>OU898281.1:38690981-39215981 GCA_918026665.1 Diabrotica balteata
CAAAACAAAACATAATAAATATAATAAAATTTTTTTATTAAAAATAACTATATTGTCACTATATATGTCATTGTCATGGTTTGATTAATGGACATATATGAATGAAAATACAGTTACTTTATGTGGAAAGCAAAACCAGTAACAATAGTTTTTATTATAATTTATTTAATTGTCTATAAAAAATATAAATTAATCCAGTCAGCAGTTTGGCTTAAGCACATATGAATTTTTAATGTTAGGATGTCAATAGAAAATGAGATCTTGACGGTATTTATTGATATGTTAATATGTAACAATAAATGTTACTTAATTTGTCAATATCTGATCTTCTATTTACACATTTTTTATTTTTTTGTATATGTGTCATTTCTAAAAATAACCGTTTCTGTTCATGTTTCTGCCTCTCTAGAATTGAAGCCTATTTATATATATATATATATAGTATATATATAATTATATATATATTAATATATATATATAAATAAGCCTATATATACTATTCCGAACATCCTACAAAAATGAAAATAAACTTAATTTTGGGGCTAAAAAGTAGAGTAACTAGAATAACTCATCCAACATATAGAGAACAAAGTTTAAAGAGACTAAAAAACATACTAATTGAAAATTCTTATCCCGTTGGCTTACTCAATAAATTCATTTTTAGTACTGCAAACTCTCCAACCTCCATCACATTGATCGACAATACCAACAATAAAAAACAAATCACAGTAAAAATGGCAAATCAAGAAATAAACAATAGCCTGACAGTTAACACCTTAATACCAATAACACCACAAACTTTTGGATCTTTACCTTATATTCCATTCTTAACACCAAAACTTCTCAAATTATTTAAAGGATTAGAAAACATAAAAATTGCCACCAGAAATGTTAAAACCATAGCACATTTATACACTAAAACTAAAGATCCTTTAACAACTGATGAAAGTTCTAGAGTAGTGTATCAAATACCTTGCTCAGACTGTGATAAAGTTTATATAGGAGAAACTTCTCGAACATTACACAGCAGAATTATTTCTCATAAAAGTGATGTAAAAACTAAGAAATCACAAGCTTGTGCATTAGCTGAACACTCCATCAATCTAAATCACACATTTAAATTTTCACAGGCTTAAATAGTAGGTTATTAAACAAAAAAATAGCTTAGTAAATAGAAGATCAGATATTGACAAATTAAGTAACATTTATTGTTACATATTAACATATCAATAAATACCGTCAAGATCTCATTTTCTATTGACATCCTAACATTAAAAATTCATATGTGCTTAAGCCAAACTGCTGACTGGATTAATTTATATTTTTTATAGACAATTAAATAAATTATAATAAAAACTATTGTTACTGGTTTTGCTTTCCACATAAAGTAACTGTATTTTCATTCATATATGTCCATTAATCAAACCATGACAATGACATATATAGTGACAATATAGTTATTTTTAATAAAAAAATTTTGTTATATTTATTATGGTTTGTTTTGTAGAGTACAATATTAAAAACTGTAATCTCACGACTAGTAAGTAAGACAATTAACAATTTTAACTAGTTAATTTATATTCCTTTTTATAGATGTCTTGAAAAAGAATTAAATATAATTCGAACTACCTAAATATGAAACTACTTGACTATGCATAACAGAAATTTTACTGCTCGATTTGAACTAAAATCACGATTTTGTAAGAATTATAATTTCTTATTGCCATTTTCAAGGTTGTCGGGGTGCGTTAAATTTAGAAAATCGATTTAACGTCCATTAGTTACAACTTTTGACAACGCTTTTGAGGTACTAAAAATACCACCTAAGTAAATAGTGTTTTGATTGATTCGAAGTTTTTTTGAAGACTCTTTCTCGCACCAGTTATATCAAGAATAAAGGTCTATTTAAACGGTTGTAAATTATCGATTTATAGTGTTATATATACTGCGAAAACCCGTCAGACAGCAAGTTAAATACAAAAAGAATTAAAAAAGGATTATGGAAGCGCAATAAGTAAGTTTACAATTAGAGGAAGCCAGGAGTGCACGCGCCACGGTCATTTAGACCGGGTTTTTCCAAAATATAATCTGGCGGGAATTTTAGAAGAGGTATTTATTTGCAATCCTAGGAACGCTAAGTTGGTGTTATCCTTAATGAATCACAGTTGTTTCCAGGTAGTTTTGATATTAACGTCGAAGAGGGTAAATAATTAAATCTTCCTTTGTTCTCACCTGATGCTTTAGACAACAGCGTGTATTGTTACGGAATAAATTGTGTGTTTAAACTAATAAGGTTGTAAATAGGTATTTTATTTTATTCTTAGTAAATTTTGGTAAGTAGTGATAAAATATTTATTGTGGTAATTCTTTTGAATTTAAAATCGTGAACATATTATTGGTAGTAAAGAAGTCAGTAAGTTAATTTTTTGTTCCAGATTATGTGACATTACAAACAAGAACTAAAACGTCTTCTGAAACTGTGGGAGAAGGTTTCAAACGACGAAGAAATGCTAATTGCTCTGATGATGAAGAACGTATAGAGGAAGCTCAAGATGCACCTAGTGATTATAAATCAGACTCGGAGCTCTCTAATCCTAAAAAACTATTTGACCCAAATATTGGACGTATTTTATTGAAAAGTAAAGAAACCTTTATTGAACAAACTCTTAAATCTCAAGAGTAAAGAATATTGTTACTTAGTCCAGCGGAGTCACTAAAATTGCCAAAAAAGCGAATACAGTTCCTCGGACTTGGAAATTGTCGTGTCTAGACTACACACTTCAAGAAAAAGCTCAACCCACAAATAGTTGCCTTGTAAAAATTAGAACTTGATATTTCAGAGGTTCAGATGCAATAGATACAAACGTATCATACGAGAATTAATCATTTTCAGCTTCTATTGAATGCTTTACGATTTGATAATGTAGATGACAGATAATTTAAATTAGCTACCCTTAGGAAAACTTGTTTGTTTAGAGCAGCAAGTTCTAAAATAAAAATAGTCATTATGATTGCCAACCTCCGTAGGGAGACGGCACTCTAAGAAGAAGAAGGAAAACTTGTAATGATTTTATTTATAGATATATAGCAAACTACAACGTTTCTGGATTTGTAACAATTAATAAAATGCTAAGATCATTGTATCGCAAATGTGCATTTCGACAGTATATCCAAATAAGCCTAATGAGCCAAACTCTTAAAATTTTCCTAAAAATACTTCACAACAGAATTAGACGCAAATGCGAAGAAGATCTTGAAGATATCCAATTTGGTTTTAGAAATGCTATGGGAACCAGGAAGGCACTTCTTGTGCTTAACATCCTATTACAAAAATGCCGTGTCCAAAGAAAATATGTATTTGCTTGTTACGCGGACTTCGAAAAGGCGTTTAATAAAGTACAGCATGTAAAATTAATTTAAGTACTAAAAAATTTCGGAATAGATGATAAGGATATTCGTGTCAATAATAATTTGTACTGGAATGAAACTGCTGTCGTAAAAATTGGAGATAACTACACTGATGAAATCTCTATACAACAAGAAGTCAGACAAGGTTGCATTTTGTCGCCAACATTGTTCAATGTTTACTCGGACCAGTTATTTAAAAAGGCACTTTAAAGACAACTATATGGAATAAAAATCAGCGGAAAACTACTTAATGTGATTAGATATGCAGACGATACAGTAATTCTACTAGATACTGTTGAAGGAGTTCAAATTCTGCTTGATCGTATTCAAGAGGTAGGAGAGGAAATGGACATTAAAATAAACTCAAACAGAAACAAATTTTTAGTGTTTGGTCGTGACCCACATCCTGATGCAAAGCTTTAATTAAACGGAGTTCAAGTTGAAAAAGTTTACAAAATTACATATTTGGGAACTGTGATAACGGACCAACTAGATCTAGATAGAGAAATGAAACATAGAACAGCAATGACTAAAACTACTTTTATGAAAATAAAGTCATTTCTTTGCAATAATCATCTCAGTTTAGAAATAAGACAAATAATGGTTAAGTGCTATGTTTGGTCTGTACTTTTGTACCGTGCAGAAATGTGGACGCTAAAAGTATCGATCATGAACCAAATTGAAGCCTTGGAAATGTGGGTTTATGGACGAATGCTGAAGATACCTTGGACTGCAAGAAAAACTAATGAAGAAGTACTAATGAGCAAAAAAGATAGAGAACTGCTAAAGACTGTTAAACATCGAAAAATGTCTTATCTGGAACATATAGTAAGGGGAAGTCGATATAAAATATTACAACTGATCCTTAAAGGCAAAATAGAGGGCCGTAGAGGTGTAGGAAGAAAACAAGTTTCTTGGTTAAACAACATTCGTGAATGGACTCAATATATCAAATGCAGGTAAATTATTTAATATTGCAGAAGGTCGAGAAGCTTCGCAATGATGATCGCCATTGTCTGATAATTCTGATATGGCACGCGAAGAAGAAGAAGAAGAAGACATATGCTGGAATTACTTTGGAATAATTTTCAAGCTTAATTGAGTCACTTCAAGCTTACTCACCAAATGAGTACTCCACAGTCAACGAACAACTAGCATTTAGAGGTAGATGGATATTTAAGAACGTCCTCTTCTTCGTCGATATTTCGTTGTACTCTGACTTTGTTCTTCCTTGATGTCGTCTTACCATTCATCAGGAGAGATGGGCTATCTGATCGGTTGTGACTTTTGTCAAATTGGGTGCCGGGGCAGCGGGATTAGGGCAGCTGATAGGTTTCGTACATATTTTTCTTTGTTAAGTATGATAAGAGCGGCCTGTTTATTTTTCTCTTTTCATGTCTGTTTCTGTAATGATTATTGATGCATCTTTTTATCGTACTCTGTGCTTGGTATCCCAGGCATGTTTGCATATCTGAGATTTGTCGATTTCTCTGTTCTGCATGTTTTCTGTTAATTATCCTGACACTTCGTGGTCTTGCGGCTTCTCCCACATCTTTCTTGTCTGTTGTTGGGTTTGGTTTTAGACCGAATAGATCTCAGTTGGTTGGTTGTTTTAAAGTTTGTTGTAATCATGTTCTTATATTTGTTGTTGTAATCACTGTTTGTATTGTTCTGCTATTTTCTTTTTTTAATTATATGAAATTTTTTGTTTATAAATGACAATGAGTAGTCATTTTTGGCCAAAACCTTGGTTAGCAGGTTTTTGTCGGCTTTCCTCAAATGCATAGCGCAGGTGTTTCGCGCTCTATAATATAATGAATTAATCATCTATTTTTTGATGTTTACGTTGTGGTGTGAGTGGTACTTTAAATATCTGTTGACGTGAGTTAATTTTCTGGAAAATTTGGTTGAGAAATCTTGTGTCATTTTTGTGATTCACACATCCAAAAGAGGAATTTGGTAAATTGTTGTGTTCTCCATAATATATTTGATTGATTTATGTCCGTCAGAAATGTATCTAATGCTTCTGGTCCTTGAGGTCAAATGCAGAACATATCATCTAGATATATCCACCATAATGTAGGTTATTTGTCTTGTTTCTGTTAAATGTTTTGTTCAAAATCCTTTTGTCTTAATAAATATTAATATAATATAATAAATATATATAATAAATAGTAAATGTCCTCTTATCCAGTTTTTATTAAGTCTTCTTAAATCATCAGTTCATCTTGTAGGTGGTCGACCGACGCTTCTCTTGTCTTCCCTTGGCCTCCATTCCAATAACCTCTTTGTCCATCGCCCATCTGTCATTCTGGCTATGTGTCCTGCCATCTCCATTTTAGTCTGGCTATCTTCTCGATGATGTCAGTCACTCCGGTTCTTCTCCTGATGTCTTCGTTGGTTATTCTGTCTCGCAGAGTTATTCCTAACATGGACCGCTCCATTCTTCTCTGCGTGACTCTCAGTTTGGTAGCTGCTGCTTTTGTTAAGGTAAGTGTTTCTGCTCCGTACGTCAAGACTGGGAGGACGCACTGATCAAATACCTTTCTCTTTAGGCATGTGGGCAGCTCACTTTAAAAGTTTCTCTCAGTTTTGCAAATGCTGCCCACCCAAGGCCGATTCTTCTCTTCAGTTCATGAGTCTGGTTATCCCTGCCAATCATAATTTCATGTCCCAGGTATTTATATCTATCTACGAGTTCTATTTCTTTCCCACCAATACTGATGTTCTGGTTGGGTACCAAATTGGTCATGATTTTTGTTTTCGAGATATTTATATTCAAACCTACATTTTCTGTAGCCACAACGAGTTCCTGTACCATCTCTCTTGCCATACCTAGATCTTCAGCTATTATAAGTATATCATCAGCGAAACGTAAGTTGTTTAGATATTCTCCATCTATTTTTATTCCCTTTGTCATTCAATCCAAGTTCTTAAAAGCATGTTCTAATTTTTGCATTTTGCCGCTTGATGTTTTTAAAATTTTATGTACGTAATTTCGACATGGCACAAGTAAACAGTTTTAAAACCTATTTATATTTAATAAAACTTGTGATCAATATCAAAACCTCTAAGTCCGTAAGTGCACTTTTGGCAATAACAGAATTTCTATATATTATTTACATTAATAAATATTTACGGGAACATTCCCAGACTGATAAAACCTTTACTATTCGTTATTAGTTAATGAATTGTAATCGTGTGGCGGTATAAATATTGGTATGCTTGCCATTTCACATATCCAGTGTACTGTTAAACACGGTTTCAAGAACTTGAATGTTTAACGTTTCAGTTAGGACATCCTGTTTACCGTCAAATACAAACAAAGCAGCATACACAAGTTTACCGTGAATAGTTTGAAACGTCATGTTGAAGCTTCGGCTTCTGGTTATTCGTAAATAACTCGAAATTCACGAATGTGAATAGTGGTGTATATATATGTGTAAAGTTTAGCCGTTTAATCTCGGAAAATGAGTAAGTTCGCTCAATACTTTCTCAACATCTATATATTTCCCATACATGATGAATAAATACCATGCGGTTCATATGTATTAGGGTGTATCACAATTTTTTTTATTATTTAATTTTTCCAGTTGATAAAAAGTTGTTACTACCATCGTAGATCTACCAAAAAAAATCTTTTTGAATTCCAACAATATTTAAGTCTCCCGGAATGTACAAAAAGTTTATAATTTTTTGTAAATTTACACAGTTTATAAATTACAAATGATGTAATCAAGTTAAAAAATGTGTATTTTTATATTTAATTTATCCATAGTAAACATTTTGGTTCTGAGTTAAATTATTTAGGTAACCCGGAATCACAATTTTCATATTTATATCAATTTATATATTTTCATATTTATATCAAAACTTAAGTCCGTCAGCTAAGCAGAAGTTGATCTTGGAGACGGGCAGCTGGCACTGACTTGTGAGTCACCGGATGTCTGGCGTCTGGCTCCCCTCCACCACTCACTCACACCCTTTGTTTCTGTTAGTCTGACTCCACCGTTCAATCTGACAGCACGTGGTTTGCGCGTTATTACATGTATTTCAGTGTGTTTTGTTTAGTGTGCGTGGTTTATGACTTGAGTGTGGTTCATGAGTAAAAAGACAAACACTATAACAATGAGGAAATGCACTGAAGCTCCTATAGTCGGACAGCCTCTTGACATTAGTGATATTAATGTTTTACCTACTAAAAGTGACGTGCTGAGGTATTTTGAATGGGTGAGAGATCAGTTGAAATCTGAAGGATGCTACCAACCACAGAAAAAGTTAATTGCAATGCGAGTGACACATAAGTTAGAGCAAATTTGGAAAAAATCATCAATACCTGTTTCATCTACTAACAATATTGTTTTTATGATTCTACAATTGCATGAGAGGTGTGAAAAGATTAAAAAATCTTCAGGTTGTAATACAAAAAATGCCAAGAGTTTTAAAGTTGCAGTTGAAAAGTTTAGATATGACATTGAGAATAGTCTTTTTGATATTTGTTCATGCAAATGTAGTGAACTAGACAAATGTTTGTGCCCAGCTCCAAGAAAAGTACCAAAATTAGAACATGCATTCTTGACAGACCAACGGAACTTGAGGATGATGATTATCGGAGGTATTGACCAAGCAGAGACTAAAAAAATTGAAAAACGAAACAAACGGAAGGAAAAGTCCCTGCAATCTAAATTAAGTAGGAATGTGGAACTAACTACTCCACCTGATTTAATAAATGTGGATATTCTTAGTAGTGACTCTGATGATGAATCCATGGAAGAAGAATCAAGTAGGCCTGATGAAAAAGTTCAAGTTCTAAAATAGCTCCTCTAAGAAACAAAATTGAAAGTCCAAGCGTGAAAGTAAAACAAGGCCTGCCAGTGAATCTGTCATTGTTTTCTAGGGCATGTGATCGCAGAGACATTTCAAACAGAGCAGGTGCTCATTTAGCAAGTGCTCTTCTACAAGATTTGAATGTCATATCACCAGAAAACCAAGCCGCAGTTATTGACAAGTCCAAGATTTTTCGTGAAAGGTTAAAGTACCGCCGAAGTATTAATTTAACTCGCATAAACGAAATAATTGTTCTTTACTTCGATGGTAGGAAGGATGAAACCATAATCAAAGAAATTGTACATGGGAAATCTGTCCGTAAAACCATACAAGAAGAATACATATCTTGGTCGAGGAACCAGGTTAGCATATTTCGGTCATATAACTCCAAACAGTGGATCTGGGAAAGATATAGTATCATCAATATAAAGTTACATGAGTGATAACTCAAATATCAAAGCGCTTGGATGTGATGGTACGGCAACGAATACTGGAACATCGCAAGGAGCAGTTTTGTTGTTTGAACGCGCATTGAAACATCAGGTCCAAGTAGTAATATGTATGTTGCACTTAAACGAATTGCCTCTGAGGAAAGTTTTTGTTGCTCTTGACGTTCCAACTACAGGACCAACATCATTCAGTAGGCCAATAGGCAAAGGTTTGAGCAACTGCCTAGACTTCCTGGTTGTTAATTATGACAAAATAGATAGCACCTTCCCAGAAGTCGATAGTAAAGACTTAAGTACGGACCAGAAATACCTTTGGGATATATGTCAGACTGTAGTCAAAGGTGAATGTCCCTCTGAGTTGGCCAGTAGAAACCCGGAAACTTGTCCCACGCCCGGTGGCTGACATTAGCAAATAGAATCTTACGTCTGTATATTTCAACTATTGAACCAACCCCACAACTTAGAAAGCTTGCTGAGTTCATCATGAAAGTCTATGCTACCTCATGGTTTACCATAAAATGTCGTCCTAAAATGATCCACGCATCACAACACTTTTTCTTCATCGTACAGTGCACCAAGTTTTTAGACATTGAACTGAAGGCTGTGGCTCAGTCTTCCTTGCAAAGAAACGCCTTTATGGTTCATCCTGAACACATCCTTTTAGGGATGTTGTTTGACTCTCGAAAACATATAAGAGCTTTGGCAGGCAAACGGATAGAAAAAGCTCGACAGATAGAAACTAATATCATTTTCATCTGAAAATATCATTTTCATCTGAACTAGCTACTACCACTTCTTCAGACTGAACTGGACTGTTATATTCCTCTTGGATAAGGCGAGCAGGAGAAACAGACGAATTATTTTCCGCATCAACCTCGCTATCGGAGCTAGGGGATTCAGCTTCCAAATTGTCCTCTTCCCTAAATAATAGAATTTGAAATTATAACAACCGTCTGCGACACTATCAAGCTCGATAATAATCAGGAAGGTACTCAATTGGGAAAATCGTTTAAATAAACGAAAGTGGACGAAAATGCCCGATGTATTATGAGCGTCGTTAAATTTACGAATGGCCCGTATTCGAGGGTTAAATAGACAATTGCCAGTATGAAAATATTACACCCCTCCAGCATCCCGTTTGAGTTATAAGCACCCCCTCGAAAATTCTAAATAACAAAGGGGATAGTATGGCAAAAAATTGATTTTTAGATGTAAAATTTTGATAATGTCTCTATCGCAAAACTTTAGGTTAAACACATAATATTTAAAATGTATTTTTCATTGTACTTTAGATTTTAAATGACCCTATAAGAAGTAATCGAGAGGAGTCAAATCGGGGGATCTAGCCGGCCATTCGATCGTTCCATGTCTTTTAATCCACGTATTAGGAAAAACCTCGTTTAAATAATTTCTAACTATATGTGCAAAATACGGTGGAGCTCCGTCTTGTTGGTAGTAAATAGATCGATCTATCTCATTTAGATGATTAACACCAAGAAAAAATCTTTTCCTGATGTGGGCACTAAAATCGAAACAACTAACAAGACGTACGAAGATACAGGTTTATAAACAATCATTCATTCCATACATCACCCGTTGTGATGTATGAAAGCGAAACGTGGACGATAGCAAACGAAGAGAGACTATGTGTTTGGGAAAGAAAAATCCTAAGGAAGATCTTTGGTCCTGTGCTGGATGAAGATCAGAACAATATAGGATAAGAACTAACAAAGAGCTCGAAGAACTTTACCCAGACGCCAACATCATAAAAGAAATAAAGTCCAGAAGACTCCAATGAGCAGGACACCTCAGAAGACATTCTGATGAACGAACAGTAAGACTGGTGTAGGAGGAAGTCCCAACTGGAAGGAGACCACGCGGACGACCTCGTCTCCGGTGGCGAGATAATATAGCAGGTGACCTAAGCACTATGGCGTGGAGTATTGGATGGATGTTGCTCAAGACAGAAAAGGTAATCAGAAAAATCTAGATAAACCTTACCATCAACTGTGCCCTCAAACAAATAAGGACCAATAATTTTTTAGGATATTGCGTGTGAGTCTCACACACCCAGTGATGATTTTTCTGCTACAATATCTACAGTTCTGTTTGTTAACCGTTCCATTTAAATGAAACGTCGCTTCATCAGAAAAAACTATTTTGTTTATGAACTGCAAAGCTGCGTTCATTCTGTCCATCATTATTTTACAGAATTCTTGCCTTGCTATCAGGATAATCTTCATTTAACTCATGACCCAACTGAACTTTGTAAGGATGGTATTTTTCTTTATGCAAAACTCTTAAAATAAACGATTTGCTTACATAATTAAATGGCGGCAAGTTCTCGAGTTGTTTTATGCGTATTTTCCTCAATCTCTATAAGTACATCTAACTTTTTTTCATCAGTAAATTTAACATCTTTACATGGTTTTTTAATATTTTTTACATGTCCAGTATAACGAAACTTCTTTTCAATTTTGCTAACTGTAGACTGCGAAACTTGTCTATTTTTTGAGTCTCGCACAAATAAGCCATAATACAATTTAATACGCGCACAAATATTATACTGACATCTTTTAGTAAATTTAACTAGCTAAATGACAGCAGCCTACTAGATTCATATCAATTGTTTATTTGACTTTTTGATTAATATTTTATTATCTTCAAAGTTTTTTACCTAATGTTTAGCAGAACAGATACGAAAATACCTGATTATTTCTAAAGTATATTTTAATAGACCAGGCAATATTGCTAATTTAAAAGTTAGGATAACGGAAGAAATTAACAAAATAATCCCCGAGGTCATACAAAATGTTGTACGAGAATTCCAAAATCGCCTCGGTTATTTTCAAGAAGTAAATAATGGTGGTCAAGTTGAACATTTAATTTAATTGTAAAAATCAATTTTCTCAGTTATGATTGCACAAACTCAAAAAACTTTATATTGCTAAACAGAGGACTAAAATCCCTTCCTAACAAGGTACCACATGTGTCCCTTTGTTATTTAAAATTTTTGGAGGGAGTGCTTATAATTCAAAAGGGGTGCTTTAGGGGATAATATTTCATACTGTAAATTTAAGAATAAAAGTGTTTCAGGTTTTTCCACATAGTACATAATAACGCTAAAAATTAATTTATTCCATACATATGGAATGGTATATCATCATACACAATTTTATGAGCTAATTGATATATTCAATTAATATTTAATGAATTATTTTATATCGTCAATCCAAAGCTGCTATTTTAAAATTAATTAAAACATTTTATGCGATATTAGCTCCAGCTTATAGTTTACCCGTTTTTAATTGAATGACGGTGTTGTTGTATTTATTATCGAAATAATACAAAAATATTAGTCTTTATTTTAACATAAATAGTGTCAATATAAATTACTCTAATTAAACTACGTACAGTAAACGAAGCATATAATAAAATTTAATTCTGAATTCTTATTTTATTACATAATACGAAATATAATATATCGTATTTATACAGTGAATTTATTAATAAACACGTTTTCATGATGTTTGTTTTATTTATTGTGACTTATAATGTATGTTTACCAAATAATCAAAGTTATATCATTACAGGAACATCTTATTAATAAAAAAATAGGTTCCATTCATACATCACATTGAAAAATGATCCATTTGATTTAAAAACTGTTATCGACAAAAAAATACGTGCTGCGAGGGCGCAGATCGTATCACTGTCAAATTAATACTTATCATCATGATACTATGATAAGAAGATAAGATATTGCGCATAAGTCGTGACGTCATTGGAGAGTTGCACGTTCGAAATGTCAGTTTTTTGTATGTGTCAATAAATAATCTTTAATAAATAGTTTGGAGATATCCTTATGTGTACAATTATTGTAATTATTGAACTTCTTAACTATTTTTTGTCCAGTAATTTCATCACAGAATGCATACAAATCCCATTTAACTTTAACAAGAATTTAAATTCTACTCTCCAATGACGGCATGCGCGAACACGACCGATTTTGGGCTACGGGAAGATCCTATCTTGTTATTCATAGTATCATGCTTGTCATCTTAATATAAACTCAGATTAAAAAAACGCAACGGAGAAAATTTTTGACATTTTTAAAGTATTTAATTTTTTTTTATTTTTAGCCCCATTTTAATGATTTCTTCAGCACACTGTGTATATTTATAAATTTTAATTTGGTATAGTCAGTTTTTTGATAACATTTTATATGCGACTTATTGTACGGGGTTAATTAAAACGTATTTTTGTTATCTTAATTTTGAAACATCCTGTGGAATAATCACGTTTGCGAATTTTCGTAAAACCTTATTTTTAGATTGCAACCATGTCTTCTAAGTATTGTGTTTTTTTGTTTCGGGTCAAGATATGCTTTGGTTCATTTTTTAGAGCCAAATGAATTTGTCACTCACAATTTATGACTTTTTAAAATATGACTATTCTATTAGTTGAGTTATTTTGTAATACAAGAGGTGGCTTTTCTGACTGTTATCATTGTCATATTGACACTTACATTTTATTTAACTATGATTGATCGTGGTACTTAGTATCGAAGATTGAGCGAAGGCCGTTGCTCTGGTTGAAGATGGACAAAATTACGAATATGTGGCTAGAGTACTACTCACTCATCGCTCTCCCATCTAGAGGGTAGTGAAACGTTTTATATTAAATTTAACAAACAAGCGTAAAGCGGCAAGTGACAGGAAGCGCAAAACTACCACTTTAGATGATCGTTTTGTACGAGTCAACGCTTTGCAGGATCGTCATTTAACAACAGCTCAAACAAGAAATCAGCTTCAAGAGGTTCGTGAAAATAAGTGTGTTTAGAGTTCGTCGAAGATTACATGAATTTGGTTTGCAAAGTTGCAGACCAGCAACTGGGCCTAAATTACTTCCACGGCACAGAGTGGCTAGACTACAATTTTCCAGGGAATATTTACATTGAAATTTAGGACAATAGAGTAATGTTCTGTTTACGGATAAGTCGAGATACTGTATATATATATATATATATATATATATATATATATAATATATATATATATATATATATATAAATGTACTATTAAAAGTCTGAAGTGTACCAAGTAAATAATTAGCTAATTAATTAATCAATCAAACTTATTTAAATGATGCAGTTAATATTCTATCACGCTATTTAATTCTCTTAACTCAGGGTTATACTCGTGCTTCAATATCTATGCTTTACATATGATAGTTAAGGTCCAAGAGCCTTGTAGGCCCCTGGCTTCTGAAAACTTTGTTATTCTCCTCCATTCTCCAATTTCTCACGCCTATTTCTGAAAAGTCTTGCTTTACTGGTTCCAACCACTTCTTTTTTGGACGTCCTCTTCTTTTTTCCTAATTTCTCCCTTCTTCAGTATTGTTTAAACATTTCGATTTTCTGACATTCGTATAATGTGATCAAGCAATCTAGCTCTTTGGCTCGTCTTGTTACCGTAATTGCTGGTTTTCCATACATCCTCATTATTTTTTTATTCGTTCGTCTTCTCCAAATATTCTCTGTCGTCTTTATTCCTCCAAAGATTTTTCTAAGCACTTTCTTTTCCAGATCTCTACTTTCTTTTCTTCCTGCTGGTTCATAATCCACGTTTCACTGGCATACATCACTGGGTCTGATTACTGTCTCGTAGACTCGCAGTTTAGCTGTTCTTGACACATTTTTTGCTTTCAGTAATGTATTTAGTCACTCTACCGCTCTGCTTTCCTTTTGTCTATCCCTTTTTCTTCTTTTCCTGTGTTTATTATGGTTACTCCTAAATGTTCAAATTCTAATTTTTTTTCAAAACTTTACAGTCTCTGCTCTTTTCATTTTAATATATTTGTTATTATTTGTCATGTCTCCTCTTATTTCCATATATTGCGTTTTTGTTTGGTTTATTATTAATCCGTATCTTTTTGCTTCTTCTTCAAATTTCTGAGAAACTTTTTCTAAATATTTTTTGTTCTCGCTAGTATCACCACATCATCCGCGTACGCTATGTACTGTTCCCTGCTATTGAAAATAGTCCTGTTTGTGCTTATATTTGATCTTCTTACGATTTGTTCTAATACTAGGTTAAATAAATTCGTTCATAGCGAATTCCTTTGTTTTAAACCTCTATTCACTGTGAACTGTCTTGAAAAGCTTCCTTTCATTGTTACCCTACTCATCGTATTTCTAAGTGTTATTTTCACTAGCCTTATAAGCTATTTTGGTATTTATAATGTTCTCATGGCCTCATACAGCATCGTTCGATTTGGAGAGTCATATGCTTGTTTAAAATCGATAAACAGGATATGCAATCCTAAGTTTTGTTTGTAGGTACTATTTTGTATTATTTTAGCATACTTATGTGATCAATAGTTGTTTTTTCTAATCTAAAACCTCCCTGGTACTCTCCAATCACTTTGTTATAATTTTTAATTAATTTTTTTCCAATAATTTTTGCAAATATTTTATAAACTACTATTAATAGTGCTAGTTTCCACTCTGTTTTGTCTTCTTTTTTATAGATAAAACAAATAAGAGTACTATTTGATTGTATCGCCATTTCTTCCTTTTGCCAAATTATTAATGTCAAGTGAAATATCCTTTTCTTCAATCTTTCGCCATCTTCCTTAAAAATCTCAGCTAGGATACCACTTTCTCTTGGACTTTTGTTATTTTTTAGGTCCTTTATTATTTCTTTGGCTTCATTCAAAGTTGGTTCCTCACACGTCCCGATTCTTCATCTTGTTACCAATTCTCATTTTCCTCAAGGTCCTCTTCTAAGTGTATTTAATTGATCTTCGAAATATTCCACCTATCTGTTTAAGTTTTCTGTTGTTTCGCCTAGAAGTAGGCCTTCTTTGTTTCTGCAATATTGTGAAATATTTTTTGTAGTTTGTCTGGATTTCTTAATTCCTTGGTAGAAATTTTTCACTTCTTTGTTTATGTAGGCTTCTTCTATGTTTTTGAATTGCTTTTTTAGCTGTTCTATTTTCTTTGTTCTGCAAATTCTTCTCACTTCCCTTCTTCTTACACCATAGTTTTCGATCGCATTTTGGGTATTTTCTTTGTCTTTGTAGTTTTGCCCTATTTCTTCTTAACAAAACATTTCTACATTATTCATCAAACCAGTCTTGCCACCTTTTTATATGCTCTTTTTCTATACACTCTTCCTCTACTTCAGACATGGCTGTTTGTATGGTCTGCCATTTTTCACATATATCCTGTTTGACTGGATTCTCTAGTTTTTTATTTATTTCTTCTTTTAGTCTGTTTAAAACCTGCTTCTCTTGAAGGCGCTCTAATTGGTAATTTAATCTATCTCTAATAGGTTTTGGTATTATTGGTAGTTTTTTTTAGTTTTGCTATTATTAGTGTATGGTCACTCTTGGTATCTGCCCCTCTGTAACTCTTGCAATCGATAATTGCCTTCTCATGTTTGTTTTCAGTTAGTATCTATCTCATTTTGTATTTTTTCTTCAAGAGAAGTCCATGTTACATTACAAATGTCTTGGTGATCAAACCTCGTGCTATCTATCTTCATTTTGTTCTCTGTGGCAAATTCTATTAATTTTTTTCCGTTTTCATTTGATTCCTTATGTGAACTTTCTTCCCCTGCTATTTTTCTATATATTTCTTCTGTTCCGACTTTCGCATTCACGTCACCAATGGTTATCTTTATATCGTATTTCTGTATATTCCATATTTGGGTGCGTAGCTTTTCGTAGAACTCCGTTTTAGTTTCTAAGTCTTTATCTTCAGTGGGCGCACATATATTAATGATACTTATCTTTCTTAAGTAAACGTCAATAACGTTGCTAAATATAGCCAACAAGATACTCTATGAAATATTTTATACAAAAGACTAAGGCCATAAGCGGAACGTATAGTTGAGGGATGTCAATATGGTTTGTGCAGCCAGAAATGAAGAAGCAATAGTCACCAAAAAAACACACGTGCAAGTTGTTTAAGGACTTAGTGCACAAAATACATAAATAAATAAAGGTAAATCAGTTCTTTTCTCTTGGAGTTATCCAAGTTCTTTTCTCTTACGGACCCTTTAAGACTCATTCGCCAATACATCAATGTTGCTCATTTATTTTACAATAGGTAGCGTAGTTGAACCAAATGATATTCCTGAGGAAGAGTGGGTAGCTTTAAGAGAGACCAGGACAAGTGGGCTAATAGGTTTATTTAATAGATTTATAGAAGTGAGGCAAATGTCAGATGAAAGTATTAATACCTTCTTACAAAAACAATAAATATATAGAGCAATTGACAAGATACACGGCCATAAAACTGCTTAATTACACCATAAAAATATGGCACACAGTAAGTGGTAGACGGATATGTGAAGAAACTGAAATATCTGAAAATCAGTTTCTTTTTTATGCAAGGTAGATCAACAACAGATACAATTGTCATTATAAGGCAGCTGATAAAAAATATGGGAATAACGAAACAAATGCTGATAGAGTTCTTAGAAAGCATACGATTGAGATCTGCGAGAGATACTGTGATACGCGCTTAATGGGAAAGGGTTTTCAGTGAATATGTGAAGATTGTAAGAGTCACATAAATATATGAGGAAATAACAACTAGTGTAATAACAGGAGAAACAGAAACTAATAAATTTCATTTAAAAGTAGGATTTACACAAGAAATCGGTGTTTAGTATTTATTTAGTTCCTTGTAGTAGCTCCCCTGTAGAAGCCACAGGGTAACATTCCCTGGTGCTTAAAATATCTGTATTTGTTTTTTATGTGTTCTAATCTTTGTCTAAATAGCCTAATTTATGCCCTATTGTATCCTGTTTATTTCACGAGATTATCCCAGTTTTTTTATTGTTTATATTTAATATTCCATTACTGTTGCAACTATATTCTGATAAATATTTGAGAAAATCAAACTGAACTGAAATTGTAAGAAAAATGACACAAGCTCAATTATACCGTAGTAATCACATCTAAAGTGTCTTTCAGGATTTCCGATTCGTTCCTATAACACGACACTGTTGGGAGATCTCTCTTTGAAATAACTTCATTAGGAAGCGGATATATCATTCAGCCACCTTCACCTCGAACAATCTCAATCGTTGAAATTGATGTTGTTGCCGCCAGTGTCAGAGTCAGAATACTGCTTAATTTTAGAGAAAGGTTAGAGGGTCGAAGGTCATGTATGAATTATTTCTTAGTTGCCAGGATAGCTTGTTATAAGAAAGACAAATCTCTGCCTTTTTATTATAAACTGAAATTTTGACGTTTCAATTTAGTTTAAAGAAGAAATGAATTGTGTTTTCCGGGAGACTAGATGTTAAAGAGTAATTTTTGTTGCTTACAATATAACGTAGAAGGTAATTAGGTGATATATAAGATATAAATGTTAGATATATATATATAGAGAAATAATATATATATTAATTTTTTTTCTCGAATATATTAATAAACAAAAAAAATCAAAACTATATTAAATAAAACTTTATAATAATATTTTATATGAGTCCAAAAAACCGGCCATTTGCAAAAAATAAAAAAAAAATTAAGTTAAATATTCTTGAAAGCTTTCTTCTGATAAATGCAAAATGTTCAAAAGCGGACATTTACCATACTTAAACTATATTAAAAGATGAGGGTTGTTCCAAAACCGACCAACTGCGTTAATTCGGCGACTCAGTGATAGTGCGCGCCACAGACAACGTGTGTTTGATAGGTTAAGTTTCACATGAAACTAGCGTAGATCATTGTTTTGTTTATTTTTAGGTTGTTTATTATTGTGAGGAATTTAGGACAATGGAGTAATGTTCTTTTTACGGATGAGTCGAGATACTGTCTTCACTCATCAGTTGGGAGAGAACGAGTATGGCGTCGAACTGGAGAGAGATTTGCGTAGTGCGCTTTCAGTCCCCACGTTAGTAATGGAGGGTGTTCGGTGATGGTATGGCCAGGAATATCCCGAGAGGCGTACACTGAATTGGTATTTATTGAGGGTTCGTTGACTGCACACCGATATATCCAGGACATTTTAGCGAATCACGTAATACTCTTATCTCAATATATCGGCGATGATTTTCCATTAATGCAAGATAATGAGCGACTCCCCTCTGCAATGTGTGTCACGCAATATTTAGAGGAAGTTGGCATTAATAAAATGAACTGACCAGCGTGTTCGCCAGATCTGAACCCAATAGAGCACGTTTGGGACATGCTTGATAGAAATATTAGAGGACACGAAGTCGCACCAGCCTCAGTTAACGAACTTCGCTTGGCTGTAGAAGAGGAATAGCAAAATATTCAGCAAGATAATAGTTGCAACCTCATAGACACCATAAACCAACGTGTACATGCAGTTAAAGGGGCTAGAGGAGGCAATACAAAGTAATATGTTATTTTTTATTAAGTTATTAAGTTATTAAGATGTTGATATGATATTTCTTCGATATCAGTCACCAAAGCCCCCATCGTCGTGTTACAAATTAATACAAAAGATAATGGTAATAATAGGAAAAGTCGTAAATTGTGGGTGGCACAGTCATTTCGCTCCTAAAAATGAATTAATTCATATTTGCACATGAAACAAAAAATAATCCTAAGAAGATATGCTTGCAACCGAAAACAAGGTTTTTAGAAAATTCGCTAACGGAGTTATTCCACAGGATGTTTTCAAAGTTAGGATAAAAAACCACCTTTCGAGTGCTGTCAAATAGTGGAATAATAATGGAAGTCAAATACAAAATCTTAACAAAACACTCACTATACTTAATTAAAATTTATAAATTTATATACATTATGCTAAAAAAACATCAAAATAGGGCTAAAATAAATAAACTGAAATACTTTGAATTTGACGAAAATTTTCACCGTTGCGTTTTATTGCATCTGAGTGTATATAATTTTTGTTTAGTTTCTTAATTACTATTAAACAATTTCTAATTTTAATTAAAATTTTATTTAATAAAACGTCAAGCAAAAAAATAAATTTTTATTTATTTTTTATTTCCTCGCCTTAACCTTTCTTTTATAACGTAGCTTAACCGTTTTATCGAAAACCAATTTCAGTAAGCCAATATATCTTTAACACGATTTTCGTCTTTGTTAAATTAAATTTGTAAGCACCAATGCGACGGTCAAGCACTCCAAAATATTGATAAAACCGCTATAATACATTTTTACTTTCTACCTAATAAAAGCGATAGTCTGGTAACTGAAAACGTGCTTCAAAAAATAATTTTAAATTTGGTTTTTATGTGTTTCATTTAGGGTTAGTAGATGGTTATGATATACACAAAATGCACAGAAAAGTAGTGTGAGGACACGTCGATGTTTTTTAAAGTATGCTCTATACAAATCCAGTTTTAACTGTACCTTAAACAAACAGGTTGAAAGTGCATATACGTTTATCGATTTTAATTAAAGCACTAACAAGCACTAGTTTTGAGTTTTGTCATTTTATGCCTTGCATTACTGAACATGTTCAAATGTAAGTTAGGGTATGTAAACTTATTAGAAATATCTTTAAATGAAATTATATGTATATTAATATTCTTATTGCCATTATTCATATGGGGTTTTGGCTTCCCTAATAACATTTCTACATTAGCTTTTGTCCCAGGTTATACAAATATCAATCCCTTTATCGACATATCCAGATTAAGCGTCTCCTTCCAAGTCTTCTTTGGTCTTTCCCTCTTACTACTCTTCCCAGAATATCGTCAATTAGCAATTTTTTATATTGGGTGATTAATATCTCGACGTTGAACATGACCAATCTGTCTTAATCTATTATCTCTCATTTTGCTAAGGAATATTGCCATCCCTTAACCTCTACTAATATATTATACATATCAATATAAGGTTGAATGTTCGAATAAATGAACTTTGATGGTACACAAGGCAAATATCGAACACAGTATTTAATTAAATCTTGCCCAAGTACTTTCGATCACAAGATCATCCTCAGGGGCATCTGAAATAAGCCAAGAAACGTTTTTTTTAAAAAAGAAATTTTAATTCACTTGGATAAAAACTCCAAGTTTATAGTTGAAAAAGTTTTTTATGTGATTAACGTTTATAGACTTACTTCGTCAATTGTGGCCTATCCAGCAATAATGGAATGTCATACATGTAAACTGGGACATAACAAATACACTAAAGACAAACAAACACTTTAAAATTTAAATTGGAGAAGCTACATTTTTATATTATAGAAGCCGGAGACAGAATGGCTCCCAGCCTGGCGGAGGCGGAAATATTGGGGTGACATGTGACAAATGACAGCTTGTGAAGGGCAGTTACAATAGATAAGTGATCTGCGCCTTTCAAGATTCTATGAAACTAGGTATTGACCAAAGGTCCAACTGACACCACTATAGGAAATCAACTGAAGAAATATAAAATTATATCTAATATTTTTATGTAGATTGAATAATCCAGATCTCACACTCAAACCTGTTTATAATAATTAGGATGTTAGTTTGAGAGGAATTGAAGTTGACATAAAGTATGAATGTAAGAAATAGACTAAACAATATATTAGACAGTGGATAGTTGACTACAATAAAATGGTCTACTAAGCACTATCAGTACTGTAAAAAGAAAAGAAAATCTGAATATTCAATTGAATTGCTAAAAATTAAAATCAAAATTAAAGCAAAATATATAAGTGGGAGCCATTCTGTCTCCGGCTTCTATAATATAAAAATGTAGCTTCTCCAATTTAAATTTTAAAGTGTTTGTTTGTCTTTAGTGTATTTGTTATGTCCCAGTTTACATGTATGACATTCCATTATTGCTGGATAGGCCACAATTGACGAAGTAAGTCTATAAACGTTAATCACATAAAAAACTTTTTCAACTATAAACTTGGAGTTTTTATCCAAGTGAATTAAAATTTCTTAAAAAAAAAACGTTTCTTGGCTTATTTCAGATGCCCCTGAGGATGATCTTGTGATCGAAAGTACTTGGGCAAGATTTAATTAAATACTGTGTTCGATATTTGCCTTGTGTACCATCAAAGTTTATTATACATATGCCTAACTTTGTCCTTTTTTTTTTAACTTTATTCATTAATCTAAGCATTCTCATTTCTGCTACATACAGCCGTTGTTTCCCTTTTTTTATTGACCCAACACTTAGTTCCATACATCGATGGTGTCACGACAGAAAGGCATAAGCGCCATTGACAGTTTTTTTCAGGAGACACAAAAAACGTTTAATATCGCTTAATATTTATTTTTTTACATTTTTTTCGCGTTTTATTATTATTGACCTGAGGCATTTTGAGTTACCATATGTTAGTTATAAAACAATTGTTATAAACATGAGATATTTAACATTTTGGTGCTTACGCCTTTAATGTTAGGTTCTGTGGTGTTTAAGCCTCTTTGAAATGCGGTTACCATATTTGGAAAAAAATATTTTGATCAAAAAATGTCGCTTAGGAACTTGTACGCCTTTTAATCTTACGGAATTATAACAAAAATGGAGAATAAATCTTTTCATTTTAAAGCATAACAATTAAGTAAAAATAATACAATTTAAACAATACACAATATATTTATGAGTTTCTTAGAGTTGTATTGGCGTAAAAAAATATCATACAAAAATTAAGTTAATATAATTATCACGTTATATTAAGTATAACAAAAAAATAAACTGAAAGAATATTCAAAAAACAACAAAAACTATTAAAACGTACCATTTTTTAGGACCTTTATCCTTTCTAGGTACATGAATACCAATGTTATAATATTTTTTGAAGTACTTTTTAAAAGTAGATATTTATTTAAAGGGGATGCCATTATTTTCATTTATTTTTATAATGTACATTTTATAAAGATTTGAAATGCTTTTAGTATCTACTGGTAGATACAATTTTTTAGTCGACCCTCGACAGTAGTGCGAGAGGACAGCAGGAAGACCCTCAATAAAATCTTTAAATAGTAACATTTGTTCTGGAGTAATTTTAGGTTTAGGTTCATGTTTCCCGCTATTCTCACGGTTAACTTAAATTCCTTTTTTAATAGCGTACCGTATCAATGTTTAGTATTTAGATTATTTTTAAAGAATTGTAAGCAAACCCGTTTTTGTACATCATTTTTCAAAAGAAAGTATTGATAAGTTAGATTACGACATGAATCAGAAACTGTTCTTTTTCTCTTTACAGTATGACATTAACGCAACCATTAATGAAATTTTTCTTATCTAAATTATTACCTAGGTTCCAAAATTTTAAAAAAATAATATTTCTGTCCTCAGTGCTAAAGGTATTACATTGATTGACACATTTTTTGCCTAAACATGGATTAGGAAGCAAAACTTTTTCAGCAACGCGTTCGTTTTTATAATTACAATAACTTTACCCCAAGTTACGTAACTTTTAATGACGTAATAAAATACTTTCCTTTTTTTCTCTTTTGTCCTCTACTTTCAGGTAGAGTGCTTTGAGATGAACTACTTGATGTTGTACTAGAAATTGAACCAGTTGATGAGCTAGAACTAATGCTGTCAATTTCAGTCTCATTTTTAAGAAATACTGTCAAGTATGATGAATCTGATTCGGATTTTAAAGAATCATTATGTTATATAACATCATTACAACCTATCTTATCATCAACTAATAACTAAATACTCTTGCGGCATTATTATTACTATCATCAGTATCATCACTATCTGAGTAAGGTACAAGCTTTTTATCACAGGTTAATAAATCGGTCTCGTCTTCGGCAGTCTCATCAATATTTTAAAATAAACGGCTGTCAATATTCAAATTTGGACTTAGAGGAAAACTGAAATCCACAATGGCATCATCATCTAGAACAGAACTAGGCATTTTGAGTTTTTGTTCATGGTCTTTTAGTATAGGCTCCAAAAGATCATCATGCTTTAGCGCTTCATTGAGGACCTAATTTTCAGTGGAAAATGAACTATGGTTTTTATTATTTTCTCTGTATTCCTGCGCCATTCAAATTGTTTAGTTTTTTAAAATAATATTACTACCAAAATATAACTTTAACAGAATAAAAAAAAAAGACTATACAACAGAGTAAATATTTAAGTCGGTTAAGTAGTAACTTTTCTATGGCAGATTTAAGACATAGTGTATTTTAAATGGCCAAATGGCGGTTAGATAAACGAAAAATTTTTTTCTGAAAAGGCGTAAACGACAGTTAGTAAAATTGTAGATTCTTATGGTATATTATGATTTCTCAAGATAAATAATCTAACTAAACGCTTAACAAAACATTAAATATAATTAATATTTCAAATTATTGTTTACCTTATTGAAATAACCACGTTTTCAGACCCAAATCGTAAGCACTATCTTCCACTACGGGTCTTGTCGCTTACTGATTTCGGTGTCTCATCTTTTAAAAAACTCGTTTGGCGGTTAGAAAATTCAAAGCTTGATTTAGTTAAGTTGGAATTTTTTTACAGCTGCGTCTTTTTTATAGTAGATAGGACGTAAGATGTATTTTATTTTGATACCAAAACATAAATTTAGAAATTTTGGCGTTTATGCCTTTTTGTCGTGACGCCATCTACAGTATAGATATTTTTCTAAAGCTATTTTCTTGTGGCATTTAAAACTAAACACTATTTTATTGGGAATAAGCCACAATTAAAGATTTAAATAAGTTTTCTGACGTTACAATTTTCACTTTGGAAATTGTTCTCAAAATACAAACATTAATAAATTAAACATATTTTGTTTTTTGTTACTTGGTCAAAAATTTGTCTAATAATTTAATTTTGTCCAGCTCATTTATATTGACAATTAAGACATATATTTTACAGTTTAAAGTATTTAACTTTAAAATGATATTGCCGATATTGCTGAGTTGCGTTCCTGGGACGACTTTATTGTAAGATAGTTTATTCGATTACATGAAATTAACTTTGACTTAAGAACATTCGTCAGAAAATATAATAGATGTTTTATAAAATTTTCCCGTCAACTTTATTGGAGCTTTTCTTTTACACAATACACCACTAGCTTACTTTCACTTTATCCATACAACTCCTTAAGTCTACTGCACATATCTCTATTTCCCCTTTACTTTGTAATAATAATCCTAGGCAATTAAAACTATTACTTTTTATAATTACGTCACCAATCAAAGATACCATTTTATTTGTAGTAAATGTATTAAATGAACTATCTAAATAATCTGTTTTTTCCTACTTAGTTTCAAACCTTTTTCATATTAAACGTTGGTGGCCACTTCAGTTTTTATTCTAAACCGCTTTCACTGTTTCCTAACGCATACATTAAACACCAACGAATGTTACCTTGTAGTTTCACTGTTATATGATCCAATACTAATGAGAATAAAGGACTATAAATCGAGAATCAGTGCAATCCTATTTATAAATGAAATTTATCAGTCTCTACCACACCTAATTGTTAATCTCTCATACATATCTAGATCAGAAATACAAAAAAAAATATATTTAACCCCAAGCTAGCAACAGAATCGCAGGCACAACGCAGGCAGTGTAAGATTAGGCAGGACCAAGTAGGGTACCGAAATATGACACGTTTTTGACACAGTCAAATTCGTAAAGAAATTATAGCGGTGAAGGAGATCTGGATGACTACACTTTGCACCGAGGCTGAAAACCTATATAAACTCGGCGACAGCTTTAATCTTTACAAGAAAATTAAGGAAATTGCTGGTGTCTTCAAGAAAAAACAAGTCACTAGTATACATAATGACCAAAATGAACTAATAACGGACCCTAGCGATATACTTAAAACTTGGAAATTGCACACAGCCAATTTGTTCAATGATGACAGAACACAAAACCACCACAACTGGGAGACCATTTGTATGGCCCAAGTATTTTGAAAGCTGAAATTGTACACGCTATCAAACTATTAAAAAGTAACAAAACCCCAGGACCAGATGATATGTACGCAGAAACAATCAAGATACTTAATGAAGAAAACCTAGACATTATTGTCAAGCTCTTTAACGACATCTACGATACGGGCCAGATTCCAAAAGATTGGCTTCGCTCTACATTTATCGCCCTACCAAAAACACCACGTGCGAACTTCTGCAAGGACCACCGACTAATAAGCCTAATGAGTCACTTTTTAAAACTTTTCCTAAGAATACTGCATACTAGATTGTTTAAGAAATGTAAAGAGGTCAGTGGATGAAGTCAGTTTGGTTTCAAAAATGGACTTGGCACGGGAGAAGCGATCTTTAGTATGCAAACATGAATACAGAATTATTTAGATTAAAGAAAGGATGTTTTTGTCTGTTTCATCGATTATGAAAAAGCATTCGATAATGTAAAACACGAATTGATAATAAAATACCTAGAAGAGCTGGGATTGGATGCCAAGGATATAAGAATTATCGCCAATCTGTATTGGAACCAGACAGCAACAGTACGTCTTCAAAATTTCAACGAAACAGAAGATTTCTCTATTAAAAAAGGAGTAAGACAAGGTTGTATACTGTCTCCAATGCTGTTTAATTTATATGTAAAAAAAGCCTTCGCAGAAGCAATGGCAGACTCTAATAAGGGTATTACAGTTAACGGCATATTTATTAATAACATCAGGTATGCCGTTAAATGATCTAACTCTTGCAAGTGAAGCTCAGGGTTCAACAAATATCAAAAAGACAAAAATAATTATTATAAGTAGAAATAATTACCCTAATGCAAAGATATATATGTCTCTGGAGAAGAAATAGAACAGGTCAGGCAATTTAAATACTTGGGTTGCTTGCTGAACGACGGTTGGGATCCCGAGAACGAAATAAAGAGCAGAGTTGAAAAAGCCAGAAATGCTTTTTTGAGGCTTCGTAAGTTTCTGACTGATCGTAAATTGGGCTTCAACCTCCGATACAAGATGCTTAAGTGGTACGTGTATCCTGTTCTCTTGTACGGAATGAAAGCATGAACGGTAAAGGCCAGTTCCGTTAACAATCTTGCAGTGTTTAAAATGTGGTGCCTGCGTCGAATGCTTAGAATATCATGGACGGACAGGGTCCGAAATGAAGAAGTACATATCATGGCTGCGCAATATTCGACAATGGACAGGAATCCACAGCTATGAAATGCTTCGCAATGCTGCTAAAAATAGAATGATTTACTCCTGACTATTTAACGTCTCACCCGACAAGACGATGTACGGTGACGCCTACGCAGAAATCCACGGCACCTTAAGAAGGAGAAGCAACAGAATAAACAGAAGTCATCGCGTGATATTCGAGTCTATACGTGACGAACACCCTGCTATTGGCCACAAGTTATCGAACCATCTTATTAATGTCGTTTGGGCTAACAGGCACGTACTTTATTTTTCTGCTTACTTGTGCAAAACTGGTAGTTATTTTTTTTGGTTTAATTTAATTCCTTTACGTATAATGCAGCATTTATAAGAGTAAATGTTAAAAAACGCAAATTTTGTTATTTTAGTTGTGAAAAGTACTTATAATAATTACGTTAATTAAAACTGTCTGATACGGAATCTGTGGATGAAAACGAGCAACATTTACCAGTAAGTCCTAGGAAAAAATTTTTAAAAATCACATAAATATAAGTTCCAAAGAAATAAAACAAATCTGAATTACAAGATAATCCTACTTTAGCGTTAACAGACATTAAACAAAGGGTTGCAGATAAAGTTGGAGTTTGTTCGAAAAGTGGTTTTAATGTTATTAAAGAATACAGAAGTACCTACTACGCTAATGGGCCACGGAAAATCCTCACTGGATGAGAGAAGAACACACTCAATACCCTCAAAAGGTTAATGTTTGGTTAAAATTTCTCAATCGGTGGAGAGGGAGGCAAGGATCGATTGAATGGCCAGCGCGATCACCTGATCTTACATTATTAGAGACTAAAACTAAACCTTCTTACTTAAATAACTTAAAAGAACGAATAACGCTTGCGATTAGGTCGATCACGACTGTTATAATAAATAATGTTAGAAGACAGTTTTATTTGAGATTAGGATGTTGCCAAGACGTTCGCGGTGAACATTTTGAACATCTACTTCATTAACATTCATAGTTCTTTTTCGTATTCTACATTTTATTACGTTTTGCATTACATTTTAGTTTTTGATTGTATTGTAGCGAATTTCGGTAACCACATGATTTTAATTTATTTTATCTTAACCAATCTTAATAAATATAAAAGCGACAACATTTTTGAATGGAGAATGAAAAGACCTTTCAAACGATAGATCACAAGCCTATACTTTCTATTTTAAAAATTGGGGGTTGTGCCTGTCATTCTACGGGGTTTGAAGGTAGGGGTTGAATTTTCACGTTAAAGAATGTCAAGTTATAATTTAAATTTGACATGTTTCGGGATTTTTTATAAATATGTACAGTAACCTAAGTAATGAATTTATTCCATTTGGCTTTTACACACTGTATATAATTTATTTTATTTAAAAGGAGATCTAATAGTTAAACAGTTTATCTTTTTTAATACATATAATTAATATATTATTCTATTTTGCGAGTAATTGTAGTACTTAGAGATTAAAATGCAGTAGGCAAGCTAATTAGTTTTAAATATTTTAACTGAAGGTTGGAAAATATTATGTTTCCGGCGAAATGTTTGTGAATGCAATGAATAAATTTTAAAAACTAATTAAGTCCTTTTAAAAATGTATGCAAGTTTTATTCTAGTGGGCTTATATAAACCAGTGGGTAAGAAATGCTATAGATCAAGCGTTTTCCAAAAAAAAAAATCATATAAAAGAGAAGTCAGACAGAGTTGTATACTTTTACTTCTCTTTAACATGTATCCCAGGAAATTATTCATAGAGAAGCAAATTAAGATTCAATAAATGTCATTCAATCACTGTTGAGATAATAAAAAAATGAGAATATGCAAATTACACCTAGTGTTTGTACCTAGGTGATTATCCCTAAGGCCTAGTGAAGGGTATAGCAGTATCTGTACGAAAAGACACATCAAAAGCCGAGTAAATAATGTTTGACTCACGGTCTTATTTTTTCATTAGGTAATATTATATACATATTAGGCGACTGACTTGTTACTACTAAATGTCGCTAAAACTGTTACTAAATATCGCTTACTACGGTTGATCATTGAGGGCAAAATCAAACAAAAACATCCAACTGAGAAACATTTTATAAGCATATTTTTTTAATAACTTCAATTAAAATTACAATCTATCCGAAAACAAAGAATGATAAGTAATTTGTTTCTTTACATAGCGCGTAGAACCCTCTTACAGTGAAGAGTTCTTTTTCCTTATTAAGCCACTGTAATTATTACTAATTTATTATGATCGGCTTGTTAATGATAAACTGAAACTAAGCTTAATATCTTAATCGAAAATAAGCACAGTACACAAAGAAGAAGCAGAAGTTTGACAGTCGCATGCTGCCCAGATCTTTAACCCGTACTTCCCTGGTTTTGAAGGTACATATTGCTTTAATGGACACCTACTAAGAAAAGTAAGCAGTTACTCGACGCTCTAATTTTCATAGGGTATACTTATATGAATTTAGTAATGTCAATAACCATAATTTAAAAACAATTCTAATTTGTGATCACTTGCAAAGTCGAAATATAGGACGAACAATCACAGGCATTTGAAACGCATGTTGGGCTGCGACAGGGAGATGCGCTGGCATGTCTCTTTTTTAACATAACTCTGGAAAAGGCGGTCAGGGATGCCCAAATAGACAACAGAGGAAACATTTTTAATAAATCATCCCAAATTTTGGCATATGCAGATGACGTTGACCTAGTTGCCCGCACAACACGCAATCTAGAAGAAATGTATGCCACCTTATCAAATGCCTCAAAAATATGGGCCTGTAAGTAAATGAGAAGAAAACTAAAATAATAGCAACACCTAACAATAGAGCCATAAACACCGGCCACCAATTTATGGTTGATAACTCTACCTTTAAAGTGATGGACAAATTCACATACTTAGGCTCCCTGATCACCAAGGAGAACGTCATGACGAAATAAATCAAGAGAAAAGTAATCCTATCAAACAAATGTTATTTTGGATTGAGTAGACATATGAGAAGCAGAAACTTAAGCAAGAAAACAAAAATAACCATATACAAAACCCTTGTACAACCACTGTTGACATATGGATCGGAGAAATGGACTATTTCCAAGGCAGATGAAAATCTCCTGCTTATATTTGAATGAAGGATCCTGAGAAGAATATTTGGTGGTGTCTGTGAAAATGGTGCTTGGAGAAGGAGGTACAACTACGAGATATATCATAGATATAAACATATACTTGGTGGTAAAGACGTAGTATCTCTTATAAAATTAGGAAGACTAAGATGGACAGAACATCTGGCAAGATCACAGCAGAACAACCCTCCTAGAAGAATCCTTATGTCACAACCTGTGAGAAATAAAAGAAGGGGTAGGCCAAAACTCAGATGGGGGATGGTGTAGATAAGAATGATAGAAAAATAGGCGCATTAAACTGGCAACAGTTGGCAATGGATAGAAATGAATGGCGTAATAGAGTTGGGAAGGTCGAGATTCTTTTATAGGGCTGTAGCACTAATAATGATGCTGATGAATCCGTGATAATTTATTTAAGTCTGGATTTCTTCTTCTGACTTACGCATTACCAAACAGCAGACATTGGAAATTGTAGTGAATATGTTTCTGTTAATAGTTTTATTGAATAATGGGCATTCATCTTCTATATATCACAAATTCATAATTCCTTCGTTATGAGATTTGTAAACTCCTACTTATGTCAACAATCAAACAAAATGTAGAAACACCTTAGCATACACATTTTTCCCTAAATCTCTATGCTTTAGTCGACCTTCAGTATTGATCCATAGTACATTATTTCATTGAACTACGTGGTTTACAATATTGCCTTTAAAAATAGGCTAAAGCTACTGGAAATTGCGTCATCGTTTTGTTTAGTATGTTTAGATGCAAACCATTTCATAGTTGGCGACCCGTTCTTTGTGTTTGTGGCTCAAAGTACCATTATTTTTCGACCTGCAGTACAATATAATTATTTTATATCTTGCAATTGAAAACATAAATAAAAACTTCGTCATAATCACCAATATAATACTTACTAGGTACGTAACATGGAGCAAACATATGATCTAAAAGAATCACTCCAGAATATATGTGAAATCTTTAACTAGATTAGAGAAGAACATCTCATGCAAAATAAATAGAAGAACTCATGAATGAGTGAAGAAAATAGTTGTTGCAACAAAAATGCAATACATTTAATATGCATAAAAAGGTAAAACAAGCAAGACTAGTCTTCAAAAATCCAATATATCTAGCAAACTAAAAGATCAATAGATCAATTATATAAAAGAACTTTTTGATGATAATAGGTCTGAATAACCTCCGTCTTATATATGTAATGACCACTTACCAATCACATCAGATGAAGCGGAAAAACCAATCTCACAACTAAAAGATGTCAAAGCTCCTAGACCAGATAATGCATATGCTGTACTCATAAAGGTATGTTACACCGATGCGCGACGGTACTCAATGACTAACAAAAATATTCAATGACATTATATTTCATTATCCTGCAATGATTTCCGGACCATAAGCTTAATGAGCCACATTTTAATGTTAATTCTAACAATCAAATGTAGAGATGTGAATTGCGATATTTATGCATGGTTCATTGATTACCATAAAGCGTTCGATACAGTAAAGTACGCAAAGCTGATGAGAGATATTAACAAATATTGGAATAAAGACCGTGATCTAAAAATTATTAGCAATCTTTACTGGAATCAAACATCGTCTATCCCTACAGAGGCGGGAGAATCAGATGATATTAAAATAAACCGTGGGGTCCGACACGGATGTAAACTATCACCTTTGCTGTTTAACATACTTGAGGAAATCTTTCAAGAAGCAGTAGAGGATGTTGAAGCTGGAATTCGAATTAACGGAGAATGTATCAATAACATCAGATACGCGGATGATACGGTTGTATTCGCTGACAGTTATGAAGCCCTCTAGGGGTTGATGAATAGAATCACAGAAGTGGGTCACAGATATGGACTTTCACTGAACATTAAGCAAACAAAATGTATGATGATCTCTAAGAAGGAACAGCAAATTGAAAGAATCAGTGTTAATGGTGAAATAATAGAAATAGTAAAAACATACACCTACCATGATACAAACGTCTATGAAAATTGTTAAACGTGGTTTAACACAACCACCACAATTTTTTTCAGAGCAGCAGTTTGGAAAATACAAATTACCATGATAGTCGTAAACATTCAAAATGTATAGGCTCTACTAGAAGAATATTAAGAAAACTTCAAAATAAGGAACAGAAATGGAAGGGACGCGCCAAAATGGTATTATAATAATTGAGGTCACTGGTAACCCCCAGGGTATTACGTGTGGATTTTTAATTTTTTAGCAAAATTATGCAAGCTACAAAAAATGTGCTCCAGCTAAACATAATAATAACAATAATAATAATAATAAAGCTCATTTATAACAAAAGAATGTGTTACAGTATAAATTTACATATTTTATACAATAAATAAACCCAGCTACTCACAGAAGTTGTGTGTCACATGTACTACAACTTGTACGTGAGGGTTGAATTTTGAACATATTCGCACAAATTACAATTATAAAAATTTTTAAAGTAGTAACATACAAACTGTTTAATATACATAACATACATAACATAAAATTTAAAAATATAACATTTATTTGAAATTGAAGCTCATTCATAGCTGTTTATTACTTCATGCAATTTATATCTATTATCATGGATCCATTGTTTTAATTTTTTATAGTTGTATATTATTTTGATGGTAGATGGTAAGCAATTAAACATTTTTGGTCCCAAAAAATCAATGCAACGTTGGCCAATGGTTTTTTTTTGGTATTAATGTCGCTAAATTTCTATTTCTCGTTTGATATGTATGGTGGGTAAAATTCAGAAATGATTTCCCATTGTGTAAATATAATAATGATTTGTAGGAGTACAACTGGTTTAAATCCATGAAATGACTGTCAGTGAATCATTGGTCCATTGAAGATCTTATACCCCTTCCATATATTATTCTAATTATCCAATTTTGTATAACGTTTAATGCGGTTTAATGATACCTGTTTTTAACACATTGGGAAATATACCTAATCTGAAACAGTTATTGATTATATAAGTCAATGGTTAAGCAATTTGTTCTGCAACTTCTTTTAACAATTCTGATCTGAGGGTATCTATACCTGTCAATTTTTTATTTTTTAGTGTATGTATAGTTTTAATGACTTCATCTTCATTCGTTGGAAATAAATATATGCTAATTTTTACATACTCAATCTCTTTAACATAATTGAGAGCTGTATCAATTTTCTCAGCATATTTTTTTCCCAAATCACTGAAATAGTTATTAAATAGATCCTGCAATTTGTCCATGATCTGTTATTAAATTATCATCTGTCTTTATCTGCTCAATTTCTGTTTTAATTACTGTTGAACCACACAAATCTTTGACAGATGTCCAAAGAGCCATTGAAGTGCAAGTATTTTTATCAATTAAGTTATTAAAATATTTCTTTTTTGCTTTTGTTAATAATCTGCTGAGATAATTTTTGGATAATTTATATTTGTTACTGATATTCATGTCACTGGGGTGTTTCTTAGATTTTTTATATAAATTATTTTTTTCTTCAATAGTTTTTAATAATTCTAAATTGATCCAAGGCTTTTTATTTTTTGATTTTTTTCGAATTTCTGTACTTCCTTAGTTGTTACGTCAATATTTCGTTGTAGTGTATTGATAAACTCCTTAGTTGTATTATTTATGTTTGTGGAATTATAAACAGAGATCCAGCTTTTTAAATTTTGTCAAATCCATGGATCCACGGATCCATGAATGGATCCCTGTTCAAACTTTAATAAACAGGTATATTAGTATTAAATACACCTATTTATTAGATGATCGTAACCTAGAAAACTGCCTTGACTTTTGGTTCTCAGTAGACTTATTTTTCACTTCTTTTTCTATATTCTTCTTTGTGTTGTTACTCTTGATCGGCTTGGATGGGTTTTTGGGTGTTCCTATTGATTTTTATTCAAATACTAATATTTCTGCTTCAGCCGTCTTTTTGATACTTGGTGTATTCGGTTCACTATTTGTTTGGTGTATATTTTCCTCTGTATCTTGCAAGTATTCTAAAGAGTAAGAACTTCCGTCTACAAAAAGTTTATAGCCTTTTATGTAGCTTCGAGTATTAGAATTCTGTCGGGAAAGTTTAAGATGGTATTTTAATATTTTCTGCTTTTCTCTTTGCTTTTGGGTATAGTCGTGAGTTATGTTTATGGTTGTTCCTTTCAATCGATTACAATTTTTAAAAACCTCCCTTTTCTTTATATTTGACACTAATTCTATTTTAGTCGGGTTATTTTGAGAATTTCTAAACCAGATAAAGTGGTTAATATCAGACAAATAAATATTAATATTTAGTTATTCCCTCAGCTTTTCCCTAATTTAATTTTTAACTCTAAATTTTCTTTCTCTAAATTTTTTATTTTTTTATTTAAACCTTCAACATTCATAATAATTCTCGTTTCATTTGCCTCTATGCTTCTTTTCAGACCATCAATTTCTTCTTTAAAAGATTTCATTAAATGTTCTACATCTTCTCTTGTGTTCGCTACTTCGGTTAATATTTCATTTATATCGTTTGCATTCATAATTTTTAATTTTTATTTCTGTATTCAAATTACGTGTGTGGTCTCCTTTATTATCTTCAAATTAAGCTTGGTAACTAGTGAAATGTGAAATTTTACTGTCTTTTTTCTTTGGTTGTTTTGTCGATAAATTTAATCTATTGATAAGAATCGACTTGTTTGATCATTTATACATTTGAAATTCAAAGCATTTTCTTTGTCACAATATTACACTGTCTTTTAAACTGTATTACCACAACTAATTTTAACTATTTTACTATTTTTTATGCCACTCAGATATTGATTTTAATCGGGAACTAATTAACACAGTGTTACTTGCTGGCGATGTTCTTTCAGTATGAAAATAAAAAACAGCATATTAGGCAAGTTAATTTGTTTTAGAATTTTAAGTCAAATCCAGAGAAAAATACTTACAAGTTACGAATGGGGTCTCGTGACCCCGTGGTATTATGAGGGTTAACTTCTTAAGTACTACGTACAACGTTTATTCGTAGTGAACACAATGTAATATGAGGATTTTTTTATATAACTCTAATATGGATAACAGAAAATTTAACAAACAACCTTTAATTAAAATTTCTTAATGAAAAAATTCCAAGCATATCCAACTCAGTAACAGGCAAATCGTCAGTAATTGACCTCGTTCATTTTTAAGAAATATTAATTTCGAAGCAAACTTTCATTTGGTATACAGTGAATACATTTGTTTTTGTAGATGACTTGATTAAATTTTTGATTAGTTTGTTAACCCTCTAGCTAATATTCGAATAATATATCGACCAATATTTGGTCGGTAAATTTATTGGCTCCTTTCAATAAAAAAATTAAACATTACACTTATTTCTCCACACGCAACTATTCAGCTTTTTTATTACTTGATTTCTTCTGCAATACCAGCCTGATTTATTTATTTATTGTTATTTTTAAAACACTATTTTAATATGTTTTTAATTGTTTTTTTCTTTTACAGGTAAGCATTTGTGTAACATACTTTTCTGCTGTTATTTACACGGTAAGTTTTTAAACAAATATGTAAAATTATGCCGGTTATTTCTTACGACGATCTTGCAGCTGTACGTTTTTGTGACGGCCTTAGCTCATCGGCTAAGGTAGTTGCTATCAAGCCTGAACGCTCGAATTCGATTATCGTCACCAAAAACGCAATTTTCAATTCCTAAACATTATAAGAGCCGGCAGCGTATTTTAAAGGACACGTAAAGTCATCGATAACACTTAGCGAGTGCGCATCGAGGGTAGATATCTGAAACAGAGTTTAAACATAGAGGTAATGTCTTAATATACATCAACATTTTTGTCGTTGGTCGTTGTGTCGTTATCTTAGTAAGTTAAGCCGAGTCTATTTTTTGTGGAGAAAGGGAGAAAGAGAGAGAGAGAGAGAGAGAGAGAGAGTGCGAGAGTGAGAGAGAGAGTGAGAGAGAGATGGAGAGAGAGAGGGAGAGGGAGAGAGATGGACAGAGAGAGTGATGGAGAGAGAGATGGAGAGAGAGAGAGAAAGAAAGAGAGAAAGGGAAAGAAAGAAAGAGAGAGAGAGAGAGTCGGTTTCAACGCGCTAGAGGAAGATATATCGAATAACTTTAAAATATGTTGTCATTATTGCTCGTTGCTTTTATGTTCAGTACCTATATGTTAATTTATTATGTCTATAGATAAAAGATGCAATTGTCGCCGGAACCTGCTTTAAAGAATCTTCCTGATAAAAATGGAAATAAAAAGGAAAAACTTTTATTCATCTTCTTTGATTTAACCCATACCTTATACTCTCTTAGGTAAGAAAAATATTTTATAGCCCATAATTTTGGTTTTGATAAAAACCATTATAATGACGACGCTTCGGCAAGGTCACACTTGCCATTGTCAAGCCAGGCAATAGCGCTTCTTGCTGGTACTTATAGTTAACTGACTCTCCTGATCAATGCGTTTACTTTTTAAAAGTAGCAAATAACATCCACAAACTGTTTGTGAGACGTTGTATATTTACTGGATGCTAACCGCAAACCTGATATGAGATATTCGTCCGTATTTATTTAGTGGTTTAAATATTACTATTTTACTTCTTTAACTTCTACTTGTTATAATTTAATAAAAACTGATATATTGCTCCGTCACCGCAGCTTGTTCTACATGAAAGAGACACTCAAGAACAATCGATAACATTCACCAAACGTCGCGAGGTAACATTGTCTAAGAAGTCTGGAATTTTCGATCAGGACATAAATAATTTTGAATTCTTTTGCGATCGACTTCAGAAGCAGATAGACTGTTTGGGCACCGCTGAAATATACCAATGCTGCTCTGTTTCGTAGATTATAATGTGTTTATTCTGTGTTCGGTATACGTGTATTATTATACATAAATGCTTTTGATTAAAAAAATAAGATCCCCTTTGGAGTATATTGGGAAATATTGGACTACCTAACCACCTAAGAAGTAAGAAGTGTGTATGATAAAAGTTCAGCTACAGTTAAAGTACAAGGAATATATTCGAATACGTTTAAAACAAAAAGAGGAACTAGACAGAGCTGCATACTATCACCATTATTATAGACAAGTACTCTGAATATATAATGAGAAAGGTAGTAGTCGAATGATGTGGAGAAATAACTAAGAGATTCAGAAAAAATAATAATCTGTGATACGCAGATTACACAATTAAAACCGAATAAAGTTAAAATGAATACCATCATAGAACGAAGTCGCATAAGCAAAGAATTTGGACTTGAGATCAACACCGGAAAAAGAAAAAAGAAAAGATAGTAGATAGCGCATATATAGATTTGTAAACATGGACTTCCTGATAAACAACAGTGACGATTGCTCCTCAGAAATCAAGCGGAGGCTAGTAATGGTCCAAATCACAACAACTAGATAACTATAATATAGAAAGAGCGAAAAAACACGGTATACTAAGCTTAAGTTGGCCACTATGTTTATTTTTCCTAATGCTACATACGTAGCTAAAACATGAATTCGTAAAAGAACGATAAAAGTAAGATCAAAACCGTCGAAATGTGGATCTACTGAATAGTTCTAGGCATGTCCTTAAAAAATATAAAACCAACCTGTTAATTCTGAAAAAGCTTTTTAAAAAAGCAGGCTATTAAAAAAAGTAAATTAAGCATACCTAATTTACTTCGTCTACTTAGCGAGAAGAACGAGCATAAAACTATGGGTCTTAGAAGAAAAGGTAAAAGATAGAAGACTAAGAGGAAAATCTCTAACGCAATGGGCAGACCAAATAAAGACCCTGGTGAAAAACCCTTACATGACACCATCCATCTGGCACAGGATCGCAGTCAATGGAGACAGCAAGCTAACAATATTTTGAGAGTCACCACGTGCTAAAAAGCGATCAAGAAATGAGGAAGACTAGTTCTGAAGTATATCTACGTATTTAAATTTAAAATATGCGCGTTTTTTCCCATACAGATACCTATAACAGAAATACCTGGCTAAGAAATTAAGGAGGTACCTAACATTCCTTACCTAACATTATTGAGGTTACTAACCCCGTGGCGTTCAATTCGTGGGTTTTAGCTGACTTAACAACATGCCTTGATTTATCTCTGTCTTTAACAACTTCCATCCATTTCTCCACGCTCATGGCTTAAAGGTTATCTCGCCACAGTAGTCGAGGTTGTCCACGTGGTCTTTTCCAGTTCTGACTTTTTCACATAACAGCCTTATTATTCTTTCATCAGAATGTCTTTTGATGTGTTTTGCCCACTGGAGTCTTCTGAACTAAATCTTTTTTATGTTAGCGTCTGGATAGAGTTATTCGAGCCGTTTGTTAGTTCGTATTCTAGGATACTGCTACATTAAGCACAGACCCAAAGATCTTCCTTAGAATTGTTTTTTTCGACACACCTAGTCGCTTTTCCTTTGCCTTTGTTATCGTATACGTTTACCTACCATACATCACTACGGGTCGTATGACTGATTTATATAGTTATATCTTTACATGTCTTGGTATTTGTTTCGATTTCATAAGGTTTTGAAGTAGATAAAGACAGTATGTTGTCGGCTTGTAACCTATTGTTTATTTCTTGTGATCACAGACATGCTTAAAGTTAAAGTCGTCGACTTCGAGATAGAATGGTGTATTATTAAGCAAATAGCAGCAAACAATGGGTACAACAAACAAACAAAAAATTTAATTTTAATTAAAAAACTACATCACAAAGCCCTAAAATTAGTATTCACCACCGGAGAAAAACCCAGTACCTTCTACTCGATTCCATATAGAAGCCAAATATCAAGAATAATAGCCTAATACATAGAAAAGCAAGAAATAACACCATGCTTCAAAACAAATCACTTACTTGGGCAAATATATTAAGAATAACAAGAGCAAAAAGAAACAGCACAGTGGTGTATAAAAACTTTAATGTGATGATTGCTTAAAAACTTACATTGGTCAAACTGCTAGAATTTTATCAAACGGAGAGCAGAGCACAAAAAGATAATAATAGATTTTCAGTATCGAAAAAACAGGTTTTACGCATGAATTTCAGCTTATAGACCATAATCATTCTTTTTTTGACCAATTTCAAATTATTCACATTTAAAATAAATGCTTTAAGCTATACTTATCATAATCTATAAAAATTAATAAATTAAAAAATACAGACATAATTCTGAATGACTAACTTAAGACAAACACTTCTCCCCTTCTCAACTTATTCAGTTAAAATCTATAAAGTGGAAACGCATGATAAAAATAGATCAATTAAGAAAGGCATTCTGCCGAAACAACTGTAGTGATAATAAATTATAATACATTTTGTGGAAGTTGTGAAAACAAAAGTTTTTAGTATTTTATTGTTAGGAAATCACTAAGCTTAAAATTGAAACCGTTTAAAGAAATGAAGAACAATAAAACACCTGGCATATATCTCTTTACCGTGCAATGTTAAAACATGCGAGAGGAAATATACACACATTATTTTAATTAAATTGTTTAATGTGCAAAACAAATTAAAAAGTGGATACAATTTTTAATTTAACATTATTTTAAGTATCAGCTCTTAAATAAATTCAGTTAAAATTAAAGCTGTTTCTTTATCCATTTTACTCGGATTTGTTAGGACAAAAACAAATCACAAAAGCCGAATTAACACATTTCTTGAAATTTAATAAAATAGTTTTTATTGTTTAAAATTTTTTATTGCATTTTAAATTTTATCTTATTATTCTAATCAGTGCTATCACTTCTGCATGAACCCCAAATATTTAATTCATTTACAGTCCTTGCTTTGTGAAACAGAATTACCGATGGCCATAATAATTAAAGGCTCTTGGGGTAAATTTGCAAAGAGGTCATCATTAAATTAAACAGACCACGTAAAGCCCAAAATGTCACAAAGTTGGAAAACTGTATAGAAATTGTTTATTTGTTCGGCCTACCCAACTGTTTAATTTAAATGTATCAGCAATTATTTATTATGATTAATAGACCAGGCAGATTAGCTCAATTTTATTAAAAAAAAAATAGTTAACATTTCACTACATTTAACAAAGCAAATAAGCCCTAGCAGCAGCAGCAAAAAAAAGAACATTTCACCATGGAATCTTTCTTTAGAAAAGAAATGTTTTTTCAAAAAGAACACAAATATCTAAAAAAAAATTGGATTTTTTTTTCTAAAAAAATTGAAATAATGTAGAATGTAATAAAGTTAATTTTCACTAAGCTTTATCAAAATTAAATATCTTCTGAAGACGTGAAAAATAAAAATCGAAAATATCGAGAAAAAGATAAATTTTGTTCATTTTCTCGGTAATTTTGAGGTTATGAAAAAATATTATATTTCAAAAGTTGTAGATTTTTATATTATCTACAACTTTAATACTTTTAGCACAATTACAATCTACAATTTTTTGATTGGATGTCAAATATAAAAATTAAAAAAAAAGTTTCACACACTTTTAACCTCTCCCAAGTCACCTCGGAATTTTTCAGCTCTTTAATTTATTTTTATTTTGTATTACCTCACCTACTACTTTTTATCATTAAATTTTAGATAACATTGTTTTCACTTTTTTTACTAATTTGTCTGTTATATCAATATCACTGTATTAATAGGATTAATAGGATATAGGCATTGGTTTATCAATGTGACAACTGTTTGAATATTAATATTTGGGTATTTAATTTAATTAGAACACATAACAACAAAGCTCGTTAGCACTTTTTTACTTTATAATGAAATTCAATAATTAATTAACAAAATATTAGCTTATATTATGAGATAATTTCCAATTCGGAAATATTTCAAAAAAATTCCTGAAATATGAATTATAAATATTTAATATATCTACTAAGCGACAGCAAAAAAGAACACCAACTAATATTAAGGTTATTACAATAATTCTTTGTATATATATATCTCTTAAGATAAAATAAGTAATTGATTACAATTTAATAAGAATCCAACTGTTAAAAAATAATACGTTTGGCCTCCGTAATGTCGTCTGTACTCAGAAATACATCTTGAACTAGTCCTGATAAGGTATTCAATTTTCTTTAAATAATTATACACTGTGTCCGTAAACTATGGAACAAATTCTCTAGCTAAACAGAACATTTTGAGAAATAATCCTGAAACAGGTCGATTTTTGATTTTAATTTACCGCATTCTAAAATAATATTCTAATATACAGGGTGAATTACTTTCGAGTAATGACGTCACCGTCATTTTTTTTAAATGGAACACCCCCATTTTGTCTCTATTTTCAGATTACACTAGCTAAGCTGATCCCAAAAATGTATCACATGTTGATTCAAATTGTTACAGGGTGGACAAAAATACAATAGTTTTGTGTGTGTTCATAAAGTAACGCGCTAGTTAAATTCACAATATTATCAAAAATACTTATTGTCTAGCGGACAGAATATGATGAAATAAATGAGTTTATAAATGTTTGAACTGCAGCCCTTGCTGCATTTTACAGTAACCCAAACGTTGTACAAATTCTTGTTGAACCTTGTTTATTGTCTTAAGAAATATTGTTTATTGCTCTTCGAATTCTCTGTTGTAATTATTGAATATTTGCTGGTGTCATTTAATACACAACATTCTTCAGATGGTCCCACATAAAATAATCCAAAGGATTGAAATCTGGTGACCTCGCTGGCCATTCAATAAGTCCACGTCTACCAATCCACCTGTTCGGAAAAATGTCATCTAGGTACCTTCTAACATCTACAGCATAATGTGGAGTTGCACCATCCTGTTACAATCATTAACTTTCATCAAAACCTCCAGGATTACATCTGCTGGGAAACAAATTACGAAAAGTAGGTACGAGATATTCCCTTAAAAACTCAAGGTACGTTGCTCTGTTTAAATTACCTTCGATAAAGTAGGGTCCGATGATTTGATTTCTTAAAATTGCAGCCCATACATTTACCTTTTGCGAGTATTGTGTATAATGCTCACGCATTCAGTGGGCGTTTTCTTTCGCCCATTATCTACAATTCTGACGGTTAACCTCGCCATTTAACGTGAAAGCGGCCTCATAAGAAAAAATTATGTTTTGCACCAAGAGAGGATCTCGGTGGCAGTTGCATTCTTCTATATGGATCATATTCGTTTAATTCCTGCACAAGTTTGATTTTATGAGGATGCCATTTTTTAACTTTTAATAGTTTGTGTACCGTTGTTTTACAAATACCGATATCGCGAATAACTTTACGCACAGAAGTGTGCACATCTTCTTTAAAACTAAGTAAAACATCTAATGCTGTATCAGCATTTGCAGAGGTAACTGATTTCCGTTTATTTTCAACCGTACCAGTTTCTCGAAATTTCTGTTCAATCTTACTGTTAAACGCGTTTTAGGTCTTTCTGGATATTTATCATATTTTATCATATTTATCAAAGTTTATGGTTGCAACAGAATGGTTCACCTCCACATTATGCTGTAGATGTTAGAATGTAGGTAGACGTGTACCTGTTGAATGGCCAGCGAGGTCACCAGATTTCAATTCTTTGGATTATTTTATGTGGTGCCATTTGAAGAATGTTGTGTATCAAACGAAAGCAGCAAATATTCAAGAATTACAGAGAATTCGAACAGCAATAAACAATATTTCTCAATACACAATAAACAAGGTTCAATAAGAATTTGTAACGTTTGGGTTACTGTTAAATACAGAAAGGGCTGCAGTTCGAACATTTATAAAGTCATGTATTTCATCATATTCTGTCCGCTAGACAATAAGTATTTTTGATAATATTGTGAATTTAACTAGCGCGTTACTTTATGAACACACAAAAAACTATTGTATTTTTGTCAACCCTGTACCAATTTGAATCAACATGTGATACATTTTTTGAATCAGCTCAGCTAGAGTAATCCGAAAATTGAGACAAAATGGGGGTATTCCATTAAAAAAAAATGAAGGTTTCGTCATTACTCGAAAGTAATTCACCCGGTATATTAGAATATTATTTTAAAATACGGTTAATTAAAATTAAAAATCGACGTGTTTCAGGATTATTTCTTAAAATGCTCTGTTTAGCTAAAAAAGAATTTTTTCCATACTTTACCGACACAGTATATAGATAAATCAATATTTATTGAATATTAATTCGTTACGCCTATAAATAATTTTAATTTAACAATAAAACGCCCAAAACTTTGTTCTCAAAACTTCCACAAAATTTATTTTAAACTCTTATTACTACAGCTGTTTCGGCTGATTGCCTTTCTACAGTGATCTATTTTTGACATGCGTTTACACTTTATAGACTTTAATAAAATAGATTGAGGGAGGGAGAACTGTTTGTCTCAAGTTGGTCATTCAGAATTATATTTGTGTTTTTTAATCTGTTGATTTCTGTAGATTCTAACAAAGATAGCTTAGGCCTTTATTTTAAAATGTGAAGAATTTTAAATTCGTCATCAAAAGATTGATTATGATCAGGAAGGTGAAGTGCTTATGTAGAATCTGTTTTTCTATTATTGACAGCCCTTTTATGTTCTGCTATTCGTTTATTAAAATTTTTAGCAGTTTGACCGATGTAAGTTTATGGGCAGTCGCCACATTTAAGTTTGTAAACACCATTGTGTAAGTGTTTTTTTATTTTGTTGTTTTTAATATATTTGCATAAGTTGTTTATTTGTTATTAAACCTACCCACACTGACACCACTAGACACAATTTATCATTTTATCACACACAACATAAATTGGCAGCTTATCACAGTATGTTACATAGATTAACAGAAATTCCGATGTCAAAAAACAACTTTCAAACAGAATTAAATATCATTAAGCAAATATCACTAAACAATGGATACAACGAACAAACAATTAATAATGTTAATGTTAAATCAAAAACTACACAAAAAAGCCCTGAAATTAGTATTTCCACCACCAGAAAAAAAAACTCAGTACTAAATATATTAAAAACAACAAGAGCAAAAATAAAAAACACCTTTGTAAACACAGTGGTGTTTACAAACGTAAATGTAACGTCTGCCCAAAAACTTACATCGATCAAACTGGTATAAATTTTAATAAACGAATAGCAGAACATAAAAGGGCTTTGAATAATAGAAAAACCGATTCTACATACGAACTTCACCTTCTAGATCATAATCATTCTTTTAATGATGAATTTAAAATTCGTAACATTTAAAATAAAGGCCTTAAGCTATCCGTGTTAAAATCTCTGGAAATCAACAAATTAAAAAACACAGATATAATTCTGAATGACCAACTTGACACAAACAGTTCTCCCCTTCTTAACCTATTTCATTTAAAGACTATAAAGTGTAAACGCATGCCAAAAGTAGATCACTTGAGAAAGGCACTCTGCCAAAACAACTGTAGTGATAAGATTTTATAATAAATTTTGTGGAAGTTTTAAAAACAAAGTTTTCAGTGTTTTATTGTTACCTAAAATGAATTTCCATCAAGTAACGATCAATCAATCAATTAATTATTTTAATCGTTGTCCGTGGTATTTAAACTTGTCTGTTAATTTTACGTGCATTTGTAGTGAGATATCTAAAACGACATCTAAAATTTGGTCATGTACTTTAATTGGTACATAGTTCACTATATCTTTCAACAAATAATCACTTAATCTATATTATGGAAATTGTCTGTGTACATCCAGAAATATTCACTTTTGCAGAATGCGCCTATTTGGAAATCGATATTGCTTTTCACGACCGGCTTGCCTTATTCATCTATTACAAAACCATAGTTGAAATCCATACATTCATGCCCTTTCATTCAAAAGAGATTGCAGTTTACGATTTAAAATTTTCGAGATATAAACTAGCTTTTAAAAACTTCCTAAAAATGTTCCATGTCAATGATTACATTGCAATTTGATATGGTGTAAACATTAAACAATGTTTCAAGCAATAATCATTTATTAAGGAAGATTCTCCTATGTTTTAATGCAGTCAGTACTGAAGCAAGTAGCCAAAATTCTTTACCTTAGTCTTTAACTAGTATATTACAAATAAGTTCAATCGAGCTTATATCCAGTAAAGATATAGTTTAATTATTTTTCTTATAGTGCCGTCTCTCTATGGAGGTTGGCGATCATAATGGCTATTTTTATTTTTGTACTTGTTGCTCTAAACACATCAATAAATCGGCGTTGATACCAATCACGTAGATTCTTTAACCAGAAATTCTGCCTTCGGTCAACAGATCTTCTTCTTTGAGTCTTTTCCTGTATTATGTATGAGTTAAATTTTCATATTTTGGTCATCTCATCACGTGGCCTAGGTACTTCAATTTTCTTATTTGTATAATGGTGATAAGTTCTGTTATATTACACATGGTGATATTAAACACAAGAATGTACAAGAGACTAGTAGAAATTAGCGGGTCAACACAATTCGGTTTTAAGGGAGGACTAGGAACAAGAGAGGCAATTTTATGTTTAAACACCTTAATACAAAACTGCTTAGGTCAACGAAAAGATGTCTACCTTACCTTCATGTACTACGAGAAGAAATTTGACAATGTCAAACATGATATCATGATGGGCCAACATTGACCAGAAGGAGATCAGAATTATTTAGAATCTATACTGGAACCAAATGGCAAAAGTGAGGATTGATTAAGACCAATATACGGATAAATTTAAAATCTGGAAAGGTATCCGCCAAGGCTGTATACTCTCTCTGATGCTTTTTAATTTATATGTTGAAAATATATTTGCGGAAGCATTAGAAGACACGGAATTAGGCATTAAGGTAAACGGCATACCAATTAGCATTGCGGACGACACAGTGATTATAACTGATAATTTGGAAGATCAGCAGTTATTACTTGATAGGGTGAATAGCATAGGTAAAAAATATGAATATTGAAAACGAAATATATGGTCATTAGCAGAAACCCTCCAGAAAACCCGATAATATTCATAGGTGACGATCGTATAAAACGCATGAAAACTTTTAAATACCTTGGCACCACAATCAATGTGTGCCATTGATTGTGGTGCCAAGGTATTTAAAAGCCCGAATACAAATGGCAAGACAAGCTTTTGTGAAATTCAGACCGCTCCTATGTAATCAAAACCTAAATTTCGAAATACGCTACAGAATGGTCAAGTGCTACATATGGTCCATCTTGCTTTATGGCACGGAAACGTGGACTTTAAAAAAACATCTATCAAAAAACTTGAAGCATTTGAAATGTTGTCATTGAGAAGAATGATGGGCATACCTTGGGTGGATAGAGTTCAAAACGATGACGTCCTTAAGAGAGCCGGCGTGGAAAAAGAACTCTTTGAATTAATTAAAAAACGCAAGATTGGTTACCTTGGGCACATATTGAGAGGAGCAAAATATGAAATATCACAGTTAATCCTACAAGGAAAGATCGAAGGTAGGAGAGAGATCAATACTAAAGAATGGACAGGGATACACAATACAGGCGAGCTGTGTCACGCCGCCAAGAACAGAATTCTAGTAATGAGATAGTCGCCTACGCACTTTGGTGTATAGCATGTTAAGAAGAAGAAGATAAGTTCTGTTTCTTTACCAACTCTCTCCAGTACTTATTAATTTGTAATTTTAATCGTCCATGATGTTTTTATTACTCTGCGTTATAACCACAATTCGATAGGCCAATTAATGGATAATATTTTTTATTTGTTTAAAAAGTCTGTAGAACCCCCTCTGTGGCGCAGTGGTAAGAGCGCCTGCCTTTAAATCTAAAGGTCGTGAGTTCGAATCCCACCTGGGTGGAAATTTTCGTTTATTAAAAAAAAATTAATAAATGAAAATAATTTCTATCCTTGTGTGATCGGTACACACCGGAGGGACCGCAGACGTTCGGATACAATTAGCGTCTCTTAGCAAAGACAATGACGTCGACTTTGCTAAGTATCAAGACAATTACTCTACACCTACACACACACACTACACTACCTTACTGTAAAACACTGTATCATGCCAATGACCATTAGTTGTCGACGCATTAAACTCAATAAAAAAAAAAAAAGTCTGTAGTATGAGCTAAAAGTACTATGTGATCTTATAGAATGTTAGCAATATGTACCAATCTGCAATTAAACTTTTATCATCCATCACCACCACCTCTGTGTGTAGCCCCAAATTTATGACATTCCGAGTCATAATTAAGTCTTCTCCAAAAATAAAGCTCTATAAGTAAAATAATTAAACTTTATATCTAATTTTCTTGGGCGCCAATATTATATTTTCATACCATTAAACGAGTTTACGCAGAGGTAGTCATCATACTGGATGAAATGTCAAAAATGTCGGTGTTTTTTGACCTCTTTGACCTTTGCACCATTCTTTAGGGTGTTTAATACTAAAATTAATCACATATAGCCGTGACTTAGCGTTTTGGCCTTGAACTGATTCTATAAACGTGTATCACAATATATTGTCAGTTTTTTTACTAAACATTTTGGAAATATTACTGTTAACTTGACTACTTTTGGCCATCGCAATAGTTTTAACGATATCAGCGGCTGATAAAATAATTAGTACAGTTGGCTTTAATAGTCAAGACTAGTTTCTTCTTCTTTGCCGATCCTTAACTTTTTCTTGTTTTCCTGCTTGCAGAACACTTACGAGGTTTCTTTCTTTTGATATTGGTGAGATATGTCCAAACATTTAGCTCTCTGTGTCCCAATTTTCTGAGTTGTTTTAAAAGTCTCTTATACCATTAGCTATTGGTTTATTTTTTGAGCCATTTCACTTGTATCTTCTTTATACCACCAAAAACTTCCTCTCCCAAATCTTTAACTTTTTTTTCTTTTGATTTATTATTTAACACTGTCAGGCTTACTACTGTTACATACATTCAAATCCTGGCTGTCCTGAACACGTTCTGTTCATTAAAAGTACGTTTAATGATCCTACTGCATTGCTACTTTTCAACAACCGTTTATCTATCTATTTCTCACTCTTTGCCTACTCTATTTGTAACTGTTACTTTAAGGTTCTGAAATTCTGTTACCTTCGGTAGGTTATTTTATGTATAACTTTATGATAAGGTGAAGTTTATATTTCATTAAAAATTCTGTTGGTTATTTTTCATTGTCATTTTTTTATGAAGGCTCACCGAGGTGTCCACAGAACTTATTTTTTATTTTCATGTATTTTTCTTATCAAACAATAATTACTTTTGGTGTTTTAATATTACCGTCAATATAGTAGATGAAACAAATGAAATCAAACCAAACTTGATATAGATTAACAAATGAAATAATAATAATAATAGTAAGAACTCTACGCAGTCTTAATACACGTAACACAATCGACAAATGAAAATGATTGTTGTTATTATAAGATGTCAATAAAAGTTAATTTTAATATTAAAAAGTTACACGAAAGTTTGTAACGTTTATCGGTTAACTGAAGTGAAGAAGGAAAACAAAGATATTGCTACTTTAATGCTCTAATGGAAAACGTTTTGTATATAAATCCATAGATATCATCAATTCCATTCTATAAGTAAAACGTCAGAGACAGAAATAGAGAATACGGGAGCTGCACGTCCTTACCATCAGTTAGAAAGGACTTATTTATTAATTAATTAACCCGGCAACTGTGTTGTGGGGTGAAAATAACCCACGTCGTTCATTACCGCTTGTTAAAATAGTGGCAACATCGCCAGATTCGTCTGGCGCCACGAGTACCTTCCCATAATATAACAGACCTTGTATTGCATCATAAATTTCAGTATATAAATAAGATTTGAATGAGTGGTGTCGCCTTCTTTGGACTTGTGGGTGATTTTAACCCCACCACACAGTTGAAGTGCAGTATTATTTAGTTTTTGGGTAATTTTAACCCCACAACACCGGTTAATTATTAACAGGTAAGTTCTTATACTAGCACAACTTATCTCGATTTTTTTAACAGAAACATAATTTAATTGTTAGGAATATTGAAAATTGATTAGATATTCTTAATTTCAGACATATCGAAATATGTGTAGTTGGGAGAAAGAACAAGAAGCTCTCTTGAAGCTTTGGCAGGATGAATTAACTGGATCAGAGTTAGGATCAGAAAGCGAATCTGAAAATGAAAGTCAGCAGGTTAGCCTTAGTTCCAGTGAGGATGTTTTACAAAACCAACTTCAATCAGTGGAAAATTGTCAGCCTGGAACTTCTAATCAGGAAAGTCAATCATCGTCGGAAGAATCTTCTCAAGACAACAATAAGTTTGAAGATGATAAAGTAAGACAATCTAAGTTTTTATCGGACGGGATGGGAAAACAAAATGGTCAAAGAACTGTCCTAATAAATCGGTTAGAACACGACAAGAAAATTTAATTACTTTACTTCCCGGTGTTCGAAATAATGCAAAACATTGCAAATCACCCATTTCTTGCTGGGAATTATTCATGGATAATATTATTGTAGAAGATATTGTCCAATGCACTAATAAAAAAATCAGTTTAGTCGCTCAGAATTATAATGACCAACATAAATATATCACCAAGCCTACGGACGCAGAAGAAATTCGTGCAGTTTTCGGATTACTATATCTATCAGGCGTTTATAAAGCCAATAGGTTAAATCTGGAGGATCTTTGGGCTACAGATGGAACAGGAATTGACATTTTCAGGCTAACAATGTCCCTGCAAAGATTTATATTACTTTTAAAGTGCCTACGATTCGATAATATCGAAAATAGAGACGAACGAAAAAGAGTAGATAAACTGGCAGCTATACGAGCTGTTTTTGATCGATTTGTATCCAATTGTCAACAATATTTTATTCCTAGTCAATACTTGACGATCGACGAAAAATTAGAATCTTTTCGGGGACGTTGTTCCTTTCGGCAATATATCCCCAATAAGCCGTCCAAATATGGCATTAAAATATTTGCCTTAGTGGATGCCAAAACATTCTACATTTTAAATTTAGAGGTATATGTTGGCTCACAGCCTGAGGGACCTTTTCAATTTAGTAATAGACCGTTTGATGTAGTAAACAGGCTTGTAAATCCAATTCGTGGTACTAATCGCAACATTACATTCGACAACTGGTTTACCAGCATACCGCTAATGGAACATTTGCTTAGTGAACATCGGTTAACATCTGTTGGAACTATTCGTAAAAACAAGAGGGAAATACCGACAATCTTTTTGAATTCCAAAAACAGAGCTGAAAACCACGCAATTTTCGGATTTAAAAAAGACATTTCTTTGGTGTCCTTTGTCCCGAAGAAAAATAAAATAGTGTTAGTAGCTTCTTCACTTCATCATGATACAGAATTTGACCACAAATTAAATAAACCTGAGATTATAGACTTTTATAATCACACAAAAGGTGGAGTGGATATGGTTGACGAAATGTCTGCGTTATATAATGTGTCTCGTAATAGCAAGCGATGGCCACTAACAATTTTTTTTTCGCTGCTTAATAATGCAGGAATAAATAGTTATGTTATTTATCAACATAACAAGCCAAATGAAAAACTAAAACGCAGATTTTTTTTTAAAACAACTTGGTTTGGCACTAATTAAACCATATATTGAAAAAAGAGGTAATAATCAAAGAATACCATCAGACATAAGAGCGAAACTAAAAAGAAATGACAGCGGAGAGGACTCTCAAGGACCTTCAAACAAGAAACAACGAACAACATCCAGATGTGGAGTGTGTCCCCGTGGAAAGGACAGAAAGTGCCAAAAGAAATGTGTAAAATGTGACATTTTTCTTTGTCTTGAACATTGTGTATATTTTTGTTCTAAATGTGCAAATAATTGTTAATTATGCTTTTTAAACAAAAGATCATAGTTACTTTTTATAGAATTTGTAGTTTTTTTTTATTCTATATCTCTAATAAAAATTTTATTAACAAAAATTGTGGTAGTGGTTTAAATATCAACTAAATTTTAGTATATTTTTTGAATCGTTGAATTATTAACGAAAATTTTTAAAATGATTTAACTTTGAAAAAGATTATATAACAATATAACCATGATTTAAAATCTTAAGGTTGCATGTAAAAATAAAATATTTTCTCAATTTTATAAATAAAAAAAAAATGGGGTGATAATTACCCCAACACACAGCTCCTGTTAGAAAATTTCACCACACAGTCGCCGGGTTAATTAACCTACCAATCAGTCGTTAACTTTACATAGCAGGAAACACTTTAATAAAATAGTTAAAAAACTTAGGATACATACAAAACAATAAAATTCAGTTGTCCTTAACATTACGATATATACTGTGAATACATACTATTTAATGAGTGGATATTATCATATTGTGCACAATATATTGGCATAGCTTATAGATTGTCTGATGTTATTTTGCATGGTGTTAACAATCTGTAATCCCACCTGCTATTTATCGATAGCATAGTCATGTATTACTACTTGATAATGTGAATAATGGTTCTATTTGCTTTCAACCAGTCACTTTTACCAGAATAAAGATTCTTCCCCTGGTAGTTAGCAAAACTTAATATGCCACATAATTCACTATTTGAACATATTAAGTTCAAATAGCCTCATACAATTTGGAGCATACTTTGGACATATATATTGTATCATACCTCTTATATTTGTCGATAGTGTAACCTTCGAATAATAAATATTTAATGTTTTAAATTATCCTTTGGCTTAATTTAGGACACTCGTTGCTTCATCTAGCTTATTTTATCTGTTGCTGAGTGGGAGATTAGATTATTGAGCATCCTTTGAACATCTTAATAAGGTCTTTTTGAATATTGTGTTTTTTTTACTATTATAACAGTATTTTTACATACTTTTAAATAATTTTAACTTTTTAATTATTTTGATATTGTTACAATATCATTAAGGTACATAGTGTTAATTTGTTTTTTTTTTAAATACTGTAATACAACTTATTACTAACTTACCTAATTTTTTTTAACTGATAATAAAATAGTTATATATTGTTTAAAATTTTGCAATGCTTTCTCTATTTTTGTGACTGAAAATTTTTCTTATCCACCAACGAATCTTAAAGTTAAAGATGCAGTTAAAAAATTAGCCAGAAACAAATTATCCGGACTAGATAATCTCCCAGCTGGACAGTATATGGAAGTTGGCCACGATACTATAATCGCACTGCAGCTCATAAACTCATAAAATAATTATGGAGACATAAATCCATCCTTAGTGCTTGGAACATTGGAATACTTCGTACCAAATACAAACAAAAATATATCTTTGAAAACTCTAACCAGAGTTACGCTCCTAAATGCAGCGTAAAAAATAATTTTCGATATACTTCTTCTTCTTAGAGTGCCGTGCACCTATAGTGCGTTGACGAATTATCTTAAGGACAGACGGCTGTCTTTTGCGACATGCAAAAGATCGCCAGTGTTATTTAGGCCTGTCCAGTATTTTATGTTCTGTAGCCGCGACATTTGTTTGCCACCTACTCCTCTCTTGCCTTCAATCTTTTCCTGGATGATTAGTTGAGGTATTGCATATTTTTTTGCTCTCAGAATATGGCCGAGGTATCCAATTTTTCATACCTTGATTAAATTGAGTAATTCTCTCCCAGTATTTGCCTTTCTTAAGACTTTCTCGTTTCTCACTCTATCTGTCCATGGTATGCGGAACATTCTTCGCAACGTCCACATTTCGAAGGCCACCAACTTATTAATAGAAGGTACTTTTAACGTCTATGTTTCCATGCCGTATAACAATATCGACCATACATAGCATTTAACCATCCTGTAGCGGAGATTGAAGGAAATATTGCAGTTACATAGTAGCGGTTTAAACTTGATATACGATATACTATCCCATCGCATGACACCACATGCAGTACGAATTTTAGTAAAGCATGTTAGAATACGGCATGTATATTCACCTCATATTTATAGAATACAAGGCAGCTATCGGCCCCTGTAAACAAAAGAGACATGTTTAAAGCAATAAAAGAGCTAGGAATACTAAATCAGTTGGTGAATTTTAGAAAACTACCCTTCAAAAAAGTTAAATGTACTAATCCTGGGGAAACCCTTTAAACCTTGTAAACCAAAAAATGGCCTGCAATTGATTATACAAGTAAAAGTGTAAGGAAAAAGATAAAGGAATACTAAGCTGAAGGTGTTCAATGCCCTTATTTTTTCTATTGCTACATTCAAAAAAATCGATAGGATAAGAATCGATAGGCTTCGATCAAGCCTTCGAAATGTGGGTCTACAGAAGAATTATATGCATGTCCTGGACAAAACATCGAACCAACCTGTCAACGACGATGAGCAGACCAAATAAAGACTGTAGTATAAAATCTTTACATAAAGCCCTCCATATGGACAAAGGATCGCAGCCTATAGAGGCAGCAAGCTAATATTATTTAGAGTATCACCACGGGCTTACACGGGCCTAAGGAATGAGGAGAACGAATGAAAGGGAAAGTGATCTTGATTATGATTATCCGGTATATCATGCTAAATAACAAACGTTTGAATGATTGCCAGTAAAGTAATTCCCCTCTTACTGATAAACAGCTTCTGGTGGAAGTCGGTTAGTGAAAAAGCACCTTTTTGTCCTAAAAATAGAAATTCATTTCTGAAGGCGGACGAACCAGAAAGAGTCAACGGTATTGAGATACCTAAGTAACCAAAAAAGCAATGCAATAAAGACTCAAAGAGCATCCTTAGTTATTATAAATAGCAAAAATGTAACCAAATACTCCACTTATCGTGAACTCGGAAAACAAAATCCAGCAGAGGAGGAAAATCACAAGACTACAATGCCTTTGTGGTCATCAAAATGCGAAAACCTTTCAAAGTTGCGACTTGGAATATTAGAAGCCCACATTAAGCTAAAAAACAATGAGTGCATAATACAGTTAAAGAAATGAAAAGACTGAAAATCCAAGACCAAGAGTTAGGCAGAACGTAACTATAAATGACCTCAACTTCAAAGTAAAAAAAGAGTTTAGATATCTGAGGACGGTAATTACAGATGGCAATCACATAGGAAAAGAGGTCTCGGCAAGAATAGCGGCGAGATATAAACTATTATACTTCCTATCATCAGTATTTAGGATCTAAGCTGCTTAAAAAGACAATCTAAATTAAGACTGTACAGACTGTCAATTATTCGACCAGTTGTTACACATGGAAGTAAAACATGGACTCTACATCAGCGGAAAATGAATAAGCTGCTAGTATTTAGAAGAAAGGTTCTTAAAATAATATTTGGACCCTAATGAGATAAATTAACAGAAGAATAGAGAGAAGGCACCGCAGTGCTGAATTGGTGACTTTGTATTGTACTGAAAACATCGTCAGATATAATAAAGCTAACCGGATAAGATTTGTAGGTGATGTGGTAAGATCAGAGGAAGACAAAGTGCTAAAGAAAGTGTTTTAAGAGACCAGACGGTAGAACATTAGTAGGCCGTCCCAAAATAGATGGAAGGATGATGTTAAAGCTGATTTATCCAAGAATTGGAGTACAAAAGTTTTAAATGGATACACAAAATCGTAGAAAATGAAAGGCTATAGTAGATGTGGAGAACACTCGAGTTGTAAAGCCAGTCAAAAAGATGACGATTATTCAGAAATTATCAGAAAGAAACATATTATAAGAAAACTCTGACAGATCAAATCAATAATCGATCTATGAATGATAACGAACAAATTTTGCAAAATACTGAAACAGATACAAAGGAAAAGACAAAAATAGATTAGTTAAAAAAAATTCTGACACCAACTAGATACAAAAAGGAGCAATTTATGGCGGAGGGAATTTTAGATTTAACGGAAAACATAAAAACAAAGATAATATATAAAAATTGGAATTAAGTTTAAAATACTAACTAAAAATTAAAGAGATGAGCAGAATACATCAATGAATTGTAATGGAAAATAGAAGATGAAGTTTTAAAGATATTCAAAGGGAAAATGTTATTAAAAAGCATAAAAAAAATTGAAAAGCAGTAGATTCAGCAGCAGGATAAAACAGGGGAGTCAAACAGGGAGATACTTTATCACCCAAACTGTTTACCTTAGTTTTGGAGGACGTTTTTAAAAACCTAAATTGGAAATATAAGGGAATAAAGATCAATGGCCACTACCTCAGTAATTTACGATTTGCAGATGACAAAATCCTGATAGCTACTGACCTACAAGAAATGCAAACCATGCTTTTAGAACTACATACCGAATCTTCTAAAATAGGACTGAAAATGAATTTAAACAAAACAAAAGTCATGCACTCCGAAGACACCGTGACAATAATAAACAATAAAGTTATAGAAAAAGTTGAAGAATATATATACTTAGGACAAAAAATAATCCTAAATAGGGAAATTCAAACTGAAGAAATAAAAAGAAGAAAGTTGGCTTGGGCAGCATTCGGTAAACTGAACTATATACTCAGAAATCAACAAATTCAATTACATCTCAGATCTAAAGTTTTTGATGCATGCATTATGCCGATATTAACTTATGCGGCACAAACATGGACAATCACAAAAAAGAATATGAATATACTTAGAGTCACTCAACACGCGATGGAAAGAGCAATGCTAGGTATATCACTTAAGGACAAGAAAACAAACACATGGATAAGACAGAAAACCAAAGTCACCGATGTGGTGCAAAAATCATTAAAGTTGAAATGGGAATACGCTGGACATGTAGCTAGGAGCGATCTAAACAAATGGCACAGATCAATTTTAACCTGGAGACCATACCAACACAAAAGACCCAGAGGCAGACCTCCTATGAGATGGACAGATGATCTGAAAAGGACTGCCGGGAAAAATTGGCTGCAAGTAGCGTACAATAAAAAACAATGGAAAGGAAGACTTAAAGAGGCTTATGTTCAGATGTGGACGTGAATGGCTAGACGAAGAAGATTCAGGCCAAATCCCAGTAGAAAGCTTAAAATCCATAAAATATGATACCTTAGACATTTTAGTAGACTTGTTTAAAGTAATATACAAAACAGGGCATATTATATATTCCTATAAATACAAATACAAATATACAAATACAAAAACTGCAGTGAATATAGAACAATATAAATAATCTCCCTATCTGGAGGAGGTTTTTAGGAGGAAGCTGAACGATAGAAGTCAGTGTGTATAATTTTGGGTTCTTAAAGCTGATATTCTCAGAAAAATTTAACTTGTTCGTATGATTTTTAGAGGTTTAGTGGCAATTTCGATTCTGACGACTGAAGTATAAGTTTAATCGATAAATAATTATATCCTTTTCATCTTTTAAACTTCGGAAACCAAACTTCCCGAGAATTGTCTTGGTTGTTGAAGTTTTCCAACATTGGCTATCAAAGACACTATGCTCGTATACGTATAATATTTGCCAATAATCTGCTTATCTGTCGACAAATTGAATTACCTTAGATATCAATAAGACCTAATTTAGATACATTGAGTATAATTGCCACAGACAAACACTATTATTTAACTCTCTGGATATATGCATTTAAACGTTGTATCCATTCTGTTGTATTCCGTCCTAATTTAATTAATAAATTGTTTGAAATATTTTAAAGAATCAATATGTTAAAAAGTTTTGTATATTTCAATTTAGTAGTTTATTTAAAATATCTTTAACAACATAATGATCTGTAAAAATATTTTATAATTTTTACCTTTTATTAAAACAATACTCAGTTAACGAAGTATTATGCGAAAACGATATCACTGAAAATGGTGTACCCCAAGGTTCTACTTTAAGTTCTATCCTATGTATTCTAGCCATCAATGATATTTGCTGTAATATAAAATCTACCGTTTCTGCTGTATACGCAGACGACCTTATTGTATACTGCGAAGGAAAATCCACAGCTATAACATCATCTCTATTACAAAAGTCTGCCGAGTTCCTTACTACATTGTCCGAGAAAACTGGCTTCAATTTATACTTCCAATAAATTCAAAATAATTAAATTCACCAGGAGATACAACAGTGCAGAAATACTCAAAATAACACTAAACTGTAAATTTAGAATTAATTAATCATTATAAGTTTTTAGGACTACATGTCGATAACAAAATGAAGTTACAAACGATAATGGATCACGTTTGGTCGATTTAGCGACAGGCTGCAACTTAGCCATCAAAAGCACCCAGTTCGCTAGAAAAAAGATCCACAAGGCATCATGGAGATCAAACGATGGAAAACAAATAATTAAATAGATCACGTATTGATTGATGAGAGACATTCTAGCAGCATAATAAGTGTAAGAACTATTAGAGGGCGGGACAGCGACACAGACCATTTTCTCGTAAAGGCCAAGCTCAGAAAAAGAATTTCAATACAAACAATAGATAAACACACAAAGATCGAACGATGGAATGTAGCGAAGCTGAAAGAAGAAAATAATCAAAGACAGTACCAAGTAGACTTAAGAAATAGGTTTCAGGTTTTGGAAATAAATGAAAATGAAAGTGAAGATATAGATCAGCGATGGAACTCAATAAAAACATCTATTACAGAAGCAGCAGAGAAATATATCGAAAGAACAAAAAAAACAAAAAAGAAAAAATGGTTCGACGACGAATGTGAAAGAACTCTAAAAGAAGCAAACAAAAGAAGAATTGATTATCTGTCGAATCCATCAGAAGAAAAACGTATACGATTCCACAGGGAGAGAGCCGCAGCTAAAAGAACACTTAGACAGAAAAAGAGATAATATCTGCAGCAACAAATCGAAAAATTAGAAGGAGAACACAGACGAAATCAAAGTAAAAATTGTAAAAATTGGAGAAATGCTGGCTGCCGCAAACAAAATAATAGAAATATGGAAAGATGGGCTGAATATTTTGAAGAGCTCCTGAATATCCAAAATTTCGCTGATGAAAACAACGAAAATGGTGGAAACAACGGAGAACATGAGTATCAAACCGTTGAATTAGAAAAACCCCCACCAAGCATGGAAGAAATTACGCATGCCATAAAAACGCTTAAAAACGATAAATCCCCTGGTCTGGACAATATTGATGCTGAGCTAATTAAAACAGGCGGTCATGAACTCATAAGTAAAATCCATCAATTAATAGAAATGGCCTGGCAACAAGAAATAATGCCGAAAGAATGGTGTGGTAGTATTATTGTACCAATACACAAGAAAGGAAAAAAGGAGTCATGCATGAATTACAGAGGAATCTCACTAATCAACACTACATATAAAATATTGGCTTCGATATTATTAAAAAGATTAGTACCATACGCCGAAGAAATAGTTGGTGACTACCAGTGTGGTTTCAGGCCTGGCAGATCGACTATTGATCAAATATTTACAATAAGACAAATGCTTGAAAAGTATTGGGAATATAATCACGACGTGCATCAGATTTTTATAGACTTCAAACAGGCTTATGATTCAATTAATCGTGCAACATTATGGAAGGCAATGATCGAGCTCGGCATACCCAAGAAACTAGCTGCGGTAACACAAATGTGTGTAAGTAACTCTTTTGCACAAGTTAGAATAGGGGGAAAAATATCAAATGCTTTCTGCGTAAATTCTGGACTGAGACAGGGAGATCCGTTGTCCCCATTGTTGTTTAACCTGGCCTTAGAATATGTCATGCGAAAAATATATCCAAAAATCAAACCAGACATAACTGCTCGGGGAGCAAAAATCATACTCGCCTTTGCCGATGACGTAGACGCAGTAGCACAATCAGCATTAGAAATTAAGGATATCTTCTCGAGCTTTGAAGAAGCTGCATTAAACATCGGTCTAAAAATAAATGAAGACAAAACAAAATACATGGTCGTCTCAAAACAAGAACGACGGCGAATAAGGCAAAACATTACCATAAATGATCACAACTTCGAAGTGGTTAAAGAATTTAAATATCTAGGAGCAACAATCACAAATGACAACAAATTAGAGCGAGAAGTTGAAACGAGAATAATGGCAGGAAATAGATCTTTCTTTGCAATGCAACATCTGATGAAGTCGAAACTTCTTTCACGAGGTGCAAAGATCCGGATATATAAGACCATAATACGACCAACAGTCGCGTATGGAAGCGAAACATGGACGATAACAAAAAGAGAAGTAAATAAATTGCTGGTATGGGAACGTAAAATTCTTCGAATGATATATGGCCCTTGCAGAGACAGCGTGACAAACGAATGGAGGGGCAGATACAATAACGAGCTAGAGTCTCTATTCGGAAAAGAAAATCTAGTCAGATATATAAAGGCCAATAGACTCAGATGGGCAGGACATGTGATACGCAGTAACGACAATCGCCTTATAAACAATGTGTTCTGGGAAAGGCCAGATGGAAGAAGGTCTGTAGGGCGGCCTAGAAAAAGGTGGAAAGATGCAGTCAGAGAAGATCTAGAGAAGATGGGAGTGCGACAATGGGAATTACTGGCACAGGACCGACAAACATGGAAGGCAATAGTAAACGCGGCAAAGACTCACGAAGAGTTGTAGCGCCATTAATGATGATGTTGTCGATAACAAACTAACCTGGCGTCGTCATATCGATGAAATAAAAGACAACTGTTTAAGCAGAACAAATTTGTTAGACATGTTCCATCAAAGTAGACTATGGTTCTATAGTTTATTTGTCCGCGTGCAGTAATTTATTATATCGTTATGTTGTGAACTCTGTTTACAACACTGCTCTCCGAATATGCTTAGGAACATTTCCATCGAAGCAGATTAGTTCTTCTAATAAAATTATTCAGTTTGTTGTTCGGTGTCCAAGGCTTTCTGAAATATGGTATGTATGGTACGAAACAATTTTTCAGAGCCGTATTTAATTAGCTCGGGTGCTATCCCTCTGGGCCTGCAGACTTATTATTTTTTATTTGTTTTATGTTCTTTTTTACTTCTTCCAATGATAAATTTAGTTGTTCCTTTGTATTTGTTGTTTGTTGTTCTTTTTCCATGAATTTTGTTCGCTTTTCTGTCAGGAGTTCTTGGTAGTAATCATTCCATTGTTTTTCGCTTATGAAAGTAAAATGTGTTTTTTCCTGTGTGTTTTCTTTCAGACTCTTTATCACTTTCCAGGATTCTGAGTTCTTTGTACCTCCTATGTATTGTTCGATGTTCATACATGTTGATTCCCAGTTATCATTTTTATCTTTTGTTATTAATCTTTTTACCTCTCTGTTCTTCTCTCTGTATCTTTCTAGGTCCACTTGTTCTTTTGAGCTTAACCATTTATGATATAACTGTTTCTTCTGCTTAATACATTCTTCCGTGCTTTCTGATAGACGTTGTCGATATCTATTTGTTCTTCTCTCTTCGCAACCTAAGGCTTCCGCTGCTGCTTCCTTTATGCAGGATTTTATATGTTCATATGTTTCGTCTATGTTCTCAAAACTAAACTCCTCCAGTTTTTGGTCTAACCTTCGTCTGTACAAGTCTTTCACGGATTTTTCCCTTAGCAAGTGTAGTTTGTACTTCGTTTCGGCCTGCGTTTGAGTTTCATTTACCACTGTTCTTTTTGATTGATTTGTGGTTTTCCAAGGGAATCGCATGTTTGCTATCAGTAATTTGTGGTCAGAGCCACATTTCGCTCCCCTTTTAACTCTGACATCTGTAACTCTGATCGATGTTTCGATTTTCATTATGAAGTAGTCAATTATAGCTCGGAGGTTTCTTGTTTCTTGGGTCCAGGTGAACTTGTGGATATCCTTGTGGCGGTAGAATCCGTTCGTAATTTTCAGTCTGTTTATTTCACATATTTCGATTATTTTTTCTCCATTTCCATTTGTCGCTTCTTCTCCATATGTTCCTACTGTTCGACTTTTTTGTTGTTTTCTGTTCTACCGTTCAGATCCCTGTCAGAATAAGTTCTTGGTCTTGTTTGACCTTTTCTATTTGATCCTGTAGGGCTTCCATGAACTGTTCTTTTTCTGTTTCAGGTCTATCATCTGTTGGTCCGTAAACTCCTAGACTATTATCCGTCTTTCCCATAGTTCCAACTCTATTTTTATAATTCTTTCATTGATGGGTTCCCAAGACTTTATGGATTTTCTGCATTTATTTTTTATTAAAATGGTTACTCCTGCTTTTGCTGTCTTTTTTCTTGGTTTCGATGGTCACCATTAGGTCTAGTTTCATCTTTTTTAATTCCTCGATCCAGGTCCCACAAATTAGTGTTCTAGTTTTTTGGGATTTTCGTTTTTTCTTTTGGTTGTGAGTGTTAAGATTGGCTTTTCTAAATTATGAGCAGTATTGCCCCCCCGTATCCTTTGGGGCTCCTCCTATGAGGTGTGGATTTCCACCGGGGAATCTTACCGTGGTTTTTCATACTGCCAATTATTAGTTTGCCATTTTACTTTTTACTTGTGTCAGGTTGCTAAATCCTGGCGCCAAAACCCCTTTTGGGGGCCTATTTCTTCAGCCGCCCACTCTGGGTCAGTCGCTGTTGATAACCGCCCACTCTGGGTCAGACGTTATCGTTGTTGTTTGTCTGTGTGGTTCGCGGGAGGTATTTCATTTCCCTCCTACCACCCATATCTGGGAGGCTTTCCCCTACCGCCATCTTGGGGACGCGCTCTCTAGGGATTATAGGCTCCCCGAGAGCTTAAAATTATACAATTTGGAATTTGACTTATTAAATTTAAATAAATATTATCTAATTATCTTATTTCAGTCGTTGCTTATATTATATATAGGCGACCATTATAGTTACTTTGGTGGGCGCGCCTATCGGAAGATTAAAATCGTAATACAGCGATCTTACGTTGTTTATACCTATATTGTTTATAAGTAAGAAATTTCGTTTAAAGTTTTCCATATTTTGTTTATTACATATGATAATTACCAAATTTATCAAATGCAGTAATTAGATACATATATCTAAGATGTCACGAAAAAGGCCTTTTTGCTAATTTCTCTGGTTCTATTTTGAAATCTTCAGTATCACGACAGTTATCCTTTCAAAGTAACCTAAATATTGTGCTCACTAAAGTATTTTTAAAAATATACTAAAATCTCTATTTGCATGGTATCTCATTTAAATATTTATAAAATATTTTGTACATATAACGCTACCTTACGTTTGAAATATTCCATTACGTTAAAATGCAAGCTGAATCCCTAAAGCAAAAATTTTCATTTCATCTAAAACATTCCGTCCAACAGAAGGACAGGTACAGTGAAAATTTTGCCTTGTGTAAAAGTTGTCCAATAAAATGATGACAAAGGAAATAGCACATCTCAGGTTATAAATAAAATACCAGAAAATAGAGATTTATTCGGCTTGTTACCTTTAAGTATGCAAAGTATAAGGAAATGGGAAAAGCTTTGAAGTGACGTGTTTGGAATGTTTCTAAAGAAACAGGTGCAAATAGCATATGAAAATCAAAATAACACATGGAAGAATCTAAATAGAAATCAATATAAATGTGTAACATTAGGTCAATTGATATCTTACTTGTAAATGTATATACCTTAAATTTCACTGTCGATCTTTCTTAGAGTAAAAATTGTCTTTTAAAAATTATAAAAAAAAAATAAGAAAAAAAAATTAAATTGTCTCTATTAAAACCATCCAGTTTTGCAAGGATTATCAGGTTATGACCAACGGAATAGAATTTTTGACAGTTTGAGTTCAGTTTCTTAAAATTGTCTCTAATCGGATCCAGGCGATCAATTCGTTTTCGCTCTCCTCTGGTTTGGGGACATCATACGAACAAGCTGAATTGAATTGAATTTGCGTGTCTTTCCAGTAATTCAACATACATATGCCAGCCTTTGGATGTATCCTCTTTTAAACCCATGAAAGTTTCTTGGCGAAAGATTTTGACGGAATTTAAATTGCGACACCCAAAGATTACTGGTGAACATAAAGATCAATTTCCGTCGTTATTAAAAAAATGCTTGGAATTAATGATCAGACAATTGCAAAAACTGAGCACAAACGTGGAGACTATGAAGAAAGTGCAATTAAGAGATTTTTGAAGAATTGGTTGAATTGAGGCTTGTGGCATGGTCGCTTTGAAAAAAGAAAAATAATAAGTTTCGAGTAAAATTGCACAATCAACCATGATATTGATTATGTAGAACCTCTGATTAACGACAGCCTCACAGACTATTTGATGAATAAGAAGTCCGAGATAAAAGTTCCTAAACGTTGAAGTAAAAAAAAACTTAATATCCAACCCGGTAAAAGTGTAAGTCGACATGAAACGGCGGATGACAGCTCCTCCAATAGCGAATTAAACAGCTATACCAGTGAAAGCGAAAATGAAATTGAAAATGTAGATTCTGTGGAGAACCAATCATATTAGGATAAGATGAATACAAAACCATCTCTTGCTGAATTGAATGTTGGAATTTATGTGCTTGTAAAAATTATGTCAGGTAAACGAAAATGTATAAATTACGTATATGCCGAAAGGATACAAGAGAAATTACCTTTTGACGAACTCATTGGACTTAAATCACTAGATGAAACCCATAAACATTTTAAAGTTGTGGAGACCGACGTTTGTAATTCACCTTTCGCTGATATCTTAGCAATTCTGAAGACCCCATCGGTTGAAACAAATGAAACAGTAACGAAATGCATATTTCCTGGCAGAGTTGATGTTAAAGAAAAATAACTTATTTTGTTTGTCTTTCATAATATATTCTTTTGACTCTTTTTTACTATTTTATATTGTTTTACTAATTTGCTAAAAATGTTTTTTACCTCAATAAAGTATAAGCTACTTCTAGAGTCATTTATTATATCTATACTAATTATTGTGTCTGAAGTAGCTATTAAAGTCACCCCCAAATTAAAATTGAAATATCTAAAAATTAGCTATTGTTCTGAAGCTATTTATTATCACTGTTTGTATTTTGAGAACGATTTCCGAAGTGGAAATTGAAACGTCAATAAACGTATTTTTAATCTTTAATTGTGGCTTACTCCCAGTTAAATAGTAATTAATTTAAAAATTAGCTTGATCGATTAAAAATAGGTTGACATTGATATTACTACAGCTTTTATTCATCGGCTAAGCTATTTCAGAATGGAGTATCAAAGTGACCCCATACCAATGGGTGACTTTGATATACACTTTTTTTGAGAAAAGCCTTAATTTGAAAACATATTGCACCCTCAGTGCAAGACTGCAGTAACTCAAAATTTTATGAAAATGAAGTAATCATGGAATTCGATTGTAAACATGCATATCTATCCCCTGTAAAACTTTAGTAACTTTCAAATGCTTAACCGGCTAAATATTACAACAACAACAGTTTAACTATTTTACGTTTTTGTACATAAGTTCCGTGCAAAACTGTTGTAACTCTAATGTAACAAGAGTTACAACAGTTTTGCACGGAACATTGCAATGGTTTCGATAACAAGCAATGAAAGGCACGAAAAAAGTAAGATATTTGTTATTTTAATATCTATATCTGTGGTGTTTAATTTTAATATACAACGTGTCTACGTAATCCATTAACAACCGAGACAATAAACAAAGATTTACGATTTACCAATTTATTTATGTAAGTTTTATATCCTTTGTGTGACATTATATTTTCCATAAAATGTGTGCGATTTCATTTGACCATTTATTTATTAGATTGGATTAAAACCACATGAATTAAGACTAATTATTTACAGCCAAAAAGTATTTTTTCTTATAAAAGGAAAATAGTTATCTTAAAACTTGTGTATTAACAATACTGACAGGTTAAAAATATCTATTCTCAGAAAACTTGTTCTATAAAAACTAAATCCCAAATTGTATTAAATCTTCATGTAACCTTCCGGGCGATTGTCTTATCATATTATCCCCCGTAACTTTTACTAAGGTAGTGAATTTCTATCCTTTTGTTAATCACTGTACTCAAGGTAGCCTGATTTGCATATTTTTATTAGTCCTTTTGTTTTAAATTTAAATAAAAATATTGAAAGTTTTACAAATAATTTTTCTACCCTATTATGACCTTGTCATTACAAAGCCAAGGAATTGTGGCTATCAGAAACATGTGCAGACATAGAAAGGTACCTATTTATTCTAGGTAGCTATCTGATTTCTTGGAATATATTAAATGTAAAGTTTAATACCATACTAAACCCCGATTGCTGTTGGGGATTATTTTTTCTTTACTTACTCGATGATTTATTGCCATTCGGGTATGATACCAGAAGCCCACCATAGTTTTTATAAAAATATTTTGGCCCAAGATGATATACGAGAAGAGGACAATAACTAACAGAAAATGTGTCTACACTTTTTACAATTCTCTCCGTGCAAAAGTGTTGTAACTTTAAAATTCTAATACTAAATGTGTAGTGATTAACAATTTTCTCCGTGCAAAAGTGTTGTAACTTTGAAATTCCTATTTTTTTAGCATTAATATTATTTTATTTAAATTTCTATTTTTGGTTAATGTAACATAGGCTGAAAAGCATGCAAAATCATAATTAAATGTTAATTTTTCTTAAAACTTGTCTCTTATTTCACCGATATTAGCACGAAAATAAACAAAATCGTCTTTATCTCGAAACTTACTTATTCTGACTTACTGCAGTCTTGCACTGAGGGTGCGATATATACTATTAATTTAAATTAAATAAACATAAAATGCATCTTAATGGTGATTTTTCCACATTTTAGGGATTACCCATTCAAAAGTTACGCTAGAAAATACGAAAAAAATTAACAACCCCGTTCTACGGTACGCGCGCGAAATCAATGTTCAATAAAATTTGTATCAGCTCGACGGTAAAAATTCGATATCTTTTGATCCAAGTGTCCTATCGACAAAAATCAAAATGCGTTTGAAAGGCAAAGAGTGCAGCTTTCGCATGCAGTTTTTGTGTTTTTCTGCAAATAAAGTCAATTTTTATAAAGGTGTTAATAAAATAAACGTGTCGAGATTTTTACCGTTTTTTACGATTCTCGTGGGATCAATAGAATTGATCACTTTCATTGACCAGTCGTAGTAAAATTTCCATTTTTAGAGATCAATCTTTAAAACCAATGACATGAAATTTCAATTTTATTTGTGGCAACAAATATGAGGCATTTGAAATATGAAAAAAAACGCAGAATTAAATGTTTTACATTACAAACGATCGCACGTAACGGGAAATGTTTCCAAGAAGAGGGTTTTAGTGAAGTTTATAGCAGAAGTTTGCTTGTTTTAAAAAACGTACTAGTGTAATTGAAAAAAAAAGTTTTAAACGTTTTAGATCGTTTGTTATGTAAAAGTTTAAATCCAGCATATTTAAAATGTCTCACATTTGTTAACAAAAGTTAAAACTAAAATTTCATGCTTTAGGTTTTGAAGGTTAGGCTCTAATAACCGAAACTTTATAGTGGCCAGTTAATGAAAGGGATAAATTGTATTGATCTTATGAGACATAAAAAATGGAAAAATCGCGCCAAGTTTATTTATTTAACACCTTAATAAAATCAGCAGCAAGAGTTTATTTGCAGCAAAACAACAAAGTTGCATATGAAAGCTGAATATCATCATCATCTTTATCTCTACAACCCTAAGTGGGTCTTGGCCTGTTCAAGAATTAGTCTCCATTCCCTCCTATCTCCTAGATTCCTCAAGTCATCGTCGACTTGAGTTTTAAATCTAGATCTTGGCCTGCCTCTCTTCCTGGTTCCTACTGGCTCTTGATATAATATCTGTCTTTGAGGGTCTACAGTGTCCATTCTTTCAAGGTGTCCTAGCCACCTTCGTCTATTAATTTTAATAGACCGGACGATGTTGCATTTTTTATAGTGTTGATACAACTTAAGATTGTAGCAGCTGCGCTATTTCCCGCTTTCTTGTCCTTCTACGTATATGTGCCTAAGTATTCTTCTTTCAAAGCGGCCTAACAGTAGTTCTTCGTAGCTTTTTATCGTAGTCCATGTCTCTGACGCGTATGTAAGGACAGGTTTAATAGGAGTTTCATATATTAGTATCTTGGTTTTTCTGCTAATTATGTGATGTTACTTATAATTGCTTAAAGACTGAAAATGGATCTGAGTAAAACTAAGCTGATGTCGAATAAAGATGATCAACCGACGATAACCATCCAAGGAACAAAAGTGGAACATGTAGAAGTATACATATATCTGGGTCAGAATATCAAGGTAAACAAAGAAAACCAAACTACCGAAATAAGCAGACGAGTAAGAATGGGATGGGCCGCATTTGGAAAACTCTCATACATACTGAAAGACAAAAAGATACCCCAAAACCTTCGAACCAAAGTGTTCGATTCTTGTATCCTTCCCGTTCTCACTTACGGAGCTCAAACCTGGACATTCACAAAAAAGAACATGGACAAGATTCGAAAAACTCAGCGAGCCATGGAACGACAGATGCTTGGTATCTCACTAATAGATCGGCAAACGAACGAAGCAATCCGGAACAAAACAAAAATAAAGGACGCCGCGAAACAAGCAGCTAAATTAAAATGGAAATGGGCTGGACACAACGAACGTCTCGAAGATGGTAGATGGAACAAAGAAGTCGGAAACTGGCGACCGTACGATGCGAAGAGACCAAGAGGAAGACCTCAAATGCGCTGGAGCGACGATATCAAAAGAGTCGCAGGACCAATGTGGAAACGCCTAGCACACAACAGGGATGAATGGCGAGAAATGGGAGAGGCCTTTATTCGACAATTCGGATAGAAAAAGGGCTATAAAAAAGAATTGCTTTAGTCCAAAGTAAGCTCTGTTTGCCAGGTATATTCTTTTCTTAATTTCTACGCTTACTAGGTTGCTGTTATTTAGTTGTGTTCCAAGATATATAAACTCCGAGACCCCTTCGAATGTGTGTGCTTCTGTCACTAGGTCTTATGGTGCCGCTATTTGTATGTTGTTCGTGATCTTCATGTATTTTGTTTTGGATACGTTGACCTGCAGTCCTATTATCTTCGCGACTTTTTCTAATGTTTTAAAAGCCTGTATCAGGTCTCTTTTTATCTGTGTTACTATGTCAATGTCATCTGCGTAGGCTAAGATCTGTACACTTCTATTGATGATCGTACCTCTGGTTGTTATGCCCGATTTCTCTATGGCTCTTTCTAGCGCGATGTTAAACAATTGGCACGATAGACTGTCTCCCTGGCGTAATCCAGTATGTGTTTGAAAAGACCTTGACACTCTGTTTTGTACGTTGACTTTGCATTCAACTTTCGAAAGAGTTACCTTTACCAATGTTATTAGATGCGACGGAATATCTATGAAAGATGAACTCTTTATCTTTAACACACATCTTGATTTTTGTCGATAGGACACTTGAATTAAAAGATTTCGATTTTTTACCGAGCTGATACAAAAGTTATTGAACATTGATTAACTGACATTCAAAATCGACTGTGGCTTCAAGCTTTGTTTGAGAAACGGTTTATTCTACACAAAATTTGCTAATAAATATTTTTTTCTTCAAACGTCAAATAATGATGACATTACTTATCTAACTTGATCCTGCCAAAGTTTGATGTCTCCGCCGGCAGCAGTTTTTTTTCCATTTCTTTACGGCGGAGGGAAAAATGTTGTCATGGCAAAAACATGAAACATGTCACAAAGCAACAATACAAATGTCATTAACAACAATTAAACATCATTTTTATTTATAGTAATATTAAAAGTACAATTAGTTAATGAGGCATGTTCAAAATTCAAACCATGGCAAAATGTTCCCGACTCTTGATACGCATTAGTAATTGTTGATGATACTGATGGTCGAGAACAACTTTCAGCAATCATTCCCGATGTTGGCGAATCATGAGGGTTTAAAATTTTTTGAGCATTATCGTTCTTATTTCTTATTGAATCCTCTATATATCTTTCGGCAACCGTGCTTGATTTCCAGCCCATATGTCGTTTGAGGCATTCTAGATTTCCGCTCATCAATTAAAAGTGTTGCTGAAGTTCGTCGTAAAGAGTGACCCGTGTATGCGCTTGCATCGTTTAAATTTAAATAACTAGCTACTTTTTGGGCTACTGCGCTGATCGAATGTATTCCCATGATGCTTCGGTAACACTTTCCATTTTGGTACTTGATAAAAAATCGGTTTTCTGTGAAATGTGTTTTACTGTCTGGGATTTTGATAATTATTACATTTTCTTTATCCTCAATGTCCACAGTCTTCATTTTTACCTTAATTACTATTTAACTGGGAATAAGCCACAATTAAAGATAAAAATACGTTTATTGACGTTTCAATTTCCACTTCGGAAATCGTTCTCAAAATACATTTTGTGTGGAAGTGGAAATTGAAACGTTAATAAACGTATTTTTATCTTTATTGTGCTTATGCACAAGAAATAGCTTCAGAACAATATTCATTTTTACCATTTCGTCGCATCGACAGGCGCCGGTAACCCCAATTAACAAAACAATCTGAAATATTTTTATAATTTAGTAGAGTATACTACATGCTTTGCAATATAATTTTTTTTACCTTTAATCCTAAATACAACTTATCTGGCGCTTCAAACAAAAATTTATCAAACTCGTCTTTAGTGAAAACTTTAGACTTCTTTGCAGTATATCCTTCGCTTGTTTTTTTCAGAAAGGCACGTAACTTTAAAAATTTGCTTATATCCACATTTTTTCTAATAACTAACTCAGATTTTATCATAGAGTATCGTGACCACATTGTAGAAGATTTCCATTTATTTTCATTTTCCATTATATTAAAATATGCCAGTAAAACGTCGTCGGTAACTTGCCGTACTCCTCTTGTATCGCACCACTCTTGGAAGTGCTTGTACGCTAACCGATACTTTATTCCGGACTTGGAGGGCCCCAAACGTGCTACTGCATCATTAGCCGCGGACTCAATTTCGTTTAGGTTTTCCATTTTCGCACTAAATTTGCGCTTGCGGTTGCAACAACAATAAGCTGTCTTTAATAATTGCAAACAACTGTCAAACAACTGTAACCAGGGAGACGCAAATCCCACCGACGACGACTTAATTATTTTAATTTCTAACATCTAGACGACTTTGATAGTTGTCACAGTTAATTTCGAGTAAAAATAGCGTATGAATTGTACTATTTATGGTTGAAAATTGCTACGTTTGAAGAAAAAATAGTATACTTTATTCGGCAAAGAAGCGACTTTTCTTGGACTTGCCCTATACGCGCACTTCTTCGCGGTAATATCGGGCGCGTCAAGAAAAGTCATGCTTCTCCGCCTCATAAAGTAATATACTATTACCCTAAATTACCTGAGCTACATTTTTTTTAACATTTATTTACGGCGTACATCTTCTTGGTAAGTAAATTTTTTTCGTTTTTACTTCCCTGCAAGGGGGGTTTTAAGGGGAAGGTCAGAGTTAAAGGTGGTAAATTTTTGTGGTAAATCTTTTTTCGAGTTCCAAAATTATTATTTTCGGAAAAATTCAGCTTGTTCTTGTGATTTTTAGAGGTTCAGTGACATTTTCGCCTCTGACGATTGGAGTAGTTATTTTATTATTAAAACAAACACAATGCCTTAGAAATAGTAAATAAGAATGAGACGATTGTCTCGGTAAACGCCAGATAAGTAGAGAAACTCTAGTCGGGACCAGAATGCATCTTTCAATTGGGAATAAATGCCTTGTATAGTTCCTAACTATTCCAGTCGGGATAGCATTTCACCTTGTATGCCGAGCTTCACCAAATTTTATTATTCTACCCTTTGGATGAGGAGAGGGGATTTATTTTTTATTTGCGTATGGCTACATCACAGGTTCATATAAATATAAATATAAATATAAATTATATAAATTACAAACAACAGTAAATATAAAAATATTATTCTACAAACAGACATCTAGATTATAAATATATTCGATTGACTCTTTTGTAGCAGCCAGGAAATCTGAAGGGTTGCCATTATAGGATCTAATCGGGCATTCCTCTACCATGTGTTTTACTGTTTGCCTTTCGGCGCCGCAGTCGCAATTTGGTGTTTGTATTTTTCCCCATCTAAAAAGTGAGTCGGAACATCTGCCACAGTTCGTCCTTATTCTATTGAGTGTGGTCCAAATTCGTCTCGGTTGGTTGAACCCCTCAGGTTTGCTTGTAATACATGGCATGTTCCAGTTAGCTGGTGCAGCGTTATTCTCCCATTGTTCTCTCCACCGTTCAGTTCACTCAGGAGAGGGGAGAGAATGGTACTATAAATTTAAAACCGCAACTGAATTCCTCCGTTGCGTCAACCATCTTGATTTTAAAGGATGACCATTTTATAGGTCCGCTATTTTCCACTTTTCGACAAAAATGCTATGGACTGTAATTATTGCTTATTCGACTTTTTAACAATTACTTTTATAAAAATTTTTGTGCGGTCGATAGTCGATGGTAGAATGGGGTCGTTAGTATCATATTCCTGTTCAAAACAATGAATTAAAGAAACTTCCATCTCTTCAGAACGACTATTCTTATGTGATATATGGAATTTTTTTTATTATTGAGTTAATGCCTTGACAACTAAGATCATTGGCATGGTACCTAGTGTAGTGTGTGTGTGTGTGTGTGTGTGTGTGTGTGTGTGTGTGTGTGTGTGGTGTGGTGTGTGTGTGTGTGTGTGTGTGTAGAGTAATTGTCTTGATACTTAGCAAAGTCGACGTCATTGTCTTTGCTAAGAGACGCTAATTGTATCCGAACGTCTGCGGTCCCTCCGGTGAGTACCGATCGCACAAGGATAGAAATTATTTTCATTTATTAATTTTTAATAAACGAAAATTTCTCCACCCAGATGAGATTCGAACTCACGACCTTTAGGTTTAAAGGTAGGCGCTCTCACCACTGAGCCACAGAGGGAGTTAAATATATGGAATTAAATCACACTAATTTTGTTAAAAAGGAACAGAGTTTAATTAATAGTAAAAAATAAAAACAAATATAAAGTGAGAATACCGCAACTGTCAAATAAGTGTTAAAAATTTATACCAAAATGTCACATTCGTTCGATCGCAGTTAAAGTATGATGCATAAAAGTGTGCTTTATAAAAACGCTGTATACTTCACTTATACAAAATAAATGAAACAAGTTATTTTGTATTTTTATTTAAGTTTACATTAATTCTACGTGTATATAATAAAATATGTCTAGTGGCTGTTATTCTAGTCTACTTAGCAAAAAATTCTAAGAAGGAACAGACCTACGACTTAAATATTTTGTGTTGGTATCATGTGACTTCACCTTCTATGACGCGGATGACGTGCTTCGGGAATTATACTGTACCAGCTGTAGATAAAATCACGACCCACTCTTCGCCAAATTTAAAAATAAGCGGATAAGACTGTAGGTGTTCCTATGTACTGCATACTCGCACATATCGGAAGTTTAAGCAAAGAGGTAGAAAAACCTTTAATAAACGTACGGCATTGCTCAAAAACATATTTTCGTAACAACTATTTAAAATATTCTATTTCTGGTCAAAATTTTGATTTGTTTTTCCTTTTAAGTGTGAAATTATGGTAAATAATCTACTTCTTTATTCAAAATCAACTAAATGTTGAATTGTTTGAAAACCCTATTATTAGGTAATTATTGTACACTTGTTCATACTGTGGTGCTACATAATTCAGGATTGCGTGCAGACTAAATTGTCGTGTCGGGAATAAAAAACGAATACAAGCTGCTGCTGCTTCAATTTTATGTGTGTTTACGATGATCTGACACGATAGTGTACAACCACTTAACGTACAAAGTGAATTAATTGTATCTTATATCTTTTAGTTGACTTCTTTAATTTTAAATTTTAAAATTTAAATCAAATACAATCATAGGAAGAGAAAATTAAAAAAATGTAATAATTGAAGTGTAGTATTATGTATCTATACAAATGCTTATATATATATATATATGAAATATCACTATGTTATCGATATAGATACAGAGTATGAGATATTTATACTCATCGACGTATTATATATATAAATATATCAAAATATATCTTCATGATCGTAATTATAGACGCAACTTAAAATCAAATGTTTAAATAGAAGAATTCAGAATTCCTAATTCAGAATTCAAAGTTCTAAAATACATTTGCCCAATAATATTGTGAAAACGTACAACAGGAACAGAAGGAAATAAAAGAAATGTAAATTGTTAAAAAAATTCAATATATTGATATCACACTATTGTTACCTATGTTATTGTTATTTTCAACCAATGATCTTTTAATATTTCAATCAAACACACAAAATTTCCAGTTTCTACGAAATCCATCAAATTAATATTTTCTTGTTTTCAATGCACACCCAACAATAAAATATGCGTAAATTAAATTTCTAAAATTTCCCGTTTTTAAAAGGACAATAGCTGAATATGGTTATTCGCTGTTTTATGATCCCCTCATTAAACAAAACAATATCAAAAGGTTTTTTCCTGAATTTTAAAACAAAACATTTTCATACAACATTTAACAATCCTACCCACTATTTTAAATCTATATCTATAACAATCTAAACTTTGTTCCCTAAAATTGTTTACACACAATTTTTTAGTTAAAGTTAAAATTAGGTTTTTTCTAATATTTACTGATATTATATGCTTACCTAGAGAAATAAATCTTTATTATTCTCTTCCTGATATATATTTTAAATCATAACAATATCGAGGATTTAAAGACAGTATATTTTGAAAGTAAAATAAAAAAAAGTGTGAAGCAAAATAAAAATAAAACTAAGTCACTTACGAGGTAATGTCTGTTTTTGTTTGTCATATACGAGGTAATATTCATTTATTTAACGGTTTATGTAATACACCATGTTTGTATTATCATTATTATTATCATATTATTTAGGAAACTTAAAGACAAGAATCATAATAATTCAGGCAAGAGTCAGGCATAATTCCCCAAAAATGGTTAGTGTCAACTTTTATAAATCTTCCAAAAAAACCCAATGCGAGAAAGTGCGAAGACTATAGAATTATAAGCCTTATGAGCCATTTACTTAAAACATTTCTAAAGGTCATTCACAAAAGAATATATACAAAATGTGAGGAACAACTAACAAGAACACAATTCGGATTTCGTGATGCTCTGGGAACACGGGAGGCCCTTTTTGCTGTACAGGTGCTATTTCAGAGATGCAGGGATGTGAATTGTGACATATACGTATGCTTTATAGATTACCAGAAGGCATTTGACAGAGTAAAACATGACAAATTAATGACTCTAATGCAAGAAATTGGAATTGACAACAAAGATCTTAGAATTATCAGAAACATTTACTACAATCAAACGGCCAAAATCAAAATAGAAGACCAGTTAACTGATAAAATTGCAATAGAACGTGGAGTACGACAGGGCTGTATTTTGTCTCCATTGTTGTTCAATATTTATTCTGAATGGGTATTTAAGGAAGCTTTAGACGGTTGTGCGAAAGGAATACTAATAAACGGTGAATGGTTGAATAACATTAGATATGCAGATGACACTATAGTTTTTGCCGATAATCTGAATGACTTACAGATATTAACAAATCGCATAACAGAAGTCAGCAACAGATACGGACTAGCTCTTAACATAAAGAAAACCAAATTTATGACAATTAGTAAAAAACCAATACTAAACGCTCAACTTACAATTAACCAACAGAATATCGAAAGAGTCGAGCAATATACATATCTAGGCACCAATTTAAATAGCCAATGGGACCACTCAACAGAAATTAAACAGCGAATAATAAAAGCAAAAGCAGCATTCGTTAGAATGAGAACCATTTTCAACAGTCGAGACATATCATTAAAAACAAAATGCCGTCTATTGAACTGCTACATATTCACAGTTCTGCTCTACGGAATGGAAGCGTGGACACTGACTGTTGCATCTATGAATCGGCTCGAAGCTTTCGAAATGTGGTGTTATAGGCGCATCTTACGTATATCCTGGGTTGACAGAGTTACTAATGTGGAGGTCCTGCGTAAAATGGGGAAAGAATGTGAAATTCTCATGACCGTCAAAACTAAAAAGTTGGAATATCTAGGACATGTAATGAGAAATCAAGAACGTTACGGCCTTCTCCAGCTGATTCTCCAAGGGAAGGTAAATGGTAAGAGAGGACCGGGAAGAAGACGCATTTCCTGGCTTCAAAATTTACGAAAGTGGTATAACACGACTACCACTGAACTGTTCCGCGCTGCAGTAAACAAAGTAAAGATAGCCGTGATGATCACCAACATCCGGAATGAATACTTACTTCGTCAATTGCGGCCTATCCGATAAGAGTAAAATGTCATAAACATAAAATGGAACATCACAATACACTACACAAGGACGAACAAACACTTTAAAATTTTTGAAAACAGGCGAAGCTACATTGTCTTAGAGACAGAATGGCTCACTGTCTATCATTCTATTTCCGGCTTCTATAGACAATGTAGCTCCGCCTATTTTAATGTTCCATTTTATATTTATGACATTTTACTTATCAAAAAGGCCGCAATTGACGAAGTAAGTCTATAAACGTTAATCACATAAGAACTTTTATCAACCATAAACTTCGAGTTTTTATCGAAGTTAATTAATTTCTTTAGTTAAAAAAAAGTTTCTTGGCTTATTTCAGATGCTCCTGAAGATGATCTGGGGATCAAAAGTACTTGGGCAAGATTAAATTAATACTGTGCTCGATATTTGCCTTTTATATTATAAAAAAATAAATTAAGTTAATTTTATTAAAATCTCCACTTTTCTTTTAAACTTCAAATAACGGCGATCAAACAATCTTCTGTTCTCTATGGATTAGTTAAAACACACCATTAAAAGATGCCACAAATGAAGTTTTACTATCTTTAACTAAGTTTTAAAATGTATTTTGTCCGTTATTTTATATGTTATATTTTATATGTGTGTTATTAATGTTGAGTTTCATAGCTTTATATAAATAATCTCAACGACTATAATCTATTTCTAATGAGTGTAGAGTAATAAAATCTCATGATGTATTCAAAAGCGCTACAGGGTAATCCGTCAATAATCCGTCAATAAATTCCGTCCGCATTGCAAAATTCTGTCGTTTCATAAAGAGCAGGTAGGTATCACCCTGTTGTAAGGGATTAGTCCATTGTTAAGCCGCGTTTTCACGATGGCAATTGGCGAGACAATTGTTAGAAGACAACTGACTGGCATGAAATTATTGTCTTCGTGTAAACACTTCAGGCCAATTGCCTTGCCAACTGCCCTCACAATTGGCCCAAAATTCAGTTGTCTCCGGGAGTAGACTGAGGACAATGAGCTGCGCCCAGTTAGCCCCTCCACCACTCGAAATCTCAATTGTCGCGACAATTGGTGCCGTGTGAACGCTGTAGGCCAGTAGTGCTGCCAGTAGTAATTTGTGTTATTTGGGTTAAATTTAATTTTCGTACAATGAACATAACCTATAGATATGTTTGACGTTAAATGTAAGCTTAATATACGTCAGTGTTGACATATACTCAATTATTTCACACTCTCATATATAAAATTATGGGCAAGATTTATATATATGAAATGAAAATTTAAAATTTAAAAATACATATATAATTAAACAAAAACGTGAAAAATACATATATAATTAAAAGCCTTAAAATTATACCTATAAATATTATAAAATAAAATTATATCTTACATTTAAAATACTTATATAATAAAAACCATTAAAATTATGCTTAAGGTAAAAATTAATAGTTTAGAAACTTTAAAAACTACAGAATAAAGTAAAGTTAAATGAAAATAAAAAAATTAGGTTAAACATAAGAATACACTAAATACTTAGCTATATTTAAAGTAAAAAATACTATTTTATGAATGCTTTTTAATATGAATTCAAAAATTGTGGCTTCTCATAACAAAACATTATATAAAAATTAATGGGAAAGTCCCAGTAGTTGGCTGTATACCATCGTTTAAAAAACTTATACAGAAGTAAAACACTTCACATTTATCTAAGTATATACCTAAATACAAGTGTGAAGCATTTTACTTCTGTATAAGTTTTTTAAAACATTATATACAATTTCGTCAAAGTATCTTTCTATTTTAAAAACTCCTATACTTTATACAAAAAAATGTGGCAACACTGTGACGCACAAACATATAGTTGTCATGTTTTAGCTGTCTACTGCCATGGCAATAGTTGGCCCCGTATAAACATCTTCTCGTTCAACTGGACTGGCCTCCGACAATCCGAAACCACGTGATGACAATTGTCCAATGACAATTGTCTCGCCAATTGCCATCGTGAAAACGCGGCTTTATCGACAGATAAACACTGAGCCAGAGGCGCGCTAGTGGGTTAATTGACAAAAGAATATGCATTCTTAAAAATCATATTAAAGGAAATAAAAATGTAATACAGCAGAACAGTGTTATTAAAAAAATATAAAATGTAACAATAAAATATATACGAACCGAAATCGGGAAATACTCACAAACACACACGAATGAACTTTACATATTGAAACACTTGTGGGGAGTTTAAATCAATTTATTCACAAAAACTACAAAAACTTTACTGGATACGTTATTACAATTCTACATCACTATAGTCTTCATCCGAAGAACTGTCATCATCCCCTGGTGTTATAATTATAGGGTCAACCACCTGATCGACCAAGTTGTCCAGTTCCCACATTTTATCTTCCTCTTTTAAAACATGCTGGATTGCTTTTTGCCAGTTTTCTGATGTGATTTCCATAATGGCTTGATCAAACAATACCTTGACATCTTTCATTTTAAATGTGGTATTGTGCCTTGCAACATATCCTTTAACTTGTGCCCATATAAGTTCTATGGGATTTAATTCGCAATGATATGGCGGTAGGCGTAGCACAGTTACTTTATACTTTTCTGCTACATCTTCTACGGCATATTTTATGAAGCGAGATTTATGTTGTTTTACTACGGCTAGTAGTTCCTTCTTTATTGAATTCGTCTCAAACTGAATACCTTTATTTGACAGCCAGTTAATAATTTCTTGCTTTCTCCAAGCTGAAGTTGGTACCTTCTCTATGCGCCTTGAATGGTAGCTTGCATTATCCATAACCACGACCGAATCAGCTGGAAGAAATTTTAACATTTCCCCGAAGTAGTCTTCGAAGACATCCGAATTCATGTCCTCATGATAATCTCCCGTCCGACACGACTCAAAGCTTAACAAACCTTCTTTTAAAAATCCTTCTTCGCTTCCAATGTGAGCAATTATAAGCCTCTTCCCTTTTCCCGAAGGCACTTTAATACCCGTCGAAAGGCCTTCTATGAAAGCTTGGCGAGCACTTGTTACATTTTTATCTTGCCACATTTTTTGGACTATATAACCTTCGTTTATCCACGTCTCATCAAGATAAAAAATTTTCTTGTGCTCTCTGCGGTACTGTTTTATAGTTCTCAAATATTTTCGTCTCCAGCAAATGATTTCATCACTTTCCAGTAATAGTGCCTTTCGATTGTGCTTTTCCCAGGAAAAATTCATACTTTTTAAAGTTTTCCATAAAAGTTTTCTGGATATCAAAGGAATATCGTTATCTTGGCTTATCTCCATTAGTATTTTGTCAAGGGTGGGTATTTCCTTTTTAAAATAAAACGAATGAACTTTTCTTCGAATGTCACGTTTGGTGTCTTCACCTAAGATTTTTATTGGTCTTCCTGATTTTCTCTTGCATGGACTTAACTGGCCTGATATCTTTCTTTCTCGCAATAATTTAAAAATCGTGGACTGTCCAATTCCAGTCATTCGGGCACATCGCTCAACACTTTCTTGCACAGACAAACTAGGGTGATCGTGTTTTATGCAATCATATACATTTAAAATTATAACTTTTTCACTAACAGATAGCGGAGAATTTTTTACACCTCTTTTCTTTGGAGTAAATGTCGCCATTTTATAACTTTTTCACTATTTCTATATCACAATATTACTGTACGTTTAATTGGTGTAGTAACAATTACTAACTCGAATGTCGAATGTCGAATGATAATAATAAAATAAAAGAGGGATTATAATGAAAGTGTAAGTAAAACCTCATTACGCGTTATTAGTCTTCATGTTGATTTATTTTAGTTCTTAGTAATATTAGGAGGTGCGTCATACCCTTATCAGTTTCTTCTAATGCTTTTATTCGTTCAGTAAGGAAGTGAATTTGTTTTTATAAATAAAAATGTAATTAGCTTTAATGACCATATAATGGAATACGAGTTTGAAGAATAAGTTAATCGAAAAATTAAATAAAATTGGTTATCACAAAATATCCGAAATATGATATTTTGAGGTACATCAATTTTTGACGACGAAGTTGACATCCGTCCATTTGCCTACGCCCATGACGACACCGAAATTCAGGCAAATTTTATGACACTTCATGATTTATTACTCTACACTCATTTGAAACCAATTATAGTAAGTTGCACTGACATTTTGTGATATATTGTAAATATTTACACATTCTTTTAATTACAGTTTTAATTACAGTGTCTTAAATAAGGAATTAAACAATTCCGAAAGCTACACCAAAAGTCAAAAGAGTGTTTCTGTATCATCCCGGCCAAACTTCTGACTGCAGCCCTAATAAACTTTGATGCTTGTATATATATATATATATATATATATATATATATATATATATATATATATATATGTATAAATATATATATATATATACATATATATAGATATATATATATATATATATATATATATATATATATATATATATATATATATATATATGATATATGTATAAAAAGGAGTACGACCGTCAATCCAATATCATATTACGGAGATGAGTGGTGGGTTTTTTTTTCGGTCAAAAGGTGGAGAAAAAAGACAAAGATGATGGCTACTTCATCTATTTATTGAAGACGTTTCGCTTTCTTAATCAGAAAGCATCATCAGTTCATCTAAAAAGAACAATATGAAAAAAACCACACAAGCATGGAAAAGTTGTTACATGTGTTACCTTAAAAAGATATGTAGCAGTCAGTGATATTAAAAAATGTAAAGAAGCTTAAGTAAATGGACATTATACGATTATGATGTATAAACAATAAATTGAACTAACTACAATTAACAATTTGTTCAAACTTAGCACAGCCAAAGAACATGTGGTCTATTATACATGTATAAGTAAAAAAACATTAACATGAGATTGAAGAACTAAGAAAATCAAAGATGCACTTCCAACGATATATCAATAGTTATGATTTAATTTTAACTTTAGGTAGCATTATTAAAGTGATTAATATTGAAATTTAATAATGTAATGTATAATGAAATTACCACTCCAGGCTTCTAGACTGCCGCCGGTAAAATGGCGTTAGATTAGAACAAAGGCGCCAAACAACGTGAAAAGACAGTAACCTTGAGGTCATGAAATTATGACAGAGCAGCAAGGTGAGATACCAACCCTAATAATAGAGCGGTATATTTAAAGAGTAAGATGAGTTTGGGTGATAACCTGTCTGTAAGAAACCAAAACAATGAAAGGAAAATGTTGTTAAAAACACCAATTTCTCCCCAGTGATCGGTTAAGAAAAAACGAACAAACAAGTGAGGTCAGTCCAAAACTCATAAATCGTCAACGTTGTGGCTGATAATCAGTCACAGGTGAAGATTGATTATAATTTCCAACAGTCCAAGGTTCATACACTTGGAGCTGCAAAAGATACAGATTCTATGAATCAATTTAGTTATATAGCTGTATTAAAGTATTTAATTAAAAACAATTAATACAAAACTGTGTATATGCAACGATGACTATGTCAAAGTAATGTAAGTTGCATAAGTTTAAGTTGATGTAAGTAAGAAATATTAATTTATTTTATTTTATATTTTAAATTTATTTTAATATGTTTATTTGTATTTTAAATTATTTAATAAGAAAATATGATAAACTGTACACCTTATAGGACAATTATAAAATAAATAGCTTATTAAGCCTAACTCTGCAATATTAAACTGTACTTCTGTACCAAGAATCTTGGCACAAAGAATGAAGACACTGATTAATAATCAATGCATTACAGTAATACATTGATTAGTGATCGGTGTAGAAGTGTCTATGGGCTCTAGATATTAAGACTTCGGAAGCGACCTTCTTAAAATCAGCATTAAATCAACTGCAAACTATAAACATAAATGTCAACTTTTGATTCCTTTACATATCAGACTTGCTAATAAAGAAATAGATTTTTTGATAAAACAAAAAGTCCGCAAGCTGTAGAAACCTTAGGCATTTCACATTTAGACGTAAAACCTATAATCACAAACGTAGGAATTAATGTTTGACAGACTAAGCGGAATCAATCAACATTAAAACTACGAGAAGTAAAACATTTGATTTAACTTTGGAAATCATCCAAAAATAAGCATTTTCTGCAAACCATCGTATTTCGTCTGAGAAAAGGCCACACCGCCATCATTCGTAAACATCTCTGAAGAGTGAATTAAATCCACAATACTACGTACGTGATACAACTGATATGAAACATTTGTCATCATATTCCACAAAATGTACTAAATAAATTATAAAACTTTAAATTGTACTACGCCAATGGCCCTTTGAGGTTAGGCATAAGTAAAGAAAAATAAATAAAACAAAACATTATTAAAGTAATATTAAAGTATTAGTAAAATTTTAATAATTAAAAATAAACAATTTAGTTTTAACAATTGTACATGTCAATGCAAAACACAGAAAAATATGAAAGAAAAGAACATCTGAGAAAAACAGGAAATGAAAATAATATAAGAAACAAAAAATTTATACATGTAGAATTGTAAAGATCGCTTCTAAAGGTAGAATAAATTTCTACAAACACTAAAATATATAATATTTTATGTGGAAAAAACAAAAATAACTAATTTGGTTTAAAATTCAAATAAAAAAATGAATTTTTTAATAAAACATTTGTTTTATGTACATTCTAACGTTTCTTAGCTTCGTTATTTGTATATCTATCGTTAATAGTCTAATACATATTTTTAAAGAAGAAATAAAATGTGTTGATGGCTTAGTTAACTAGTTCCATAGAAATAATTCAAATTAAACGAAAAAAAAAAAAAAAACTTTCCTCTAATATTCGAATTTTTAAATACTGTCCTTTTTTCCTTTCGAATATTAAACAATACAATTAATAAACTGTCAAAATAAGTCTAAACTTAAATAAAAATGGACATATCCATTAATCACAACCGACAGCAATTTCATTTAGATTTCTTCAAACGAGATCAACTCTTTTATAGATAATTCCATCTCTCTCTTTTAGGGTGCATCGTAACGAATTCCCGGCATCAGGATAGGATAATCTTTTTTCATACCCTTGTTCCTTCAGGATCTCCTTGAAAGCAGACAGCTTCCTTAATTAGAAATTATTCATGTGTGAGAAACCCCCACAAATGTTGACTTTCCATTACTGAAATATTTGAATACAATATACATGAGGTAAACGGTTCAGTGACGTATTATTAACTGTAAATCTGATAATCAAACAATTACCGGTACTTGTATATATATATATATAATATATATATATATATATATATATATATATATATATATATATATATATGTAATATTGATTTCAATATCAAGTGGTGATTCGTGATTCTTGAGGATGCAGTCAGTCTATTTGACCCACAAGAGAAAGAAAACTCTTTGACTTACTGCCAAGATTTCGAATTTATTATTTTAATTCTCTTTTAAGACATCTGTTAATAAAGAAATATAAAAATTATCTAGTTATAATTGTTAATTGTCTTACTTACTAGTCGTGAGATTACATTTTATGGCGTACTTTATGAAACGAACTATTACACATATATTAACATTAAAAATTTTTTTTTGTTAAAATAACTATATTGTCATTATATAATGTCATTGTCATGTTGGTTTGATTAATGTACATCTATAAATGAATATACTTACAGTTATTTTACGTGGAAAGCAAAACCAGTAACAATGGTTTTTATTATTATTAATTTGATTGTCGATAAAAAACAAATTGGTCCAGTCAGTTTGGTTTAACCACATATGAATTTTTTAATGTTGTAATGTCGATAGAAAATGAGATTATGATGGTATGCCAATTGTTTATTAATAATGGTATGCCAATTGTTTATTGATATGATAATATGTAACAATAAATGTTACTTAATTTGTCAATATCTTATTTTCTATTTACACATTTTTTATTTTTCTATATATGTGTCATTTCTAAAAATAACCGCTTCTGTTCATTTTCCTGCCTCTCTAGAAGTGGAGATTGTGAAAAATTAAATGTGTGATTTAGATTGATGGAGTGGTCGGCTAATGCATAAGCTTGTGATTTGCTTGTTTTTACATTAGTGGCAATTTTTATGTTTTCTAATCCTTTAAATAATTGGGGAAGCTTTGGTCTTAATAATGGAATATAAGGTAAAAGTTTGTGGTGTTATTGGTATTAAGGTGTTAACTGTTAGGCTATTGTTTATTTCTTGGTTTTCCGTTTTTACTGTCATTTCTTTTTTATTGTTGGTATTACCGATCAATGTGATGGAGGCTGGAGAGTTTGCAGTACTAAAAATTAATTTATTGAGTAGGCCTACGGGATAAGAGTTTTCCATTAGTATGTTTTTTAGTCTCTTTAAACTTTGTTCTCTATATGTTGGATGAGTTATTCTATTTACTACAAAACTTACTTGTACTTACCTAACTTAGTAGTACTTAACTTAGTCCCAAAATTAACCCTTAAGTACTAACACCTTAAATCAATGACGTAAACACTAACTAACCGCCTGACAGACGGGTTTAACATTTTAGTGAATATTTTTTGTTTTTTATATAGCTTGATGCAAAAAAATATTGCAATGACTTACTGAAAGTATTAGTTATCCAAAAAATACAGTAATTAATATAGTTTATCTGTATTTATTAAAATAAAAAATATTATAACAAGAATGGATCGGTTTTTTGTGGACATTTTTACGCCTGAAAAAAAATGTGATAAAAATTAAACAAATTAAACTATATTGATAAAAATTTATAATCGGGTTAAGTAAAGAGTAAGAAACATTAAAACAATAATATTTTTAAAAAATGTTCACACAAAAAAAAAACTGGACAGTCACTAAAGTTGGTAGAGTGTAGCGCACTCCAAACAAATTTTTTTCGCACATTCCAAACAAATTGGTTTCTGACAATGAAAGCAGACATAAGCTGTTCTTCTTTTCTTTTTATAATGACAGTAAGAACAGTCCTTCCTTTTTTCTAATTTTTCCACTCTTACTTCTGGACGCTGTTGAGGTTCATCTATATTTAGTATCTCGCATATGCTTTCTTTATACTTTTTCATATACTTTATTTTTCTAGGTAAAGAGGAACTTTCTAGTCTTCTGTGTAGCTGAGGTTGGATAAGTTGAAATGCCAGTTTTTCAATAAAATTGGGCCTTTCTAAATGAGTATTATTTTTAAAAGATTCATAAAGAATATAAGCATTTACTGTACTTATATCAAACATTCTGAAAAATATAGCCATAGGCCAACGGCGAGTTCGACGACTGCTTGTAAATTTGGCACATTTTTCATCCATTGAATCGACACCACCCTTTGTTGAATTATAATCCACTAGTATGTGTGGTTTTTTAGTATCTATATCCTCAGTGGCTGGGTGATGAGATGATGATACCAAAATTACGGCTTTATTTTTATGTGTTGTGTGTGAAAGTAAAGTAATGTGTTTTGTAAATCCGTAAATTGCCGTTCCCACTTCTCGTCGTCTGGTGGGTAAGAAGATAGGAGGAATTTCTTTACGATTCTTACGGAGAGTTCCAATGCAAGTTAGACCTTTACTTCTCAATACCTCTACCAGTTCTATAGATGTAAACCAGTTGTCAAAGGTTATAGATCTGTTGGTCCCATAGAGAGGAGTAGTTAAGCGCATAACAGCCTGTGTCGGCTTACTGTATCTTTTCTGTTCCTCTGTAAGTCCAATACCGTCAAAATTTTTTCCCGTATATATATAAGCATTGAATAAATAGCTCACAATATAAATACAACACATAATTTTTATACATTTGTTTTTATACAAGTTTGAAAACAAAGTTTTTTGTGTTTTATTGTTATATAAAATGAATTTCCATCAAGTAACGGTCGAATCTATCAATTAAATAGTAATATATTATCAATATTACAATAAGAATAATGTAACTATAACAAAAAAACAGATGTTATAAAAACTTACCTAAAAAGTCCCGCGTATATTTGAATTACAAATGCAAAATTCTCAGCAAAGTACTATCCCTTGACAGGTTATTTGTGCACTGGAAGGTTGCTTTAGTAATGGAGTAGGAATAGCGAAAAGCACACGATCGCAGCGCAGCGTAGGTAAGAGATATTATAGGTATTAAATCTATTACCCGTGTATCTACTATATACGCGCGACCGCTAGAAGGTTAATAAATTACAAAAAAATAATTAGGGTTATAATGGGTTAAGGAAATGCCAAAAAGCCTAGCACACCCACCAGATTCACGAGAGTATTGTTGGATCCAACTCATGGACACAAACGTGAATGGCCAAAGACAATAAGTATAAATTTATGTAATTTTTTTAATCCCTATTAAACAATTGGCATCTGTTTATGTGTTTGAAGTTTAAGCTCTCTACACCGAGACGATAAATTGTTTGTATTTCGCAATAAATGGATCTACAATATGCATCAAAACTATAATATTTCAAGCGTGAAATATTTAGTCATGATTATTTGCGTACAACAAACTACCACAACATATGAAAACTAATAAATTTGTTTTAATCTACGGGTACAGTACATTTTAATTATTTCCAAATGTACATTATTTAACGCAATTAAAATAATAGATTGGACATATTAAGCGCGCTGTACGTATTTTACTGACCATTAAATGTGTATGTTTAACTGATACCAAGAATGCTAATTAATGTACCAGATCAATGTGGTAACACTGCAACTCGCAGTTTTGTAAAATAATTAGCATTTCAGCTCAACTGGGATTATGGTATTATTTAGGAATTAAACACTATTTAAAGAATTTTCGAGTTGAGAAAAATACTGACACAAACAATTTAGTAACAGAATTTATCTCCATATATTAAGCTGAATTTCACGTTTTGATCATATATTATGTCCGAATATAGCTAAATAATCTAATGAGTCATATTCAAGAATAGACCAATAAAAATGTTCCTTTGACATTAGAGTAAAGTGCATTAATATCGGATACTTTTTTTGAGCCGTAATATTAGTTTTAATATTTCAATTAATTTATGAATATTTTAGAGCAAGACAAGTAATATGCTATAGAGAATCATTTATTGAACAAAAATAAATCATTTCTATAAAGTAAAAAGTAAAATTTAAATTTTTATAAAAATCGGTAATTTTAAACTGACAAAAAAATATTCCTAATACCAGATATTAGGATAACAGGATAAAATTAGCCATCGAGGCAGAAATCACAAATATATGTGTCTTTTTTGTCTACATTGGTGTAGTCGGTGAGCCATACACATTTTCAGCACTGAATCCATTGTTCAGCCGAGGTATCTTCAGAGAAGAGTTCAGTACAAAACATACATTCTACTTTCTCTTCCCCAATGTCACACTTCATGTTAGAATCATCATCTAAAATGAATTCTTGATATTCTTCAGATGAACTAAAAGCTTCCTCTTTCTTAGCACTTTTCGTTTTAATCTTGGTTTTTATTGTCTTATTAGCAATTGATTTTCCTTTATTTCTATTTGTTGTCTAAAAAGGCTCACATTTGTCTATTTTTAATTCTGGAATTCCCTTTGCAATACTTTTATTTCTCTTCTGTTCTGACAAACTATTTTCTAAGGCATCTTTGTATGCTGTACCCGTAATCAAGGCAGCATATCCTTTTCTGGACTTTCTTACTTTAATACTAGACTTGTAAAATAAAGTGGTGGATAAAGGGCTAATATCTTGTGGCCGCACTGTTGAATCTCTATCATTAAAAATGTTCTTATATGATAAATCTCTATGTTACATGTTTCGGAGAGTTACTTGGTTTTCTTGTTCAGCGTTTGGTAGATTGGTAGACTTGTTAATTAGATTACAGGTTTCTTTAAAACAGAACTATCCGATAATGGGCAACTATCCGATATTATGGCACTTTACTCTACAAAGAGGTATCTAATATCTGTGTTTAGTTTTTTACTATCATTATTTAACGTCTATTGACGTTTTATATTATAGGCAAAATGTAAAACTAGGCAAACTGTAACACTTGATTTATTAAAAACTGTAACAAAATGCTGTTAAAACTAAACTTTATCGTCTTTTTGTAGATGAAAACATTTAAAAACAAATTTATTGTACCCAACTGCTTACAATTGTACATTACTGGTTGATGTATCGATATCGTCTTTAATTCTCTTCTTGGCGCGCACTCTGCTCGCTGAAGAAACGCACTGTTGCCGGTTGTAGTAAAAAGTCTGAAATAATTGTTTGCGGCGCAAACATGCCCCCGACCTCAAAGCCAAAGCCCTTAGCTTTCAATTGGTAATAGACAAATTTTCGTAAAGCTCCGCTTAACGATTACATCTTGTGTCCTGATTGATGCTACTCTTGCGACGTCATCAGAGCCCTTAAAAATATGAACAATGCGACCTAAACGCCATTAAGTAGGTAGAGTATTGTCCGACTTGACTAAAACAAGAGAATAGATAGGCTGCCATAGTTGGTTTTCCATTTGGTTCTGTATTGAAGTTCGGCTATGTATTTGAGGCTTCAACGTCGCCAAAAATGCTGACACAAAAACTGGATATGCTGATATCTAGTAAGACGGTTTACCCTTTCTTCGGTAATGTTGCGGTCTGAACATGCAACCAATGGTCGACCAATTAAAAAATGAGCAGGAGTTAATGAAGTATAGTCGGATAGATCGGATGATAGCGGACAGAGCGGATGGGAATTTAATATAGCCTCAATTTGATTTAACACAGTATTGAATTCCTCAAATGTAAAATAAGTGTTTGAGGAACTCTCTTTAAATGGTGCTTGCAACTCTTAACACCCGCTTTCCAGATTCCAGCCCATATGTGGTGAATACGGTGGGTTGAAATTCCATAAAATAGCTTGAGTATATGCTTTCTGCAAGGTTAGTTCATTATTAAAAAGAAAAGTGACTAACTCTTTGAATGCACCCACAAAATTGGTTCCGTTGTCGGAAAATATCTTTAAAGGCTCCTCTGTGCAACAAACCTGCGAAGAGCAAGTAAATATTCGTTTGCTAACAGATTTAAAACTAGTTCCATATGCACCGCCTTTGTAGTGAAGCAGATAAACAAACTGATGTAACCTTTAATTATAGAACCACCACGCCCCTTGTGCGTTTTGATATTAAAAGGTTCAGCATAATCTACTCCGATATAGCTAAAAAGACTAGACAAATTAAGGCGCTTCTTAGGTAAGTTACCCATCAAAAGTGAGGCACGATTTAACAGTTGACCTAGCGAGTCTTCTGCCCCAGATGGGCCAGAATTGCTATTGGATAGTGGCTAACAAACCCTGAGGACCAAAATGCATTAATATATAGTGTTCAAATTAAAAAAGAAGCCGACAAAACTTGTGCTTTGAGTCTAAAACAATAGGATAAATTTTATTCAATTCATTGAAAGAATTCATTTAAAACGAAAACACACAGTAACCACTATTTTTTAATGACTAAGACGTAAAAAGCGCTCAAATGGAAATAACTTAAATAGTAAGTAGTGGCCAAATGAGTGAAATTCTGTTGCTTTAATTCTGGCAGATCTAAAATAGCTAAAAAAATCTAACTTAGAGGTGGGCCAGAACGATTCATTCAACTAAAACCATGGAGGACCTGACCACCATATCTCGTGATTCAAAATTTTGCTGGGAAAGAGACCTCTGGACAAGATGTCACATGGATTGTCACGTGATGATATGTGTCGCCATTTGCAATTGGAAGTGAGAGGTTGAATTTCGGAAACTCGATTGCTGACGAATGTGTTCAGTAAATTTGGACTGCTGCGAATCCAGGATAGTACTATAGTAGAATCGGAGCAAAATAGTTTCGTTTATTGTTATTCTCAAAGATTGCTTCACTTTATTGAATAAACGTGCTAACAAAAGTGCTCCGCCAAGCTCTAACCTAGGGATACTAATTGTTTTTATTGGAGCGACCTTTAACTTGAAGCAAAGTAAATAAATGTGGACCTTATTGTCATGATCTGTACTACGCAAATAAATGCACGCCCCATATGCAATAGTATCGGCAAATCCCTGAATTTCGATGTATTTATAATTCTTGCATATGGCATGCCTAGAAAGATTGACTTGACTAAGCTGCGCTAATTCAGATTGAAATTTAATAAATCGTTCTGATAAATCGTTTGGAATGGGTGCATGACAAGAAATATTTTCGAGCCAAAGTTTTTGCATTATGGTTTTGTCTAACACTGTGCATGAACCTTAAAGTCCTAATGGATCAAAAATTGTTGCTATTAAAGAAAAAACAGATCGTTTCGTAGGAATTTTGGTAATGGGTAGTGTTTCCACCTCATTATATATAGTAAATCCACATTACATGACCATGTCAGTCCAAGCATTTTTGCCTTTTCTTCTGGATCAAACTTCAAAATACATGCATCGTTTGAATACTGCAAGCCGTCCAATACGTCCAAGTTAGTTCTTTTTTTAAAATTTATTGGGGCTTTGTTCATTAACAATAAGAATTTAAGAAGAACTTGTTAAAACAATGAAAGTTCAAGTTTACACAAAAAAAATAAAAACGTTTCCTTTAAAAATAAGCCGTCCATGATGCGCCAAAGTTTAGGGTTTAAACACGAAGCGATTTTGCTATTTCAAAAATTGAATTCATAAATTTAAATTTATTAAAGTCGCAATATTTTTTTTTTAATTTGGAGTACCTCGTAGAATCAATCACATAAATGCATTAATTTAATTTGTGAATTGTTTATTTATGTATAAAAAATTTAAAATAAATATTTATTTGCCAAGTTTTTTTTCTTAGTATTTTTAGTAAAAAAGGTTATGAAATAATAGGCAACTTAAATATTTATGTATTATAATTGTAAATAACATCCTTTACCAATAAATTTTTTATTTGATATATGGCTGAATAAATGAACTTTGAAAAATTAAGGCAAATATCGAGCACAAATTTAATAATCAAATCTTGTCCAAGTACTTTAGCTTTCTACAGCATCATCAGGGGTCTTTCGTCAAATTTGGGCTATCCAGAAAGCGCAGAATGTAATAAATATGAAATTGGACATAACACTACATTAAAACAATGACAAACAGTTTAAAGTAGTATTAGCAGTTTAAAGCCGAGTACCAATAAGTAAAGCGACGGTTAGCAAAATATTGCATAAATATTTATTGCATAAATATATTGCATAAGGATATTGGCAATTTTAGAGATAAGCTCGAAAGTGACAGACCCACTGTTTTCGATGACAATCAATTAAATTTATTACTTGAAATTGAAGTTGAAAATCTTCATTCTTCAATTACAACTTTATTAACTAAGAAAAAGATCTGTCGTGGTACTGTTCATAAAATTCTAAAAAAGCGCCAAATTACATCCATATAAAATTAAACTTATACATGAACTCAATGTGACGACTGTGATAGACGCATGGAGTTTTGTGAAATTATGCAAGAATTGTGTAATCGAAATAATGGATTTAAATATATTAATTTTTTTCCGACGAGGCCCCTTTTTGTTTAAATGGTATCCTTAATAAGCAAAATTGTCGTTATTGGGCAACAGAAAATCCCAATTGGACAATGGAAGTTTATACCCAATATCCCCAAAAAGTAAATGTATGGGCTGTGATTATTAGGAATACCATTGTAGGATTGTATTTTTTACGGTACTGTGATTGGTGAAAGGTATTTAGGGATGTTGCAAACCTACGTAGTTCCATTTTTATTCGCAACATTTCCAGATATCAATATTTTCGGTATTCCTAATTCATCGTAAAATAGATCCGACCATTTGATTTCATCAGGATGGAGAGTACACTTTATGCTGTAGTGGTTATTAATATTCTAAATACAACTTTTCCTAATTGGTGGATTGGACGACGCCGCCATATTGAATGGACTACTAGGTCACCAGATTTAAATCCCATGGACTTTTCTATTTGGGGTTATTTGAAAAGTAGTATATGTAAACCGACCTACCCATTTGGTAGACCTCAAACAGAGAATTCGTACAGAAATGCAACAAATTACACCAGTGATGTTGTCAAACATAACTGTTTCTTGGATACTGTCAATTAAACAAGGAGCTCAATTCGAACATTTGTTGTAATTATATTATTTGTTTGTATTTAATATGAAATGACTTCTTTAATAATTTTCTTTGTTAAATAAATTTTGAATTAAATTTTAAGAAATACGAGCACTGGTTTCCTTTACACTCTATGTACTGAAGTGATGAGTCTGAATGTGTGTCTGAAGTCTTGAAGGTGATGAGTTTCAGAAAAATATGTGCTTTTAATTTTTTAGATAAAAATATGCCCTTTCTATTTAAAAAAATATTGATGACGTCACATCTGCTAAGGTAGTGGGGGTAAAAGTTGTTTTCCTTTCAAAACAGTTAAAAAACAAAAATAAAAATGGATCTGTCAGAGCTTTAACGCTGGAAATAATTAATTCCATGGGACCGTTTCCACATTTTATGAATGCACTGTCTATATATATATATATATATATATATATATATATATATATATATTATATATATATATATATATATATATATATATATAACAACGTACCAATGAGTTTCTTTTGAGTTTAAAATTTAGCATTGCTCTTAAAGGATAATATAATGCGCACTCAGTTGTTTTCCTGCACCAGGGAGCTTTAAAAATCGCTTTCTCAGAGAGTTGTGTCTTGAAATTAATAGTAGGTACGGTGTCAATAAAAGAAAAAAGCGACTGGAATTCGCAAACAATCCCCAAATGAACTCTCTTAATTGTTCGCTTTCTGTTTGTTCTTCAAACAGTTTCATTTCTCAAAAAGCTATTTTAAAGTATCTACCAAAGAGGCGGGATTTAAGCTACGGATACACGTGCTGACTAAATCGGTTTTTACAGGAATTCTGATTAAATTTTTTGCTACAAATCAGAGAAAATAGTTGAATATAACCATTCTAATTTGATAATGGCCTGATTTAATGATGAGTAAATAACATGTCTGGGTAAATAAGTGGTGTATGGAAGCAGGTTAAATTGATAATAAACAAAAGAAATTTAACAAATAGCAGTACGTGTCTTCCCATTCATTATTCGTATACATATATATATATATAATATATATATATATATATATATATATATATATATATATATAATATAAAATTAGTATTTCTTGGGTTTTTCCTCAGGTAATCCTTGTCTTTGTCAAGATTCTAGAACGTATAGTATTAATAACGAGAAAGTTATTGTAAAATATATAAAGTAGACAGTATAGACAGTATAAAATATATAAAGGTGAAGTGGAGATATATTATAACTTTAATAGTCTTTTATGTTGTTATATTTATTATTATTTAAATCAGAAAATAATACATTTTATTTAGGTTTTGTGTATCTTTTTCTCATCTGTCTGTCTTCTTCAGCATAGAGCAGGAAATAAAAATATTCTATAATCAATTGAAAAAATTCCCAAAACATACAAAAAAACAAGAAGTGAATATGCTAGGAGATTTCAACGCCAAAGTAGGCAGAGGAGGTTTTGGCAATACTGTGGGACACTTTGGACTAAGAACGCGAAATATAGAGAAGACCGTCTTGTTCAGTTCTGTCAGGAAACGGATAGTGCAATAATGAACACATTTTTTCAATTACCACCTTGAAGACTTTACACCTGGAAATCTCCAGCTGACTGTCAAAAAAAAAAATGATTAGAAACCAGATTGACTACATCATCATCAACAAACGATTTCAGAATTCCGTAAAATCCGCAAATGCATATCCATGAGCAGATGTTCCATCAGACCATAATCTTTTCCTAGGACATTTAAAACTTCACATGAAAAAAGTCCATAACAGAAAAGCACAAAAACGTGCGGACATTCAGAAGTTGAAAGATAATACCACAAGAGACGAAGTCAAAGAGGAGATCAACAACAAAATAAACAGCATGGTTATTAATTATTAAGAAAACATAAGTGTGGATATGTGGAATAAAATCAAAAATATCTGTAATTCAGTGGTAGATAATAAACTTAAACCAGAAAACAATATAAAGAAACAGTGGTGGATGGGACAAGAAATATTAGAGCTAATTTTTATGAGACAGACTTTTTATGGGAGAATGGGTGATGAAATTTATAGTTGAGATATCGTGCAGACCATGTTTCTTTTGTAAAATTAGTTAGTTTTAACTGTGTTATTAATACGATGTAAGCTGATATCCAAAAAATTTATTTTATTATTTTGTTTAATCTCTATAATAAACTTTAGTATTGTATGGTAACTGTTAAAATTATCTAAAATTTCGTTCATTTTATTTGTTGGGATAGCACAGATAGAGTAATCGATATAGCCGTTGGAGAATGGTACATTAAAATCTAAATGAATTATTCTTCTAAATCTTGTAGAATCAGTTGAGTAATGACACTAGAAACACTTTCACCCATTGTACATCCGAGCAACCGAGCATCGACCAAGTAAAAGCTTAAAAATATCTAGGCAGTAAGATTCGCCTAGGCCGAGATAATCAGACAACTGAAATACAAAGAAGGATAGGTCTCACATGGGCTGCCTTTGGTAGATTAAATAACATTTTACCGGTTTACCGTTACATATGGTGCAGAAACACGGACTCTGACAAAAAGAACAATAGATAAAATAAGAGTTACACAACGTGATATGGAAAGATCAATATTAGGTATTACCGTCAGAGATAAAGTATTAAACATAGAAATAAGAAGAAGAACAGGAGTCACAGATGCAGTTAACTGGACGCCCACCACAAACTGGATGCAAGAAGCTCAAGATAGATATAGGTGGAAAATTTTACGGGAGGCCTACGTTCAGAAGTGGACAAATATAGGCTAATTGATGATGATGATGATTGTACATCCATCCATTTGTTGTATATTTCGTCCTTGTATAAAAAGTATGTTGAGTTTAATGTTACCTTTACAGATGATTGGAATTCTTGCAATGGGATGTTAGTGTACTCTTTTATGTCATTCTAAAATGACAACTAAATATATTAATTTATAGTTATTTGTTACTTGAATGTTTTTAATTTTAGAATAAGGTAATAAGGTAATTGTAATCTGTAATATAATAATGGTTTTTAGTTGTGACATTACAAATAATGATTTTTAAGAACTTTGAAAGGTTCTTGAAGAGTGATTGAATGCAGGAAACGATATTTCGTCGAGGTACATTCTCCTTGTGTGTTTTACATAAACTATAAATTAACAACATTTAACGGGTTTTTACCCATATATTTTAGTGGCTCATAGCATGTATACTTCGTTACACTGATGATGGAATTAACATTCCGAAAACGTTCTGTAATGTATATGATGATATAGTGATTGTAGATGCAATTGAATGGATTCCCGTAGCGTCGCATGGTGAAGGGAAAAATTACTTGTTTAAAATAATGGTCGTTCCTCATTTTAATGCCATTAAAACACGACAAAAACAATGTACACATACCTGTAGTTTTGTTCATTCAGCACAAGAAGTAGGTATTCTATATACATACTTCTTAAATTTAGATTTTCTTAGCTTTATCTTTCGCAGAAGTACTGCGGAGAATAAAAACAACTGCGTATTTGGTCAACATCGTGAAGGGCCGTAAGCTGCAGTACTTGTGACATGTAATGAGAAATCAAGGCAAATATTACTTTAATGCATTTTGCAAGGTAAAATTGAAGATAAAAGTGGCGCAGGACGAAGAATATTTTGGCTTGCTAATCTGAGACCATGGTATAGAAAAACCTCAACAAAGGTATTTCGTATAGCAACCGACAAAGTCATCATAGCGTGAATGATCGCCAACGTTCAGAATGGACAGGCACCCTAAGAAGAAAAATCTTTATCTTTAATATTTTTTATGCCTATTGGCTTGTGGTTTTCAGATCCATGTTAATACCTTTTTACTTTGGAATTATGTCTTGTCTTTCTCCGTATATTAAAATAGATGTAAATTATCGCTTTTTTGAATAGTGTTGTATTCAGTAGATATAGGTAAGATGTCTATTAGTGTATGACTTGTCATCCTATCTTTTTGTGCATTTTAATCAGCTTCATTTTTATTTACGTTTATTTGCGTAATATTGAACTGAAAATGTTCAAATTTTAAACAGTTTATATTGCAATCATTTCATTGTGGCATTTATCATTAACCCTTTAATCGGCAAAATAGAAATAGGGGATTAAACTTTCTGAAAATTTTGGTTTCGGGGTAATTTTGGTAAATGAAACACGAATAGAAAGTCCATTTTTCGATATCGTTATTGAGTCAGTCACAAAGTGAAAAAGAAGAATGCCGGCCATACGGCCGGTATATCGTTCTATAGGGGAAAATGAATTAGTCCTTTTTTGTTGCTTATAAAAACATTTAATTTTTTATTGATATAAACTTGATAAAAAAAATTAACAGGTAAATACTAAAAAATGAAATATATTAACGACGGACGTGGTAGTCTTTCCAACAATTCTTGGCACCGGAATAACATAAATGCAGTTGACATTTCGGGCAGAAAGTGTGTGTTTCCGATTTCTTGCAGTATTTGCAGGACTTTTTACGACCTGGAATCCATTCAGGAACATGATCAACTCCATCGTAACGTACATCTTCAACAGGATGCGCTGCCTTGTTGCCAGTATTAGTACTATTAGTAGTGAGCGGTGAGTTTGAAGGTCGACCAATGGGTCTTTTCTGAACAGAAGAGCACAGACCTTGAGCAATTTTCACACGAAATTGGAATAGTCTCATGTTTTTTTCTTTTGAAGTTCCTTCTTCTTTGAAATCTGTTTTCGCAGCATCCTCATTATGTGATCTGCGATACAATATGAACGCATTTGTGACAGCCATATCCAGAAAATGGTAAAAGATGCGTGTCATTGCATCCATTGTTTTAATGCGCAGTCCACTTCGTCCCATATGCGAGTCCATGAGGTCAACTCCTCCCATATGCGAATTGTACTCACGAATTATTTGGGGGTAGTCGACATCAATGTATTCTTTCTTTCTTTTGTCGTAACGAGTCGTTTTTGCTATCTGTTTGTCTGGATTCAATTTCTGAAATGGTTGGACCCCAACGTAAGTTGAACAAAGTTTTACGTTTTTGGTATCTTTCCAGAGGACAGTGGTAAGGTCCACACCATATGCACAACCCATATACTCCACTGCGTAACCCCGTTCGGCGTTTTTGATTTCTCTATCTGCATCCAGCGGAAGTTTACAATTGGGAATTCTATTTGCACGTATTGTCCCCAGTCCAAAGATTCCACGAGCTCGTAAATAAACTAAAAGGGGCAACGATGTGTAAAAATTGTCACAGTAAACGATATGGTTTTTGAAATTTGGAATTGTTTGTGACAACCTAATAACAACGTTGCTGGTAGCTCCGAGGTCTGGTGTTCCTGGCACGATGATGTTATCTCCAGCACCATTATATATCTCGAATTGGTACGAATATCCCGTGGTATCGCACAGTACAAACAACTTTATTCCCCATTTATGGGGCTTGTTCGGCATGTACTGGCGTAAATGGTGCGCCATTTTTGTCGAACACATTTGCTCGTCAACACATAACCGCGCATTCTTTGGAACGGAATTGAAGCGTTCATTTAAAATATTGGCAACTCTTCTAATTCTAAAAAGCGAATCATGTCCAGGTTGTCCTTTTTGAATACGCTCCGCTTCATTAGCAAAACACAAATATTTTTTTATCCGTTCAAATTTCTTTAATGGCATACACTGAGGAATTTGTCTAAATCCGAATTCTCCCCAGTGTGACTCCATGTTGGGATAACGAAAAATAGACATGTATAATAGAATTCCGATGTATCGTCGAATCTGCACCGCATCAACGTTGAATTGTGTGTTTATGTCTTTCAAACGTGCGTTTCGATTGGTTTCACAAACAATCAGGTCGATGAGTTCATCCGTGAAAAAATAACAAAAATACTCCATTGGTGTCTTCAGATTCTTTACAGTATACGGCAATGTAGTGTTTCCTCGAAATGCGACTTCATTGACATGCAATTGCATTGACTTTTTTCTCCATACAATTTTTGTGAACTCTGCTGAATTTTTGTCGATTGCATCCAAGCCTGAAAGAAAAAAGAGAAAAAAATTAGTATGGCATTATGACTTTCCGTGTTTTATTAGCATACCTGTGCCAGTGAAGCCACCCGCTGATGGTACTATATGTGGTCCCGTAGCTTCTACAGTTGGTAACGGGGATCTGGGTCTTTTCTTTGGTTTGAATTTAGTGGTTGTCGGTAGTTGTGTGGAAGTTGATGCAATTGGTTCTTTTGATGATAACCGTACGGATGATACTGAAACGTCCATTTGAGTATCCGGATCAGTTGTTGAAACTTCTGGTGATATAGTTTCGGATATTATAAGTTCCGGCAAAGTTAATGTTGCCGTTTCAGAAGTAAATATATTTACATGTGATTCTGAAACACCCACTAAATCTTCACTAACATCAGTGATATTACTTAGCTCTAACGGAGGGTCCATGGAGAGCTCCAAATCAGTGATATTTTCACGTAAACAAGAAGAAATCATCTCATCGTCCTCGGCTGTGAGCACATCCGCCTTGTAGTCATAATCCGGATCGGCTATGCTATCATCATCATCTTCGTAAACTGACTCGTCATCTGAATCCAGATTAGAGTTCATGATTTCGTCGATTTGTTCATCGGTTATTGTGGAAAGATCGTATTTTGTCCTCTTTTCCGCGTCTGTCAGCTCGTGATACCTTTTCGCACCATACTTTCTTCGTCTTTGAGATCTATTATTTTCCATGTTCTACGATAGAAAGAAAGAAATGTATAAATAATAAAAGTATAAATAATACAAATATGTACTTTTATTCAAATACGCGGAGAACTTATTTTACCGTACATCGGCAAGCCGGCCGAAAGGCGGGTATCACTCCACACTCAAAAACCAGTACTAATTTTATATTTTTCACCAAATATTCCAGCAAACTATCAAACACATACTATAAGTACTTACCAAAAAAAAAATGAAATCAATTGGACAACTAGAACTATTTTATTTTACGGTTCGATTACACGTGTTCCAGAGCAATAATTTCTCCGTACGATTCACTTGCTTGCTTACACGTAACTGACCATATCTCTCAATTAACTGAACCTACAGCTTTTAAACCGTTACTGTTGGACGAGTCTATTCTTGCCGAAAAGCGGTGTAGTCGACGTGAAAGCAAATAAATTTTACATTTTAAAATAATTCGGTTATTTTAATGCCGGCCTTATGGCGGGATTACCGATTAAAGGGTTAACTGCACATTTCATCGAAATAATTAACACATTTTTTGGTCGGCCATAAACCATGCCACATACTCAATTGCATTTTAAATACATGCATTGGCGTGGAACTTTATTTTTACTAACGTTATTAAGCATGATTATGTTTTGGAATATCATTCAAGTATTACGGTATGGCCTTCCAATAGAATAGAATCTCTAGTAGTGTGATCAGAGAGTGTTTGCGTTAGAATTGGCTGTCTGCAAGCTTAGATGTTTTAGAAACGAAACCGAAAAGGCCGTCTATAATCGTAATTAAATAAATTCAATTAGTTATAACAAATTTTAAATAAATACAAAAAGTATCTGATGAGTTAAAATGGAGAATGGTTGTGAGGGTATCATTAAATTTACTGCTAAAGATACAGAAAATCTGCTAATATTGTTATGTTATGTGACGTCCTCTCGTAGGAGTCACTATCCGGGTAGCTTTTGGACAGTCAGAGACAGAGTTCAAAATAAAAATAAAACTTTATTGTCTTCCTTAAATTAAATTGACAAAAATCTTATGTACATATTTACAATTTAGTTTAGTCTTCTCAGTACCTGGCCTATTTATTCAAATTAAGTTTGACCTTGTCGTATGAAGTTAGTCTTATCGGCAATCGAGTGTGTTTTCGGAATTTTACGTGAACGATGTGTCGATTTAATAACAGCGGACGATAGGTACAAAGAAAAGAAAGGAACTCAACACGTCCCTTAAGTGATTCGGGTTAATAGGACACTCCTCGACAGTCTCAACACGACTGCTTCGGAGTACGGGTAATGAAGAGCTCAACACGCTCTCTCGGTTCGGGTACGGCGGTATGGGACGAAACAACTTGTGAACTCAACACGTCCACAAGCCGGGGTAGGGAAGAAGAGAACCTTCAGTCAACACCTGACGATTCTGCCTCTATGAGGAAATGTTGCGGTTTATATAGCAAAGTTTTGCCCTTTCTACTGTCGATACACTCCTACTTCATGGGTTGGTTCGCGCGCACGCTGGTTTAACGGTGATGGCTTGGACTCATCGTTACAGTTATTAATAATATTAATGTGGGAGTTTTTATAATTCGTCTATCAGGCGCGGCCTCCTGCGAATGGGAGATACTTTCTGCATTTCTGTATTTTTGATACTCAGTAGATAGGAAAAGCCGCTGGTAATTAAAATTGAAGCATTACGTAGCAACATTGATCAAATCACGGAATATTAGAGGAACAATCGAACAAGTAGAAAAGTAATCAGAAAAACTAAAGAAATAATGCTAATCACCGCAAGACACTCACAATATAATTCAGAAAATAACACAGCACACCAGTGCCTGGATACATTAAAACAAAAACTTTTCGTTTACTTAGGCCCACTAAGGAGATACAAAATTAGTAACAAACGAAAATCCGACAATATTTGAGAATGCCGAGAAGGCGTTTTATCGGAAACTTAACTCTACTGTAAAAAAGCCAATAAATCGTACCCAAACCTAAGAATAAATCCATGAGTTTTGGGGAAATCAATTTTCCACGCCAGCTGCTCTTAACACCAATGCTGGATGGATCGAAGATACGACGCACAACTACCAACACTACGTTACCGCTCTCTACGAACCCTTCAGTAATGAAGAAGTTTCAAATATTATCAAAGAGCTTCTTAACTGGAAATCTCCTGGACCAGACGGCATTCAGAACTGACTTAAGAATTTCTGGAGTATTCATGAGTGCTTATCAGCATTAACTAATCACAGTATTTCTAATCCGCAGAAAATACCATATTTTCTAACTCAGGGAACAACTTATTTAATACCAAAAGATCAAAATAACACTCCAAGCAAGTATCTCCCAGTTACTTATCTTGCAACTCTGTATAAATTGGTCACATTCTGTATAGCCCGGCAAATCTACTAACACTGTGCTCTAAACAATATGATAGAGCTTTAACAGAAAGGGTGCGCATGAATGGCTTATAGACGTATTAAAAGTATATAAAGTCGATGATAACATAGTGACCTTTTTAAAACACATAATATTAGATTGGAAGACAAAAAGTCACCTCCAAATACCTGCTGAAAAGAATATCTAAACTGAAAATATTGCAATCAACCGGGGCCTATTTCAAGGTAAAACAGCTGCTTCGTTCACACCTTAATAGTAAAAAGTTGTTTAAGGTACTAAACACCTATGCATGTTCCGCGCTTAGCTTAGAAGAATGTTTCGTGAAACAGAAGGTTCATTACTCGCCATTCAGGATCAGGTTATATCAATCAAAAATTACCTGAAATATATCGTCAAAAACCCTCGGATGCAAAATGGCGAATGCCGATTTAGATGTCAAGCTCAAGAAACCATCCAACACCTTACCGGGGATTTCCAGGCATTTGCTACAACTGAATATAAGGAACGGCACGACTCAGTAGGAAAGATCCTTCATCAAGAGATAGTCGTCAAACTGGGAATTCTTTAAACAACCTATTTCCTCATATTATCAATACGTTCCTAAAAGTACACTTGACAATGATAACTGCAAGCTATACTTGTACCACATTGTGCTTATAGACCAAACATTGGCACATAATAGACCAGATCTCATAATATTTAATAAATTAAAGAGACTAAATAAATAACAATAATTGTTAATAAATAACAATACACAACACCAATAATCTTCGTGTTAAACAGAACGAAAAGATCGCCAAGTACAGCTATCTGGAAAATAAAATACGGAGACAGTGTAGATGGAAAGTACTCAGGCAATACCTGTTATTCTCTCTACTACTGGAGTCATTCCGAATAACCTTCTAGAAAAAAAAAAGATAGATCTGAATGAACATCTTTACAATACCATGCAGAAAACTGTACTGCTCTCAACGTCCAGATGTGTACGAACATATTTGGGAGATACTCCAGCATACCAAGTCACCTAGGGATCGATAACACGGAAAGAGTCCCACCAGAGCTCAATCCTTGTTGGATTATCTTATGGTAGATAAATGTTACCCTGGTGTGGACTGTAAATTATTTGTGTGTAAATCAATAGAATTATATTTAGTAACCTTTTTACAAACTACTTATTACATATGAATTTGTGAATAATGGAAACTTGGCGTCTTCTTGGAAATTATTTGAATAATGTCTAAGTTATGTCACTTGCCGACTTGATTCTGTCAGATTGTATGTTGGAACAAAAAACGCAAAGACATGTGACAGACTCTATGTTTTCGCACTAAACTAATTTTCTTATTATTATTTGGTATAAAAATGTCCTAACAATCCTTTTGATACCATAGCTATCTGGGATAAGTGAATTTTCACCTTGGAGGAAATGTGATCCATATGGCTAAATCTATATAATAGAAATAATTTTAGGAATTAACAAATCATCTGTCTATAATACTTTAAAAGAACATCGCTAAAATAATGATGAATTTGGACTACCAGAAGTTTTATCAAAGATCTTAAAAAGTACTCACTGAGGGAGATAAAATAATAACTAATGACAAATTTTTCACAGTTTATTTTTATTAAATAAGCTTTCAAACGTTAAAAAAAATATGAAAAAATTCTAAAAATCCCGAAGATAAATACCATATTTAAAGAAAACTGTTTTGAAAAAGTATTTAAATTATTCAATTTTCAACAAATACAATTTTAATACCAACTAACTAATACGAATTTTTAATTTAGTATATTTATTAATAATAAATCTGTTACGTGTTATTATTGTTTTGCAGGTTTAAGAAAAAATATCTAAATATTATTTTAAAAACAAAAAATTAAAATACATTTTTTGCAAAGTCACCAAACACGATTTGTAGAAAAAACAATTTTTTAATTCAACTGGTTAAACTTATTTAAATTATGACTGAAAAAACTTGTCCTAAAAAAGGTTTAAAGTAATTCTAGGCTTACTACACTTTGGCAGTACCTTTTTAACAATAATTTTTTTTCCTACGTTAATGGCACTGTTTTAACAATAATAGTGTTAGTTTAATTGAAAAACATGATTTTCGTCAAAAATGTCACTTACGTTACTTTGCCAAAAATGTATCGATATCTATAAGACGACTATTGTGACAATACTGGCCATCTATAACACAATTTATACAGGAAGGCCGTACTATTTATTATATTATAGATGAGACTTGGCTAAAAGGGTCTGGACCCTTTGTCCCCTTTGTTGTGGATATGTCAATTACCAATGCTCGACAAGTGTGAATATATGGTCTGTCTACAGGACTAGGACATCCTTTGGGAAAGACAACAGTCTTATTGTTATACACATTGGCTCTAAAAATGGGTTTGTGTAAAACCAACAGCTTTTGTTTGAATCTAAAAAAATGACTACCATAAAGACACAAATTTCAATATTTAAAGAGTGATTGCAAAGAGTTCTACCAACTTAAGCTAAAAATGCAATTTTTTCCTTAAATAATGCGTCCTACCAATAATAAAGATTGCTTAACACAAAAAAATATTGTTTTTGTTCCAGGATAGTTTACATTTTTCACTGCATATGTTCTTGTTGGCACCGCACTATAGTAGACACTCGTCTCGTCTATACATATCTTTGGGGCATAACAAATTCTTTAAAACAGCAAGATTATTTTCTTTCCGAGATTTCACGTTTTCGATATTACCTAAAGCGGATTTTTTGCAACATATTATCTTGAAACTTACTTTATGTCGACGATGAAATCTTTTAACTAACTAGTTAATGTCTTAAAGGTTACTTAGTACTAGACATTGCTCCACTTTTAGGGCTTTGACTCTTAAGTTGGGCAATGTTTGGAGGCTTAAAAAACCTATTGAATACAGCTTGATCCACAGCATATGTTATTCGATTTTAGGAAATTTTCTTTTTGGACAGCGCTGCCAACTTTTTGATCAAACAAATTTCTGATCTCTTTTTTATTTTGTAGCAATATGGCTACTTAATTCTTGTCCACTTTAAATTTTTTGGTCAAGTTACCAGTACTTTACGCCTCTTTTTTCTAGTTAGGTTTTTGTACCCATTTTTTTATAGAGAGACGTTTCCATTTGTACGTCATACTCGTTTTAAAACAACATTATTACCACGGTAAAAAAAACTGTTGACTATTACACGCCAAGCAGAAACAATTAATAAGCACTAGAGAAAACATTATTAACACAAAGGTTTAAAATTGAAATAAATGTTAAAACCAGATCTGAAAAGCTAGAAAAATAAATTTAATGGAGTCTCCTATCTTCACAAAATTTTTAGTCTTTTACAATTTATAAATTAAGAAACAAACAAAATGAAATAATTTACATAGAGACGTGTTAATACAGGTCGTCAAGAGTTTTACGAGGAATTATATGAAAGTAGACAAGAAGATCAAACATGAATACAAACAGCTATTTCAAAAAGATCATGAATCAAGGTTCTAAACTAATACCAGAGATAAAAGTAGATGAGATTCGACAAGCATTAAGACAAATAAAAAATAACAAAGCCCCAAGAGAAGATGGAAGAGGTGCCCAAAGAATTAAACAATTCTGTAACCAGCCTTAAATTAGCCTGTTAAACCACACATACAATGTCTTTACTAGGTTACTGATACCAAGAATTAAAAAAAAATAGATTTATAGCAACCGAGAGAGCAGGCAGGATTCCATTCATATTATAATACCAATGATCACCTCCATACAGTTAAGAACTCATTAAAATATCTGTAGAACAGAACAGACCTCTTGTCCTCACTTTCATAGATTTTTAAAAAGCGTTCGACATGATCGAAATAGACAGCCCTATAAAAGCAATGATTGACACAGGCTTGACCATAGGTATAGTAAACTGTATTACAATGCATAAAACTGCCACTTTGACTTTCAAGATATACGATAAATTCCGACGAATAAAAATAAAACGTGGGATAAGGCAAGCAGATACAGTGTCAACGAAATTATTTATAACGGCTTTAAGATGATGGTCACTTGGGACCACAGGGGAGTAACAATACACAGCGAAAAGCTCCACCATCTCCGTTTCGCAGATGACATTGTCCTTATCCAGATAGGAGAAGCCACAGATATGTTAAATAAATTGTACTTGCAAGTTCGAAGGTGAGCCTCAGAATGAACTTGATGACAACTAAGTTTATGACAAATATGATCCCAATAACCATTTACCTATTCAAAACAAAGTGGTAGAACTGGTGGAGTAATATACGTATTTGGGTAATGTAATAAGAATTAGCAGGGATAACCAAACATGCGAAATACAAAGACGACGAATTACTTTAGCGTGTACAGCCTTTGGAACACTGCGAGACATACTTAGGGCCAACATACCAATTAGCCTCAAAAGAAAAGTATTTGACCAATTCGTATTACCGGTCATGATATATGGGGCGGAAACTGTGAGTTTAACCAAGACTACGGCTTCGAAATTGAGAGTGGCACAGAGACGAATGGAACGGTCTATGCTGAGAGTGACGGACTGAGAGAAACTGAATAAGAATCGTAGATCTGCGACGAAGAACGAGTATTTTCTGATGTTGTGGAACGCACTACATTGTAAAGAATAAAGGAGTTTAAGGGAGGCTTATGTCCAGAAGTAAACGTGATAAATGAAGGTTAAATGATAATCATGATAAGTCGAGTTTTATTGCTCTTTACTGATGGTGACCTGTACTAAGAAATTCCGATAATGGGTGCAATCGTAATACGCAATTGTTTAAGAGAATAGTCGTTCTAAAGAAGTATATGACCAGGAGTTTCCATTTCTAATGACCGAGAATTCAGAATCGGTCTTTATACGCAGGTGGTTACTTTATAGAAGTGGTCGCTTACAGAGGTTTATCTGTACTTTATAATAAATATAACCAATTATTCAGGAGGTAGAACCAAATATTGTGCAGAAGGTAAACTATCTGAAGACTAAAAACAAGCAAAACAAAAAGGAGAAAGCCGCAAGTAAGATAAAAAAATAATTTATGGTTGTGTTTATTTTTCCAAGTGTAATGATTAAATATTTTCTAGACTTAAATTCCTGTGGGGTATCTAAGATTGTTTTAACCGGTTTTGTAATAAAGCTAAGTACAGTAGATAAGTCTATATTTGTTAGGATTTCTTTGTCTTGTTTTTGTCATAACATGAAGTACTGCTTCTTAACGTGCTCCATCACTAAAGACATTGGCGATCATATTGGCTCATTTGACTTTATCTGCAGCTGTTCTGAAAAGTTCTATTGACGTTTTCCCACTCCACCACTCCATTGTCTCAGATTCTTCAACCAGGACAAGCGTCTTCTCCCTGGTCCTTTTTTGCCTTCCACCTTCCCTTGTATGACCAACCGCATCAATTCGCATTTCTCGTTTCTTAGTATGTGACCAAAGTAGCTCATTTTTCTTTTCTTTATAGTGTTGAGTATTTCTTTATCTTTTTTTATTCTTCGTAGCGGTTTTGCATTTGTTATGTGTTGTGTCCAAGATATTTTCCACGTTTTTCGATAACACCACATGTCAAAGGTAATGAGTCTTTTCTCTGTCGCCTCTGTAATTGTCCAGGCCTCAACTCCATGCAACAAGACAGAGAACACGTAGCATCTCAATACTCTACTACTATTTTCAATGTGGAGTTTTCAATTAAATAATAATAATGTCATCTCATTAACAGCACTTCTAGCTATCTTAATACGCCGTTTTATTTCCGTACTTCTATCCCATTCTTATTTAGTTCGCAACCTAAGTACTGATATTTGTGCACCGTTCCTAAAAGTTCTTGTTTAGCATAAACACTCTCTTCCTGAATATTGTTCTTGCTTACCACCATGCTTTTTGTTTTATTTGTATTCAGTGCCATTCCATACCTTTCGCAATATTGGGTAATGCGATCAACCAAGATCTGTAGTCCTTCTCTGCTGTCCGCAAGGAGTATTGTGTCATCTGCGTATCTAAGATTATTCAGAAGTGCTCAATTAATAAATATACCTACATTTACGTCTTCTTAAGCATCTTCTTCTGAATACATATTCTGAATACATACATACATATATACATATTCTGAATACATATAATTCTTCGAATACATATTAAAAAGTAAAGGGGAAAGCACACATTCTTGTCTTACTCCACGATTTATAGGTATTTCTTTCGATTTTTGTTGGTCTATTCGTATTATGGCTTTCTGATATCGGTATAGATTGGCAATGATTCTCACGTCTTCGACATCTAATTCTGTGTTCTGTCATCGTTTTATTAAAAGAAAGAAATGACATAAATGTGGTATCCGTAGCTCAGCGGAATGTTACTGGCCTAACAAGCTGACGGGCCCGGGTTCGAATCTCGACATCGACAAAATTTTCAATTTCTAATTTAACTGAGCTGCCACCGTGCTATGGAGGGTACGTAAAGCCGTCGGTCCCGGCTACGAAAGTAGTCGATAAGTCATGTTAGGGACGCTTGCGCGACCTGAAAACCCTAACACTAGACCTTAGACAGAAGGTTACACGAACTTCACTTTACTTTTATCGTTCGATTTTTCTTTTCATACAAAACTTTTCATACTAAATTAAACAATATTTAAACACTGTTTACCTTTTAAACTTTATAATACACACATTTCCAGAATTATAAAAACGGGGATTTTTCTGCTTGGAGAAAGAACAAAAAATATCCAATCTCTCTTATAAAACGACAAAATACTATAGACCCAACATAAAAAGAATACGCCTATTAAGAAACCAACTTAATAAGGTGTGTTCTCGTATTACAACCCTCCCTCCCGATCTGCCTCTGGATATGAGACATAAAAATCTGGAACACGGTTTCAAATTCCTCTCAATGTATGTGAGTTCTGTAAAATCGATTATATTTCACGCGCACAGTTATGAGAAATTTATTGACTGCCAACTATAGCCATTAATTTCTGAAAAATTGGGATTGTGATATATGTACTATTCAATATTGTTATAGAGTTGTTCATCTGTGAGATATTTGTTTTTTAAATAGTAAATTTCATCATAGAAGACTTATAAGTATACTCAGGTGCATAAAATCAGCTGCTTTAAAATGTTAAAAATGTTTGATATTATTTTGATCCTTATTAGTGTATTATTAATAATGCACTATAGTACTTAAGTAGTAATGATAAATAATAATAGTGCACCTATTAGAAACTAAAAAACTAAAAATATACGAAGAAATAAATACAATTCAGGAATTCTGTAATTATTAGAATTAAACTGTAATAAACGTTCTGTATTATTGTATTATCTGTATAATTAAACTGTAATAAATACTTCTTCTTCTTCAAGTTCCCCTCCTATCGGAGATTGGAAATCATTCTGGCAATTATAATTTTATTGGTTACTCGCCTGAATAGTTCAATTGAACTGCATCCAAACCATTCACGGAGATTGCGTAGCCACGAGATTTTACGTCTTCCTACGCCTCTTCTACCTTTGATTTTACCCTGCATTATATTCCTTAGTAGTTCGTACTTTTCACCTCTCATGATGTGCCCCAAGTATTCTAATTTCCTGGTTTTTATGGAATTTAAAACTTCGCATTGTTTTCCTAGTTGTTCGAGAACTTGTTCGTTTGTTTTGCGATCCATCCATGATATTTTCAAAATACGTCGGTAACACCACATTTCGAATGCTTCTAGGTTTTTAATGTTGGATTTTTTAAGTGTCCAAGCTTCAACTCCATACAAAAGGGTAGAGAAAATATAACATCGAAGCATTCTTATCCGGAGCTATATATTAATATCGCGATTACAAAAAAGTTTTCTCATTCTATTAAAAGTTGACCGCGCAATTTCAATGCGGCATCTTATTTCTTTTGCCTGATCAGTATCTTCTGTGATCCATGCTCCAAGGTATTTGTACGAAAATATTAGTTCAATTTCTGTATTATCTAGTACTAGCTTAACTTTGATGTTTTGTGCTTTTGTAAATACCATGAACTTGGTTTTCTTCAAATTGATTTTTAGTCCATAATCGTTGCAATATATATTTAGTTGTTCAGCAAGGTGTTGCAGTTCTTCTGGTGTTCTTGCCAGAAGGAGGGTGTCGTCAGCATATCTTATGTTATTAAGTGGCTCACCGTTTATTATAAGGCCCTCACTGATCTCGGCAAGCGCTAATTCTGAGATGGCTTCAGAGGTTACAGATGATTCTAATGTCTCTACTGTCTATGTTTTTATTTAATAAAATTTCTTTAAGTCGATTATGCTGCACTCTGTCAAATGCCTTCTCAAAATCAATGAAACACGCATATACTTCCTGATTAATATCTAAGCATCTCTGCGAAAGAACACTTAATGCAAACAGTGCATCTCGTGTTCCCAGTCCTTTCCTAAATCCCATTTGTGTATTACTTATGCCTTCATCTAATTTCTTATGTATTCTATTTTGAATTACTTTTAAAAACAATTTCAAGACATGACTCATTAAGGCTATGGTGCGATGTTCATTGCACTCCTTTGCATTGGCTTTTTTGGGAAGCAGTATGAATGTTGATTGGAGCCATTCTTTAGGTATAATACCTGTTCTATATATAGTGATATTGAATAGATCCAAAAGAAGATCAATAGATTCAGTATTCACAATTTTAAGTAATTCGATAGGAACTTCACCAGGCCCGGGAGATTTACACCTTTAGCTTGTTTCATTGCATATTCAATTTCTTCTCGTATAATGTCAGGCCCAGTATCATCCTTAAATTCTTTTGGTGCTTCTGTTCTCTCTTTATCTTCAAAAAGTTGTGCTATATATTGTGTCCATCTCCGCATTTTTATAAATACTGTAGATAGGTTATAATTAGTTTAAGCCTAAGTGGATCATGACTAATACCACTAAACCATCGACGTACACTAATGGTTAAATAGGTACAAGGCCAAAAAAGGAACAAAACTAATAAATCATTGGCTTCCGAATTAACAATGGATGTAGATAAAGTTATACCTATATACCATATCATATCGTCGGCTGTATGCAATAGTGACACAACACAAAAACTGGTAATTTCAACTAAACTAAACTAGTTTCAACTAAAAGGGTTATTAGCAATGGTCGATTTTACATTTATCATACATATAAAAAACCAAAGAATACAATTAGATTTTGTTAAATAGTCCTGAGGAAACTATAAAACGTACGATACGATTGTGGTCACTATGTTCACTTAGAATAACTTTTATTTTTGTAGTAGTAAGTACTATTCGATCACTATCACAAGCGTAACACAAAGATTTGGGTTGCTACTGTAGTACAAAATCATGAGTGATCTTGGTGTATCCTAATCGTAGTTTGGAGATGATAACTTGATCTCTTCTTTTCATAGGTAGCCTCCATGGTAGAACAGTTTGCTTTATGGATTAAGGTTAGAATTTTAGACATCCCATGTTTCTTGCCATTTATTCATGATTTTCTTTTTAAAATATTTTTTGACATCAAGGTGGTGACAAGTAGACATTGAAAATAAAATCGGTTTCTCAATTGCTTGTTTGCAACGTTGTGGGCTCTTTAATTTTCTTTTATTCCACAATGTGAAGGGGTTGTATAAGAAAGGGTAACTTCTTTCCCAAGAAGTATCTTCTTTACCAAGAACAATACAACATCACAGATAACTAACTTGACTGATATATCCATTAACAACTAACCTACTTTAATAATAATTTTCATTAACTAAAAAAGAAGACATTTCCTTGCTTTTCTTAGATACATCTCAATAAGATATTATTATAATAATACATGAACAATATACTATAATTAAAAAAGAATTTCAATTAAGAAAATTCTAAAATAATATTTCCCCAAACTGGGATTTAACTTCATTCGGTTTTACCAATGAACCTTAACGACATAAAGATTTAAAAGTCCACTTAAATTGTCAGCACATGCGTTCTAATAAAACAGAACCTCACATTTAAACTTTATAACAGTCATAATTTTATCATAATTTATTGTGTGAATAAGATTAATATTAAAAATTTTGATACTACAATGGCCTACACATTTCAGTAAATGGCAAATATGCATTTAACTTAAGGTAAGTTGGATCAGATTAAAGTATGATTTTAATAAACTATCGGGAATATCGTAGGTTAATGTCAAGGAAATAGTGCAGCAGCCGTAAGGCATTATGCAGTAAAATACCTTAATCTAAATACACCCGATAGACGATTATTTCTAACCATTCATAGTCGTTAACGGGAAACGGGTACATTCCAACCGCAAGTTGCTGGCAATAGTGGTCGTCCAATAATCGATGCAATTGATGAAAACATTTTAAAAATCATTGAAGAAGCCCCTGGAACAAGTAAAAGCGTAATAGCTGCTCAACGAAATGTTTCTCACGTAAGGGTTTGAAGGTTTGAAGGATCAGCTGCTTAACAACGGTTAAGAGTAATTGGTTGAAGATTATCCTAAAAGGATTGGATTTTGTGATTGGTTATTAATGGAAAATACTCTAAATGTTAATGTAATTAGAAATATTTTGTTTACCGACGAGGCTACTTTCAGTAGAAATGTAATAACAAACCATCATAACGAGCACATTTGGGCCGACGAAAATCCTCACGCCAAAAAAACGACTCATTAACAAAGGACTTTTAAAGTTAATGTTTGGGCAGAAATTGTAGATAACAATCTAATAGGCCCAGTATTTCTTCCCAACAATTTCAATGGTGATAATTATTTGCAGTTCTTGGCAAACGATTTACAAGAGTATTTGGAAGAAGTAAATATTGCAATAAGGCAAAATATGTGGTTTCTACAAGATGGCGCTCTTCCGCATTACAGTAATGAAGTCCGAGAATACCTATGCAGACAGTATCCTGATCGGTGGATTGGAAAGGATCGTGACGCACCTATTTTTTGGCCACTCAGAAGTCCAAGTCTTAATCCCATGGACTTTTGCTTTTGGGGTTTATGAAAAAAAAATTGTATTCTGTAACCATAGAAACAATTGAGTGTTAGAATAATTAAAGCTGCAAAACAATTTGGTCAGAAAAATATGATTTTTAAGCGCATTCGGTTTTCCTTATTATTAAAACAATACCGAATGTGTATTAAAGAAAATGTTGGTCAATTTCAACATTTATTGTAGTATCATATTTATAAAGGTTATAGACATTTTTTTACTTGTTAATTCATTTAAGCCATTATTTAGTTTTTTACGCACGTCATTTTTTAAAGAGCAATGAAAAGGGCCGTAATTCAATAAAAACTGTTTTTTGAAAAAAGTGATGAGGCAAAAATTTTTAAACATAATATGTTAAACTAGTGATGCCAAAAAATTCATTTGATTTGAACTTACTCAGATGTTTGGGGGGATTTAGAAGAAAGTGACGTGTCCATTTGTATTACAAAATATTAGGTAGTTTAAGAGATAATGCAAAAAAACAATTTTTATTTTGTAATTTAAAAGGGCTGTAACTGTTTTTATGTACACTTTTGTACTAACGTAAGTTGGATTCAATCAATCTATTTTTGTTACCGGAATGCGTAATTTAATTTATGACATACCTTTTTGAAACACCCTGTATTATGCAATATATGTCTAAATAAAATGAACTATGTGGTAGTACGAATTGTTGCAAAAACACTAAAATGTAAAACAGAGCGAAAATCTTTCGCAATTGAATTTCGTCAATTCTAGTTTGATTTATTGCGATTTTCAATATACCGAATATTAAACATGGAAAATAAACAAAAATCAATTTGCCATAAACTACACGAACTACACGTGTGTCAGTTTATTTCGCATTTCCTTTTCTTTTCTATCAAGTTTCAATAATGCGAATACTTTACCGTTGTAAACTTTCAAATAGAAAAAAGGGAACAGAAAAGTTTTAAACGACCCAATCTTGCTCGTCACATCAACATCAGCAAAATTCGTTATTTGCATACGGAATTTGTTTTCCTCTGCGAAGACGTAACCAAATTGAAATCAGGTAGAAACTAAAACTTTTTTAAAGAGTTCTTAAAGATTTATAGGAAACTTAATATGCTCCCTGCTATACTCATATAGAATAAAATAATGAATACCAAATGTTTGAGTTATATTTTTGCATAGTAATGATTGCTATAGACATATAGTGCAGTTTAAAATAGCACTCCTTTAAAAAGTAAAATTAATAATACAGTAATATGGATGAAGAATTAAAGAAAATACATACTAAGAAACAAATAAGACCAAACATAGCATTACTTAAAAATGATGAAATAGGCAAAAAAGTAGCAATTACATTAAATCATACCCTTCGGGATATAGTTCATACATTAACAGTAAAATGGATAAAACACTTCGAAAGCTATAAGAAACAGTATAAAAGAAATACAGATACAAACACTTTAACATGACGAAAACCGTGTGAAAAAAATAAATGGATCGTACAGAAAATTTGATGAATATCGGACGAAAAACGACTATATAAAAACAGAGATGAACCTGAATGTAGAGAATCACATAAAATAATTGTGATTGTGATGCATAATAATAATGTTAAAAGAGAAATGGACGAACAAACTCTGGAATAAATTAGAGGAACTAGGAGTCTATATTTTTCTAATATATTAGAGTAATTCTACGGAATTATTATAAAAATAAGATTTTAGAGAATTCAATAGCAATAAACACTTGTGGAGTGTGGTGCAAGATCTTAGTGGTACAAAAAAAGGAAAAATGTCTATCGACAGTCTTTAAAAAAACCAAATGGGAAATATATTGACTCATCCCCTCCGATATTGCAAATGAAATTTAATAAGACTTTTTCGGAGATGGGCAAAATATTGGCTGAACAAATCATTAGCAACTCCCGCCAGGTGTATGATAATACCTCCTTGACAAACTCAATGGTTTTACTACCTACAAATACATTTGAAATGAAAAACAATAATAAATCAACTGAAAAGTAAAAAGGCAACTGGCATTGACGATATTAATTTAGAATGTTTAACAACAATTTAACCATACATACTCGAACCATTGGTTCACATTTTCAATATATGTATGAAAGAAGGAATATGACCTAAAGCCTTCAAAACAGCAGTAGTAGTCATACCAATATACAAAAGTGAAGTCAAAACTCGTGCTTTAAACTACCGACCTATAGCCGAGTTATATAAATCATTTTTTGTCTTTGTCTCTGTTTTTGCAATCCTATGTTTCATGAATGTGAAATTGTTTTTTTTATATAAATGGAACATGAAATTTTCCATTTTTTGAATAATTAAACGACAAATTTAAATAAATAGCTAAAAATTTTACATAATAATTTAAAAAAAAATTCGAATTCTAGTTTTTGTGTTTGTTTTTTTTTGCATTTTCTGAGAAAATTCGCCATATTTTATTTATGTATATTTTTTTACACAATCAGAAAGAGATTTTATTGAACAAAAAGCATACCTACTTTAACCCTAGAATACGGGACCGTTTTTGCCAAACGTAAATACGGGACTATCGTAAATTTTACTACTCCATAGAAAAAAGCCTATATTTTTTACTTGGAATTTTTTATTTATTATATAGAAAACAATTAAGATCCTTAGTATATCTTACAAAAGCATAAAATTATGAAACAAACATATTTGAGTATTTTTAGGAACATACGGTAGAAATACCTCCTCGGTGTTCTCCGTAAATTGGCTTCTTGCACTTCTTGCAATAATTGGTGGTCATGCGCCTTTTTTGCTGCAGTCTCCCGTTGGACAGTGCTTGGCGAATATTTCGACGTAAAATTGCAGTGTTGTATCTGTTTAGCATCCATAGTTTTGCAAGACAAAGGCTTAATTCAATCATATATTGATATTTGGAGATATTTTCGCATTAATCTCGCTATCGGAGCCAGAAGATTCAGCTTCCAAATTGTCCTCTTCCCAGTCACTACCACTACCATTAAACGGGTCTGGATCACTGTCTTTCCCATTCATAATAAGTGCCGCTTCTCCTAAAGTTCTTTTGCGGACAAGAACTTTTTATTTGACATCCTAATAAGAAAAACTCAAATAGTATATTATGTAATGAGAATGAAAAAACAATTTACCTTAATTTTTGTTACTAAAACACTCAAAATCAAAATACAAACAATAGGAACCAGCTTATTTATTATGTGACGTAAACACGGGACTTTCGTAAAAAGTACGAACTAAGCGACGAAATATGGTCTTAGAATTGAAAATTATAACAACTGTCTGCCACACTATCAAGCTCGATACTAATCAGGAAGGTACTCAATTGGGGAAATCGTTAAACTAAGCGAGAGTGGGCGAAAATGCCCAATATATTTTGAGCGTCGTCAAATTTACGAATGACCCGTATTCTATGGTTAATCAGGGCGCTTTTTCGATATTAAATCAAATAAATAGAAAAAATAAATCTATGAAATAAAAAAAATACTGTGTCTTTGGGACATAAAAAGGTAAATTTTCACCAAATTTCGTAAAAATTTTTTTTCATTATTTGGTTATTTGAATTATTCTCGCATAAATTTTTAACGTTATCTGAAAAAATTGTATAAAGAAAAGTTGTGGATCTATTCATTAACTACAACTTTGCTTTTTAACTTATTTCGATAGGACTTGCAGTTCTGCCGGAAATCGTGATAAACCATGTTTTACACTTAAAAACTCGCCCCTTACACTTCCTGTGGACCTCAGATCGTCCGTAAATTATTTTCGTTTAATTTTTGTTGCTTTTACATTGGATTCTGTTGTTACAACAGTAACGGTAAAAATACTATTCCTATTTTTTTGTCTACAAATTATTGGCCCATGGTCTATGTAAAATGATAACTATCATGTCATTAGGTGAAATTTGCGGGATTGCTAAATAGTCGACTTCCGTTAGTTATAATTATTTTTATTAATAATTTAAACAAAATTCGTAATCATATTCTCCTATTTTTGATATATTTATAAGTTACTTATTATTATTAAACTCACTTAATATTATTGAAATAGTTTAAAATTTAATTTAATTCATCGTCAACGAATATTCCCTCTTCTACCCGCTTTAGCATTTTTTAACAGGCCTGCAATATGGTGATTTTGAAACTATTTTCGCATATAAAATGAAAGCTGAAGCATTTGGTTAAATTTAAAAATCCTCACTCCATACGGTAATTTAAACTTTCCTGCACATTATTACCACTACATTCTATTTTTTTTATAAGTCATAAATCACTTTAGGAGAACTTTTTGATTTAATTTTATAACTAAAATAGGTTTAAATTGTTGAAAATGTCTAAAAAATATATGATGGCACAAAGTATGATAAAATGTTTGTTTAAGCTGGCTGTTTGTATCGGGTTATTTAAAAATTAATCAATAAACCATTGACCTTGTTTACGGAGTTGAAAAATATTTAAATAAGGGTTTTATTGTTTTTAAGTGAAAGTAATTTTATCACTTTGCAAGACTAAATATATTCTTTTTCTCGTAGTTTAAATAGTTAATAGTAGTTTTGTTGTCATTACTGAAAAATTTAGTGATACTGGATATTTTTAATACATGTTTACTAGCCACTGTATGCCCAGATCTAAAAAATAAACCTCAAAAGCTATTATAATATTTAGAAAACATTTTTTAAACACTTATTAATAGAAAGGTTTCCAAAGATACTTAAAATACGAGAAAACGAATACATTTAGTTTTTTACAGGATACAATCACTGGTAACGAAAACAGAATAAAACAATAATTTAAATCTTGTTCAACTTTACTTTACCTCACAAATTCACTAACAACAAATAATACCAATTTTACAGAATGAATGTTTATAACCAAAAGTCCTGATTTATTCTTCAAATAATTAAAAAATATATTTCCAACAATAAGGCCGTTATCGTGGCCGGCTTTAGCTTTTGTGGAAAAGTTCTTAACTAAGTAGGGATTCTTCAGCACTCCACATAAGACAGTAGTCCCGATACAGCGCGTCCATATGGCTGATAGGGGACGTCCTATATATTATATAGTATCGATGCTAATAAGGTTCGCCAAATAAGCACCCCCGTATCAACAGATATTGGTTTAATCGGTTGTAATATTGCGGTTTGGAGGGCAAGAAGAAACCAATACACTAAATATTCTCAAAATATTATGACTATGACAAGTTGTGGAAAACAGGAAAAAGGCCCCTAATCCGTGGTCAATAGGTGCTAAGAATCTCTACGTTCAGGTGCTAGGAACCACCCGAAAGTAGAAAACAAAAATGACACATTGACAATTGGAACCTGGAATGCAAAATTTCTGTTTATTCCAGAAAAATCTCATAACATCGTGAGAGAAATGAAAAGAATAGGAGTTAACATTCTCGAAGTCAGTCAAGTTGGGTGGCCTGGATCTGGACAGACAAACATCGATAACCATGTGATATACTATGCTGGCAATGACGATCCTCATCATTATAACGAAGTGGTATTTATAGTTGACGAGAAAAGCAGTAAGTGTGTAAAGAACTTTATACCTTTAATTGATAGAGTAGCTATGCTACAAACTAATATCACTCCTCGAAATATTAACTTTATTTAGTATATGCTCCTACAGCTAAACAGCTAATGAAGATTGCAAAGAAAAAAGCTGTAGACATTAGTATGGGAAATTTTAATACCAAAGTGTGTAAAGGGCGAACCGAAGACGTAGTTGGAAATTTTGGTTTGGATCAAAGAAATAATAGAGGAGAAATACTGGTCTAATTTTGCCAAGAAGAAAATCTAATGATCGCAAACACTTGCTTTAAACTACCAAAGAGAAGATTATATACACGGAAAGCACCTGAAGATAATTAAAGCCAAATAATATTAAACCTGATTGATTATATATTTATTGACAAGCGTTATAGAAATGGAATAAGGGTAGTTAAAACATACCCCGGGACGGACATCAATCCTGTTATCAGTAAAATCTCAATTAAACTAAAGAAAATCAAACGCAGAGAGAAGATAAAAAATAGCCTCGAAAGACTTGCAAACCCAACAGTACAGGGAGAGGTAGATAAAATAATAATCAATGATACACTCAAATAAAAATGCAGTTAAGCACTAGCGGTAGCAGAAGAATCAGCAGAAAGTACTTGGCACACCTTTAAAACAACAATCAAAACTATACAAGCAGAACAACCACAAGACAATACAAGAAAAACAAAGAATATATGGATAACAAAATTCAAGCGTCTAATGAATTTATTCCAACCTTTACGTGCTCACTGTGTATAGCATTTTTCACATAAAAATAGTTAGTTAGTGAGAAATTTTTAAAATGTCAATGATTTGTCAAACGATTATATTAACAGAAAATACACTTAGTTTTAAGACTACTGCAACACACAAAAATACATAAGAAAACATTTTAATACAAAATTATATATTCTAAGTTTTTTAAACTTAGGGCTTTTATAGTAAAAACGTCCAGTAAATTTAATATCTACTATATTAAAAATTGTATTTAATACAATTTTTAAATATATATTATATTATGATCAAATTGTGTAAGAAATCAAAACATATACAAAATTCTTACTCCAAAAAAGCGGCAACACTTTATACAATTTTACCACACGCTGAACTGTCAATAAAATTTTAAGTATTTCCATATCAGTTGCGTACAATTGTCTAATCTATTTAATTAAAATTATTATTTTGTGGAATATTAGACTTAAAGAGTTATTTCATAAAATTTATATTATTAATAATAACAAATATTTTTGGTTATTTAATCAATATAATTATAAAATTCCCAATAGAGTGATGATTACATTTTTTGTTTATTATACCATGTTGACGCTTATGAAAGATCGAGCAGTTTCGTATGGGTTTCGTAATATTAGCTCTATTAGTAAAATTTGAACTCTAAGGTTGACATTCTGGAAATTTTAAATATAAGTGACGGCACTTTATATAAATTGTGACGTGCAAGCATTTTTTAATGAAAAAGGCTATATTGTAGCCCCTTCATTATTACGGCCAATATACGTATTTTATTTTAACCGAACAGCACTTAAAATAATTTATTTTCTACTATACTTTTAGGATTGTGGAGGCTTGACATAAGCAGTCATTCAGATAAATTTATGTGCATTTCATTTCTCTCAAATCGTAAAGTATTTCTTGTTTTTAATGTATGTTTTTCTTATACTACAATTTTTACGAAACAGCAAACGTAAGCAGGCGTTAACGAGGCTCGTTTGTGTTCTGCAGAGTGCTTTTTCGAGTAAAAACTGAGATTTAATACTTATAATGGTTCTAACAAGTCATTCCCATAAACTTTTCGTGTCAATTTATTTCCTGAGACATATATTTCTTTTTCGTTTTGTGCCAACAAATCGATACGTCTGAGTTGCAAAAGATTTAGTTATTTTTATCTGCTACTATTAAGAAGGTTGTTATTGAGATATTTACACTAGATATTAAGGTTTATATTTACACTAGATCAAAAGTTAAAGCTTTTTTTAAACAATATATCAAAATAATTAGGTACTTATTATATATATATATATATATATATATACATATATATATATATATATATATATATATATATATATATATATATATATATATATATATATATATATATATTTTATATCACGAAACACTTTTTTGACTTTTTAAAAAATTTATTTATTACAAAATACAAGTTACGTGGTAAAAATGAATGAAATATAAAATATAATGAATGAACTACAAAAATATACTGAATACTGAATTAAGAGCGACAAGCGGTTTTATAATATTAGTAAATGCTGACTCAGTGGGAACGTGTAAAAAGCTTGGGTCCCGCTGACTCTGCTGGTACTGCATTTGCAAGGATCCTTATCGGCTCAGGTTGTTGGAAGTGGAACCTGATACCCTGGGAATCGTCGTGATAAGGAACATCGGTTGGTACAATGCATATAACAGCTCCCCCTTTTAGATGAAAGTTGATGCGTGGCAGCAACTTTTAGACTGTCTGTTTATTGGTGTTAAGTTGGATCTGCTCTTCTTCGTCTATGGCGTCGCTTAGGTGGATACTGGGTCTTCGTCTTGGAAGGATTTTTCTCCAATTCCGGGTGAAGGCTGTCTCTGGGTGTCTTGGTGGAGAGGGCGGATGGTCATTGTCATTGGTATTGCCAATTCCTATCCTGTATCTTCTCTTGGATCTGCATTTACATATAACATAAAGAACAACAAGAGTTACAATGACAACTATGGTAAAAATGGTGAACCAGCTCAGATGTTTGTTGACAAACGGTTCATTGATTAGTTTATCGAGTTCTTCAGAATACTGATTGAGTTTGTGATGGGCTATCTCGAGGTCTTCAGTATTGATCTTGCTAAGCTTCAGTGGTTTTAAGTCGGGAAGATGGATTTTATCTGGGAAGTGTTTGCAGCAATTGAATGGTATTTGGACTGGGTGACTTCTGTAAGTGACATTGTCATGAACGTCGATTAATTTCTGAGAGTGTACTCTTGTACTACCAATAAAGGCATCGCACGTGGGTTGTAGTTTGAGTACATGGTTTGTGTAAATAATCTCTGATTTGACGTCTCTGGATTCGCATTTGATGGTAATAGGCAGTGGGTCAGAAACTGTTATGAGCCACAGGTTTATGTTGATCTTCTGGACGTTGTAATCTTTGGCAAATACTACGGAAGTCTGGCATGTTCTGGGAAGGCGTTCTTGTCGTTTCAGAAGTTGGGCTTCGCATATGGCATCGCTGTCGATTGGGTATGGAAGTGTGTTGTAACAGATCTTGGTTCGAGCTCGCAAAGTTTTGCATGACTCAAGGCTATTTATTGTAAGGTATAACAATGAATCATCATTTCGCGCAATGTATTTATTTGTTGTTGTTAATATTGAATGAAGACCTGTTCGATTATCCAGTATTGGTATTGGATAGATACGATATAAAGTATATTGTTCTGCATCAGTTAAAGGAATATTTAAGACAAACACAATTCTTGTGTCTAATTGATAGGCTTGCAATTCGATAATATCGAGATATTGAGCTAGATTTGAAGTATAGATTGATAATGGAAGATTATTTTTTTGTAATGATTGTGATATATGCCTTAGCGATTCAATTAAATCAAACGGGGTTATGATTGAGCTATGTAATATTTTTAATCGAGCAAAGGTTATGGCATTTACTATTTCATTTAAAGAGTCTTCGATAAATGAATAGCTTTCCATTAGTAATTCACAAAAGTTTAGCATATCGATTTGAGATTGATAGAATTTTAATTGGTCAGAGATATCCATTATTGACTCTCGAATTTCTTTAATATTATTGTTGAATGTTTCCTCGTCTATTTGTAATTTCTGGATTGTGGCGTTAAAGTTTTTAATAACAGAAGTTGTAACCGATATTTGATTTTTCAATAAGTTTTCGATTTGATATTCATCGCGGGTTATTTTATTTATACAATCATTGAAATATTCGCCATCTGACGAATCTAAGTTGCCGGTAATTGATTTCCATATCGAACCTATTCCGTTAATAAGTCCGCGTTTCTCTCGGAATGTGTATTGTTTCGTATCAGCCATTATTTCTGTATATTTGAGATTAACAGAACTAGAGATTTGTTTGAGAAGACTTATGTGAGTTTGGACTTCGGATTTAAATGCCAGCATTCGAGGTACATCTTCTTCAATGGTATCCAATAAATTTTCTAAGATTTTGTCATTTTTGTCGATAACGTCTCTGATTGGTTGCATGTCTTTATATACAAGGAGGGTCCATTTGTCGTTCGAAATTTTGAGATTGGTTTCTTCATGAAAAAAGATTCCAACAGTGTTGTTGATTGGAGTTAACGTATACTGGGAGAGGATGACTGGGATCAGTCCGAGGAATCTGAAAGAAAATTACTCATGATAGGGTTTTAATCTATCAAAATTTACTTTCATTGTTCTATTGGTTTGGGTATTTAATAAAGTAGCAGAATTTACGTGAATTTCTTGGATTTCAAAAGGGCCATTAAATTTATTTTGGGATTTATCTTTAATTTGCGATTCCTTGACGTAAACCTTATCGCCTATTTTATATTCTGGAGGGTTTGATGACACGTGTTGATCGAATCTTTCTTTAGCCTTTTCTTTTTGTCTTTCCGTCTTGGCTCGTGCCACTTTATAGAAGTATTGCATACGATTACTTAAGTCTCTAACGTATTTTGATATAAGGATTTTTTCATTGTAAAGTATTTCGGGTGGTCTAAAAGAAGTATGTCCGAAAATGAGTTCGTATGGTGTAAATCCGTGGGTTTTGTTTTTTGTGTTATTGTAGCAAATAACTGCATAAGGCAGAACATTGAACGGATGTTCATCGGGATTTTCAGCTTGATTAGCTCTTATCATTTCGCTTAGGGTTGCGTGAAATCTTTCGATAGAACCGTTAGATTGTGGATGGCCCACACTTGAGAAGGTTAGTTTTATGTCGTACAATTCACAAAGATCTTTCATCAAAGCATTGTCGAATTCACGTCCATAGTCACAGTGTATGCGTAATGGTGTGCCATAGTGTTGGAAAAAGATAATAAGATGATTGACGACTGATTTAGCTGTTTTGTCTTCAAGAGGATACGCCTGTGTGAATTTAGTGAGCTCGTCTCGGATAGTTAATGCGTAATTTCTGGTAGGGTATTCGAAAAGATCTATGTTAATTCTTTCGAACGGTGTTTTAGGGGTTTCGGTGATGACTAACGGGTTACTTAAGTTTTTTCTACATATCTTTACTTTTTGACAGATTTCGCAATTTTTTATAAAATTTTCTACATCCTTTGTGATGCCTTGCCAATTATACTTTTCTTTTATTCTTCGTATAGTTTCATTTATACCCCGATGGAGATTGTTTTTGCCACAGTGATAGTGATCTAGTATTTGGGGTATTTCATCCTGTTCCGGAGTTTTAATAACATCTTGACAGATTCTCAGTTTTATTTCTTTATCGGCAAAGATAAATGAAAATATTTCTAGAATTGGTAATTCGAGTTGATTTTCGACGTAATGGATTTGCGATAGGTCAAATTCATTTTGTGCGACATAAACGATATAGAATAGGTGTTGTACTACTGTTTCAGGATCAAAAGGAAGGGGAATGATAAAATATTTCCGATTTTTGACAGTTTTACTACCGAATATATTAATCTTTGATAAGTTAAAATCTATATTGTTTTCATCGAAGACGTCGTCTAATATTTTGTGATGTATTTCTTCCATTTTATTTTGTCTAAGAAAGGTGATGATGTTCTTATGCGATTTGTCTAATAATTGATCATTAGATATTTCAATTTTAGAATAATCAATGAGTGATTTAGTTTTATACAGTTCGACAAATCTATTAAAATGTTCAGTGATTTCTTCTTCATTGATTTCATTTGGTTCTTCGTCAGATTCCGTATCGTTCGAAGCTAATATTGATATTTTCTTATGAAAATTCGCACATTCTTTAAAATGATTGATTTTAATTCGAGAAAGGGCGTCCGCATTTTTGTTGGTTTTTCCCGGTTTATGAATAATTTTATAATTGTATTCCTCAAGCTTGAGACGCCATCTAGCTAGTCTGCTTCCAGGGTCTTTTATAGAAAATAACCAGGTGAGTGGACGGTGATCAGTTACTAGGGTGAATTTTCTACCGAACAGATAGGGTCGGAAATGTTTTACAGCCCATACGATGGCAAGGAGCTCTCGCTCAATGGTCGAATATCGTGTTTCAGCATTACACAGGGTACGTGAAGCATATGCTATAGGAAGATCTTTTCCAATGGGGCCTTGGGATAATATAGCGCCGATGGCGAATGCACTTGCATCTGTTGTGAGGACGAATGGTTCCTCAAAATTTGGATAGGTTAGAATTGGGTCAGAAATTAAAGCGTTTTTTAAATCTTCAAAAGCTTGCTTGCAATCTGGGTCAAAATTAAAAGCAACGTCTTTTTGTAGTAGTCTAGTGAGAGGTTTAGAGAGTTTAGCAAAATTGGGAATAAAACGACGATAGTAACCGGCTAGACCTAGGAAAGATTTTATTTCTTTTGGTGTTTTCGGTTCAGGAAATCGTTGGATACAATCGACTTTAGAAGGGTTAGGCTTGACGCCATCTTGGGTAATGAGATGTCCGAGATACGCCACCTCTTTCCTGAGAAATTCACATTTATCAGGCTGGATTTTAAGATTTGCCTTTCGAAGACGTTTGAAGACTTCAGTAAGACGGGAAATGTGTTCGTGAATGGTAGGGGAGTATACTATAATGTCGTCCATATAGACAAGACATCGTTCGTTCAAAATACCTAAAAGAATATTGTCCATGACACGCTGGAATGTGGACGGTGCATTTTTAAGTCCAAAAGGCATACGAGTAAATTCATAATGTCCGTTTTCGACAGAGAAGGCTGTTTTAGGAATATCTTTGGGATCGATTTCAATCTGATGAAATCCGGAGGCAAGATCGAGAGTTGTGAAATATTGGCATTTTCCAAGCTGGTCTAAGAGATCGGAGATATTAGGAAGAGGGTATTTATCGTCAATGGTACATTCATTGAGTTTGCGGTAGTCTATTACTACTCGCCATTTTTGTTCTCCAGAAGAGTCCATTTTTTTGGGAACAACCCAAACAGGAGATGACCAAGGAGAAGTAGAGGGCCGGATGATACCTTCGTTGATCATCTTATTTACTTGAGATTTAACTTCCTCTTTGTGGACCTGAGGATATCTGTATGATTTCGTAAAAATGGGTTTGGCGTTATTAGTTTCAATTTGATGTTTAATCTCACTGGTGAAAGTAAGATTGTCTCCTTCTAAGTAAAATATGTCTTCGTAATTTAAGCAAAGATTTGTTATTAATTCTTGTTCTTCCTCGTTAAGATGTTCTGTTCGAAGTCGAGATTTTATTTTGTTGGTACGGTCAATTTTATCAGAGCAATAATTTTCCAAGTTATCGTTCAACTGGAAATTTAGGATAGGGTAGTTTAAATAGGGTTCAATTACTATATCGGAAAAGTCGATAATTTTAGGAATTGCATTTGCGTTTACTACGGATGTCAGAAATTCTCCTTTTTCATTTACGTGTACTAACGCGTTGGGGATATGGACTTTTTCTTTTTCTTTTCTGTGCAAAATTGCATCTGTATTCGACAGATGACATTTTAACTTGAATATTTGTTCGGATCTGGGATCTATTTTAATTTGATTAGGGGGTTCATTGTTACGCGAATTAGTTTCTACTTTGTGGAGAGGTAATGTTTTAAAGTTTGTAATTAGTTGTTTGTTTTTGAGGTCTATCGTACACTCGTAATGTTCTAAGAAATCGAGGCCTAAGATTCCATCGAAATCAATATCTAAATTATAAATGAAGACCTTATGGGGGTTTCCCACTTGAAACGGGACTAAAGTTGATTCAGTGACAAGAATTTTTTGGTCTGTAATACCTTGTATAGTAATTTGTTCGGGAAAACGTGGTTTGAAATTTTTCACGGTATTTTCTTTGAAGATAGAGATACCAGCACCGGTATCGATAAGTAATTTAAACGTATTTGATGCGTCTTTTATATAGTACAGGTTTTTAGAGTTTACAGCAAGAAGAGGGCTTAAAGAAAAGTCTGTTCTGGAAAGTTCAGAGATGGGTTCATGTCGTCCAAATTCAGAGTTTGTATCTGATTTTGTATTTGAGACAAAGATTCGTTCATTGAACTGGTATTGTCTGGTGGGTGGTTCTGATTCGGGACTGTGAGAAAATCCTGATAGTCTTGGCTATCAATTAAATCGGTTGATTGATCAAATGACTGGTAATAATCGGGAGGTGAATAATTATTATCAGAGAAATCTTCGTATTGGTAGCTTTCATTTAAAGCTGAAGTATAGTCATTAATATAGTCAGGCTCATAGTTAACGAAATGAGCTCTGTGCCTATCGTTCGAAAAATTAGGATTCTTATGTATTACAGAAGGGCGTACTTGTGAATTATTTTGATTTGGTGTAGAATTGAGGTCTTTGTTGGTCATTGGGTCTATTGTTTTGGAAATTATTATTTGAACTGAAAGTTGGTCTTTGAAAGCCATTGTTTTGAGCATTATTGAAGTTTTGATGGTTATTAAAATTTCGAGAATTGTTAAAATTATGAGAGTTGTTGGAATTCTGCGAATTATTTTGGGAATTTTGTCGAGAACGACATTCATTGTACGAGTGGCCCATACGTCCACAAAATGTGCATCTATGTGGTTGAAGGTTTGGTCTTCTAATGGGTTGATTATTTTGATTGGGTTTTGGAGGATTGGATCTATTGATTTTTTGTATTTCGAAATAGGATAATTGTAACTCTCGTCTGATGCGGACTTGAGCTTCAAGAAGGTCTTTTGGATTACTAGCACGAATAATATGAGCGATTTTTGGATCGAGGCCGGTCAATAATGTATTGAGCGCCATTGATTCAATTAATACAATTTGGGCCTGTTTTTCTAGAGCAGAGAGGCTAGATTTCTGTATATTGGCGTGCATTTTTGCATTAAGGACTTGGACACGATTAAGGAATGTAAGAGCCGATTCATTTGGAAGTTGTTTGACTCTTTGTAAATCTTGTATCAAAGAAGATAAGTCTCTAGTGTCTCCAAAATGAGAGGTAAGAAGCTGTTTAATTTCTAGATACGATAATGGATTTCTTGAACTTATAAGTTGCGCTGCTCTTCCGCGTAATTTATTTTTAATGTGAATTACTAATAGTTGTTTTTGATCGCGCGTAGACATATTGTAGGCATAATCACAAGCATTTAAAAATGTGTGTAGAAATATCTGATCGCCTTCAAATTCGGGTACGATAGAAAATATTTCGGATAATTTGTAAGGTTCTATTTCAGGCTGGTTCTCATTACGAGAAGCGGGACGAGAAATGTTGCCGTTATCATTCATGGTGGTTAATAAATCAATAAACGAAATAGAAATAAAAATATAAGATAATGGATTAATTAAAAATAATTAATCAAATATAAATATCAAATAATAAAACAAAATGTAAATATCAAATAATAAACAAATGTAAATATCAAATAATAAATGTAAATATTAAAATAATAAGTCAAAATATAGGAAAAGTATTTTTCTAAGACAGTGTCTGATTAGCAGAATAATCGACACAGGTAATCGTTTAATAAAATGAAAATAAAAAAGTTGACGATTTACAGAATAATCGCCAAAAGTTTATAATTATTAAAGTAATTATCAAAAAATATTCAAATTCGGCATAAAATTATTAATTAAATGAATATTTTATATTGGAATATCGAACAGTATATGGTAATAAATGGTATTAAACAAAAATTATATACGAGATGATTCAGTATTAGACTTACATTAGTTCCAAAAACATCTAGTCGTCTTGTTCTCGACAGCTAATCTACCAGGGGCTTCACTTGGTGTTCCTTCCGTAGATGTCTGCAAAGTTAGGGCGGCACTGCTTTTTGGAGTTTTCTGGTTCTTTTTCTGATTAAAGGATTGGAATCCACCGTTGTCAGTTAGGTTCTCCTTGTTCTGCCAACGTTTCCAGATCCTACTGCGACTGCGCCACTTTTTATATCACGAAACACTTTTTTGACTTTTTAAAAAATTTATTTATTACAAAATACAAGTTACGTGGTAAAAATGAATGAAATATAAAATATAATGAATGAACTACAAAAATATACTGAATACTGAATTAAGAGCGACAAGCGGTTTTATAATATTAGTAAATGCTGACTCAGTGGGAACGTGTAAAAAGCTTGGGTCCCGCTGACTCTGCTGGTACTGCATTTGCAAGGATCCTTATCGGCTCAGGTTGTTGGAAGTGGAACCTGATACCCTGGGAATCGTCGTGATAAGGAACATCGGTTGGTACAATGCATATAACATATATATAATATATATATATATATATATATATATATATATTATATATATATATATATATATATAGCGAGTGTTTGCAACTTTAATTTTGTCGCTTCTCGCATCCCAATCGCCATAATTTCTTATCGGCCCAGTCTCCTTCTTGAAGACCTCTATTTTCCATTTCTATATGAATATTGGATATCCATTTCTTTCTTGGCCTTCCCCTTTTATTTCTCTGTGTAAGTCTCCAGTTCCAAACCTTTCGTGGTATCCTTGGTATCCGTCTCAGGTGTCCATACCATTTTAATTGTTTTTCGGCTATCGTATCCATTATTGTGTTCTTTACTTTCATTCTCTCTCTTATGTTTTCATTTCTTATGTGGTCAAACAAAGTTAACCCGGAATATCTTCTCCAGTACATCATTTTCGTTAAGAGGAGTTCTTGTGACATATTCTTGTTAAAGACCCACACTTCTGACCCATTCTTTATTTTCTTAGTTAAAGTTTTATTCCACAGGATCGGATGTAGTGTTTTTATCATGTTTTTTCCTTTTTCTATTTTTTTTGTTATATCTTTGTCGTCTCTCCCGTCTTCGCTTAGTGTAACTCCGAGATATTCGTACTGATCAACGTTTTTAATTATTCCGCTTTCCGCTAGTTTGAAGCTAAAAATAAGCTTCAAACTTATGGTACATTTAAGGTGGTGCGTTAATTTTGGGCAGTTTATATATATATATATATATATATATATATATATATATATATATATATATATATATATATGATTTATTTTAATCTTGAATATCTGTCCTGACCGGGCTATTTGCTGGGTGTTATTTTTACATGTATATGTATAATTACACTTCCCAGATAGGTATACTTATTTTCTTTCTTCTTTCGCCTCGTTTCCCGCCCTATGCCAACGGTATCGCGATAGCTTAATTAAAACTTACAACTCGTTTCAAAAGAGGTACGTCATTAAAGTCAAGTGATTTAGTCGTATAAGCGGCAAATTCACTTATAAAGAAGAAAATTTAAATTGACAAATAAAAAGTGGAAAAGTTAGTAAGTTCTCGAGAAGTTAGTTAATAAAATGCTGAAATAAAAGAATTGTAACAGTTTTAGTATTTTGAGGATAATTAAATGGTAAATAATATTATGTTGACGGAAAAATAAAAACTTATAATAATATTTAAATTGGATTGTAAGTCTCCATTATATTTAGATAATCATTTTAAATTGTAAAGTTTTAAACTTTTGATATTGGGAATTATATTTAGTATAAAGATCCAAAGTATTGTAGAGCCATAAAAAAATCTGAAATTGTAGATAGCGAAAAGTTATCAAGGGCTGCATAGGTGAAATATAATATTATACTGACCCAAGTAAGAATGACGATTTATATACTGTATATTGTTTTCTTTATACAGTTTGTCAGTTTTAAAACTTACAATGGGCTACATCTCACTAACAAAAGCTGATCTCGAAAAATTCGTAAAACGGTTTCTAGAATCAACCCTCTAGGCCCCACCTACCGCAACCAAAAAAGTTTAAATTTTAAACCCCTACTTGTGATACATTATTGAAAAGACTAGAAAAAATGCTATCCAACGGTGTAAATAATAATTATACAGGCTGGAGCTATAATCGTGAAACTTTGGCTTAAATGGAAAATTTAATGAGGTGTTGGTTAAACAACAAATTTGGTAAAAATGTCAATTAAGTAAACGTTCAAAGCGGGTTTCGTTGTTTTGTAAACAATAGTACAACCTTTTTTTTTTTAAATCCTGCATGAACTTAGCAAATAATGTTATAATAATAGCGCGACATGCTTGCGTAATTCTTTCTCGCAATTCCTTAAGTGACGCAGGTTGAGTTTTATAAACAACTGACTTTAGGTAACCCCATAGAAAAAAGTCGGGTTGCGGTAAGTCTGGTGACCTCGGTGGCCACTCAATAGGACCTCTTCTTCCAATCCATGTGTTTGGATAATTCGTATCCAACCAGTTCCTAACTGAAGCTGCATAGTGAGGAGTTGTTCCATTTTGTTGGAAGTGCAGCAAATCTTCGTCTAGAGCTAGGTTGCCTTGATTGTCCCTTTGGTTCTCTATTTCGTGCATAATTAAAGGTTTGATAGTGTTTTCTAACATATCCAGGTAAATGTCGCCACTTAAATTGCCTGGTATTAAAGCATGTTCATAATTTCTTTAAATTATTCCCTTTAATAAATTATTTGCACGCCGCCCATGCCTGCATATCTTCTAAATAACCGACACTTTCGAGCGATTCGTTACGCCTTTTTTTAACAAAAAAATAACTTCGCCAAATGCTCCTTTCTTCTTTTTATATTGTTTTGGTACATAAAAATCTGTCCTAATAACAAAGGAAAAAGGCTCTATTGTGACATCTCCGAGCTACCTTCCCAGAAAAACAGAAGAGTTGTTTTTCGTAGAAAGTTACTTTCCATTGGTAACAGCTATGAAAATGAACCCCAGTAGCCCAGCAATTTAATGTCAATTTCGCATGGCATCCTTCAGCCAATATCCCCTCCCAATTTTCAACCTTCGCTTGTCTAAGCCCTTCTAAGTTCACAATCCGATGTTCATTTCCAAGTTGGTTACTGTGGCAAGCGGTCTTATCTTCGAGAATCGGCGGTAAGTGGATTTTCAATTCACCCTTATTTATCTTTATACAGTGTGTCTTATATTAATTATTTTCTCTTTTGTCAAAACAGACATCTTCCAATTGAAGTCACTTCTGTTTGCCGCTTGGATCTTACACCATTCAGATTTTACCGTTCAGATTTTACCGTTCATATTCTACGGTACATTGTTCAGATTCTACACCGTTCTTCTACTACTCTTTTCTCACCTTATTATACTACCTTGGTCTAACTGCCTCTTTTCGTCGGCCTAAGGTAATCTAAGGGATTACGTTAAGAAGACCGCAATTCTTTGTGGCTGTCATCCCAACTACCTGTTGTACGGACTGAAGTCAAGTGCCTTATTGAGGGCGTAATACCATTATTTCAATACACCTGTTTTGTGAGTACCTATAATTTTTATTGACTAAACTGTGATAACGAAATCTTTAGAAGTTGATTTATGACTCCAGTTCAGTGTACCTTCTTATTTATGGAGGTTTAGTTTGTCTGAGTATTTTATAAAAATACAGGATAATATATACGTATAAATAAAGGACAATTTATTTTATATGTAGATTATATTTCTGATAAATTTTATTCTTAGATTTGAAGTATCACGATCAAAAACCTAGTAACTTCATATTTAGGTATCCTCAAGGCATAAAATTCACTTGCTTGCCAAATATTAACGTAGATATAATTATAATGTTCCTTGCCTTTTTCTAATTCTTGAGGATACTAAATTATTTTTTACTATTTTTCAAAGAGATATTTTTTGTTTGTAATTAATAATAAGTTGGCAATAATCATGCCATTTAACTATCCAATAAAATTTGGTATAGTACATTTACTTTAACAAATATACTTAAATATAATTTTGTTAAAGATCTATTTGCTTTTTATTTCTTTTATATTTTTGTATATAATTTGAATTCATATTTTTGTGTTTCTCTTCCATGCATTTTTTATTAAAGTATATTATTATTTGTTTGATCGTATATTTTGTGTATATGTGTCGAAATATTAGGAGTGTACCGCATAATTCCGATACCTTTTCTCTCACGGTTTACTTTATTCTTGCGTGAGTTCTCTAGCTGTACCTTACCTTTCTCGTCATCCTTTTCTATGTGCCTTAAGGTTTCCCTGTTCCTCTAAAAATAGGGTGGTGCCCAAATAACTTTTCTTCTCTTATCTCTTATCTTCTCTTCTAACTTCTTGTCTCTGTGTTGTAAGTACTTTTTTACTTGATCCGTGATATTTGAGCTGTAACAAGAACCCCGACCAAGATACCTCTACCAGACTGAAGCCCGAGCCTAGTACCGTTCTTTTGTAACCCCCAATCAATCATCAAGAGGGTACAGTATAAACATTTGGCCAATTATAGCATCACCTAATATTCCTGCGCAAATATTCAGTTTTTTAGGATATTGATTGTGACCTTCTCTGAAACGAGACAGGTTCGGATCACTCCAGTACCGACAGTTTTGTTTATTTACATAACCATTTAGCATAAAAGTACATTCATTAGTAAGACAAAGACTTTTTCACATTCTCACTTCAACACGAATTCTTTCAGTCATGAGTTTATAAAACTCAATTCGTCTGTCTATATCATCATCGCCTAGTTCTTTAAGAATTTGTGTTTTGTACAGGTAAGACTTATGTAATTTCAAAAGCTTTCTAACCGACTCATCTAAACGTCCTGACATTGCAGATATTTGACGTGTTGATGCACGTTCTAATGCAAAATTTCGAAGGACATCAATTTGAGATGCTTCATTCAGTAATCTTGGAGCATCCTTTTTTTGTTTTTCACTCATCCTGTTTGTCTACAATTTTTGTCTAAAAACTATATCGCCGACGTACACGTGACTTACATTTTTGTCTGGATGCATTTCATGAAATATTTGAGCTAATCGTAAATAACACTGGTTCTGGTAGGCAAATATGAAAATGATCTCCACGCGTTCAGATATACTGTAAAGCATCGTGACAAATTCAGCTGAATGACAGTATCGATCGTACAAATAATAAAACTAAGGACATTTAAAATTCTTTAATAAACCAAAAATTATTGAATCTGACAGAACACAAAAAACAGATTTTCTATTTAACAAAAAAAAATCTGACGGGCACTTATCATTAAAAATAATAGTCCGGGAGATAGCATTACAAATACAAAAGTCATACTAAGCCGGCTGATATTAACACCCTGTAAAATTATTAAACAATAGTTATACAGGATCATCAACAGAACCAACAAAAACCTCGTTAAATTTTTCATTTAAGCCAAAGTTTCACAATTATTACTTCAAACTGTTTAATTATTATTTATATCATTAAATAGCATTTTTATAGTCTTTTCAATGATGTATCACAGGTAAATACTTGAAATCTTTTTGGTTGTGGTGACTGGGTTCTAGGGGATTGATGGGCGTGAGTTCTCTTTTATGTCATTTTACTATCCTAGAAACGGTTTCAAGCATATTTTAATATGAGTTTTTGTTCGTAAGATATAGCCGATTGTAATTTTTAAAATTGACACACTGTATACCATATTTTTCGCCTATAGTAGGTACTTATTGTATAAGAATCACAAAATATGTTAATCGCCATAGTCTGCTAGATAGCTCGGTAGACTGGAGGAATTTCGTTATGTTTTCTAAACATTTCGGAAATAATATCATCATTGCAATCGTGCTATTGTTACAGAAAAAAAAAATTTAAAGAGCAAACACTACTACACCATTTTACACTATTTTAAATACAATAGGTAAAAGAAAAAAAAACGGTCCCAGACAAGAAGGAAGAGGAACCACCAACGATTCCTAAAGTTAAAGATGCAATTAATAAACTAGCCAGAAACAAACCACTAGAACTAGATAATCTCCCAGTTGAACTATATAAACAATAAAAAAGCTAAAAATACCAAATCAGATGGTAAAGATAACAAAATTAACACTCTTGAAAAATTTGAATGTAGAGTACGAATTCATGGGGAACTGTCCAAACCATTTAAAAACCAATAACGGCAGCGCCAGAGAGACCCTTTCTCCCTAAAAATAGTTTAATAATAAACATCAACAAAACGAAGTATATGAAAATAAGCGCGCAATCACAAATCCTACAACTACTTGTTACAGAAAAAGACATCATCTAAGGAGCTAACGAATTTGTATACCTGGCAGCGCTCCTTAACACTAATAATATTACTACCACAAAGATAAACCGCAGAATTTTCATGGCTAACAAATGATATTTTAAAAGTACTCTTCTCTTAAATTTACAATTATACCAAGAAATACCAAAATAAAACTGTATAAAATAATAATACAGCCAGTCCTAACATATGGGTCAGAGATCTGGACTTTATCAAATAGTAATGAAAGCGTGTTAGAATATTTAGAAAAAGTACTAAGGCAAATCTGTGGGGCAATGAATGAGAATAGAATGTGAAGCACGATATAACTTTAAAGTTTGCAAAATATACCAGGAACCAGATATCGTAAAACAATACGACAAAATAACTCAGATAGAAAAAACGCTCCTTGATAGACTTATTGGTCAAGAGAAGAAATAGAAGACCCAAACCAGGTAGCTGTATAACATCGATGAAGACATGAGAAATATGGGAATACGTGCTTGAAGGAGAGAGAAGATGGATAGGGACGACTGGAGAAAAATTCTTGAGAAGGCAAGGACGCATGCAGGGTTGTAAAGCCAGAATGATGATGAAAAGAAAAAAATACTTAGAACCGATTTCTTAGTCTACAATTTTATCCCATCTTCAGGTTCACAATAACGTTTCCTTAAGCACTAAACAAAGAAGACGCACTTTAACCATATAGGTTTTTATGTATAAATTATGCCAATTCAAAGCCTATAATGAGAAAAAATTAAAAACTCATACCTTATTTTTTAGAACACACTTCTTTTATCAGAATGAGACGTAATTTAATAATAATAACTTTTATCAAACTTAGGGAAACAACTTATGATAATAAATGCAGTAAGAAAAAGTTTGTTCATACCTAACGTTTTTAGCGTTATCATTTAAAACTAATAAAAACCTTTGCTTTTAAAAAAATGCCTTTTCTAGTACGATGAGATCATTGCAGAATTGTTTGATAGTTAGTTAAAACTAAATTATTGATAAATATAATGACACAAAACTTACACTCCAAAAGTTGGTCAAACATAATACGTACTTTGAGAATAATTATGACAAAAAAACAATCACTTTTAATAATAAACTTATTTTTACCAAAAAAATATTATTATAATAGTTTGGCTGCTTGAAAAATGTAATATTATAAAGTGTTAAACTTCTTTGTTACTATTACATCAGTAAGAAAAAATATATTTCGTAAACCTTAGTTTCAATCGTTCCGTTTGAATAAATCTAAAATGGAGAGAATAGCAAGCGAAGGTAGAAAATAGATGACCTTGTTCAGAATAGAGAAACATATTAAGTAAATGAAAGAAAGAAAGTAAACAATTATATTAGTACTCTGAACTGGAATAAAAGCAAAGTTTATTCTATAGAGAAGCATGTAACACAACAGTGGCATATGTCAAAAAATGACTAAAACAGTGGCCAAAAAAAACCAACAGTATGTCATTAAAAATCCCTATGCTAAGTTTTTTGAGTATGGTTTGATGTTGTTGATCAAATGAATTTACTTATATTTAAAGAAGTTGGATTTTGAGAAGAGAGCAATGCATACGTTCACAACAATGTAGATCTAGCCCTAATATATGCTTGGATCGTTTACAATACAGTTCACTGATAGAAAGATAGATAACTCGAAGAGACTTTATTCTTCAGCTGTTTGCTGCAACATAAAAAATCGTTTTTAGCTTAAGTGGAAAAGTAATTGTTGTTAGTGGTTTCAGAAAATATAAAAAAGAAAATATTAAATAGTACAAACCAAAAACGTTGGATATACATCATATACGAGCTCCTTCCCATATCAGTTGGCTCACCTGTGGAATTTGCAGTTTACGTCGATTACCAAAACAAATTATATTCTGCATGTTTTTATAATTTTCCATAATAATTAATAGTGCATTTTTATTTATATTTATTAAAAACATTGCCCTTATAGTTTTTTATGTTTTTCAGTAATAAAAAAAATTACTAAACCCTGGCTATGCATTCACTTATGTCAACATACATTAATTTTTTCATAGTTGCATTAAATACAGAGGTAGCTATGGAAAAATGACATCAAAACAATAATATTGTCAGTTAATGTCAAATGTATTTTGTAGTATTATAAAGCTTTTTGCTGTTTATGGATTGTAATATGGGCGATATCGATGAGAAAATTTGTTCAATTATTATTATATTAGATTTTTTAATTCTGGAAAATCCAATTCGGAAATCGTAAATATGTTGCAACTGACACGCTGTAATGTAAGAAATATAGTAAGAAGATACAAAACTATAGGTTCAGTCGTCACAAACCTAGAAATGTACGAAACAGTATCGAATACGAAGTATTATAACCTAAGCAGATCAAAGAACATTAAGACGCATTATGGTAAAAAATCGACAAGCAAATTATATGAAGTTAAGCGTTTTATGAAGTCGATTATTGGAAAACAAGTCTATAGATCAACATGTCACCGGGAGGACCACAAATTAGGATTTGGTACTTACAAAGTAAGTTTTATAGTTGAAAAAATTAGACGAATTATTTTCAATAAATTTTATTTTATTGTAGACTGAGAATTATGTTATTATGTGAAAACATATTATTATATTTTAACTTATTTGTACAAAATGGCTGCTGATAATGCTTTGCTCTAAAAATGACTCCTTAAGACATTCTAGGGATATCTACACATTCTTGCGTCATTAAAAGATAGTCCAACGAAATAAGAAATGTACAATCAAGGTACACTTCTCCAAGAAATGAACGCACCATTTTAAAATATTAAAATATTTTATTAGTTTTAATAAAAATTTTAATTGTAATGTTATATTTTGCAATCCCCTTGTATACACTATTCGTACACTCTATATTTATCATCGAGTTAGAATCTATGGAGAAGCTATGAGCATATTAACGTGTGTATTAAAAACGGCGTAGGTAGGTGTGGCTAACGATAATACCAATATGGCGGTGGGATCATGGCCGGACTCAATAATATTAAAACTACTATAAAAATATGGCTAGTTATTTAGAAGATTTAATCATAATCTAAAAAGTGCAATACATTTTTTAATAAACTATGATTTATTTATCCCGCGTTAAACACTAAAAACACGATATATTATTCGCTCCGTGCGTGACCATGGTAGGGGTACATTGAAACGATGCCAGCGTGCGTAGCGGCGAAATATGACAAAATTGGAATATTGGACAAAATATTTTTACGCATAAATTTTATCAAAAATGTGTGCAAATACATGTTGCGTATTTAATTGTGCTAATAATAGCAAAAACAGTGAGTGTAGTTTTTATAGGTTCCCAAAGATTACATATAAATTAGAGAAAAGAAAAAGATGAATTCGTGCTATTAATATGAAAAAGTAAATATCACATAATTTCATTTTTATGCAATTGAAATAGGAAAAATTTAAATAATTTACCTTGAATGATATTTCATAAGGCTTCAAGCTAACTGCAGATGACTTTAGCTTTTATATCATAACTTTTACTATTATTGTTTTTAATTATATGCTCTTTTGCGTGAAAAACTTGATTTGCCAGTACTAGATTTTTCCCTTTCTTTTCCGTTTGGAGTTGAAAAGATATATTATGATGAATTTTGAGAAACCCAGTTTTTAATACTACATTTATTTTGTACATAAACTGAAAAAATATAGTTAAAAAACTAATTTATTAATAATTGTCAATTTCGCATGTATTTAACAATGTCAAACATATGTCATATGTTTAACCTGAAAATTGGAACTCCAAAATTGTCAGATGAAGGCGGTAGCTGTGGCATCAGTCACGCACGGAGCGAATACATAACGATAAATTACTAGCCTGTAAAACGTTATTCCTGAAGATTTTTATTAGCATTTGCTTTTGCTACTGCAACTATGTTGAGAACAAGAAACTATTATTATGCACTATGACAATATATTATTACAGTTTCTATAAAAGTATTATAAAACTTAAAATATTCGAAAAACAACAAACGTAAATAAACTTACACGATTTGTCAAAAGTGTCAAAACAATATTAATAATAGTATTAACAATATGGCCGAAGTGAGGTCGTTTTTAGTCCCGTGATGCCCTCTCCATAGATTCTAACTCGATGATATTTATTGACTGTGTTTAGTCTAGTCTAGATAGTTTTTTTTTGCAACAAAACAAAAAGAAGCAAAAAATTTACTAATTCTATAAATATACTATTTTCACGAATTTTATTCGGCTACTGCTTAATTGTTGATTATTGTTAATTGTGGTTATTATGGAGCGTCAATCACGTAATTTAACCAGAGATGAATGTGCCCAAGCAGTGATAATGTCGGAAGAAGGTTGGTGTTACCGAAAAATTGATCGTCGATTTAATCTGTCCCACACATCCATCTAAGGGTGTTAGAAAGATTCCTTTAAACAGGGGATCATACTCGCAGACCAGGGCAAGTACGAAACCGGGTAACGACCCCTATTCAAGATCGATTTTTAAGAATTTCTGCTCTTCGACAACGTTTTGTACTAATTACTATTTAACTGGGAATAAGCCACAATTAAAGATAAAAATACGTTTATTGACGTTTCAGTTTCCACTTCGGATACACGAATGTTGTCCTAAAAGAAACGGATGGTAAAAAAAGAAAAATCAAAGAAGCGGCTCTAATTATGCTAAATGAGGCCAACTGTGTCGCAAATTCCTCGGCAGAATGTAGTAGGATCTGGTTACCAATATTGAAAGAGGAAGTTATTAATAAGAAAATACCAGTATTAGTAAGTCAGTAACATATAGAGGATACATCATTTATGTTTTTTAAATAACGAAACATATAAAATCAGAATTTTGGTGTTTATTGAAGGTAAACTAAATGCACGAACAAATACTTACCATGTCGGGATAGTATTATGAGGTTTTTTTCCTGGTTTTTCCCTCATAATTTACTATGGAATCACTAACAGGAGAATTTTACTGTCATCATGTCATGTGTTTGTCTTTTTAAAGACGAATTACATGCTATGATTTTTTTCTGACGGATATTCTCAAGTTAAAGTTGATTTCATGTAATCGAATGAACTATCTTATAAGTAAAGTCGTCCCAGGAGCGCAACTCAACAATATTGGCAATATCATTTTAAAGTCGTCTACTTTAAAATGCATAATGTATGTCTGAATTGTCAATATAAATGAGTCAGATAAAATTAAATTATTAGAAGAATTTTTCACTATGTAACAAAAAACAAAATTTGTTTAATTTACTGTTTGTATTTTGAGAACGATTTCCGAAGTGGAAATTGAAACGTCAATAAACGTATTTTTATCTTTAATTGTGGCTTATTCCCAGTTAATAGTAATTAATTTAAAATGCCACAAGAAAATAGCTTAGGAACAATATTAAGATAACGTTTTGTACCACATCGAAGTCTACAAATTCAGCTATACAAGTGCATGCTATACAAATTAGTACTGAACACTGTTCGCCAGCGTCTTAGGGAATACAACTTAACACCTAGGATTGCCGCCCGAAGACCTCTATTAACTGCAGAGCATCGAAGGGGAAGACTACATTTTCTGAAAGAACACGGTAATTAGAGGCTGACTGGGAACGAGTACCATTTACTAATGAATCCCAATTTTGTTTGTACAATAACGACAGACGTGTTCGTGTGTTGCGACGACCCAACGAACGATATAGTATACCACATTTTTTGGTGGAGGATCCGTTATGGTGTGTGGTGGTATTTCTTTGACCGCACGTACTGACCTAGTGGTCATACAAAATGGGAGTGTTACATTGAAAGGTACATATTGGAGATCTAGGGCAAGATGTAGTACCATTCGCTCCTTATATCAGTGAAAATTATACTACTTACTAATGCAAGATAATGTCAGACCTCACGCTGCACAGATCGTCAGAAATTATCTAGAATGGGTAGAAATTAACACTATGGAATGACCAGACATAGTCCGGATTTAAGTCTGATTGAAAAACTCTGGGATATCCTTGGTAGTTTAATAAGAGTGACAGCGATCCAACCAAACAACTTACAGGAAGTGGGAGAGCGGCTGATCCAGATTTGGAGAGAACTAGACTAAAATGAAATACAGCAATTAATTTTAAGTATGGGCCAACGATGTGAGGCTGTTATACGTAGTAGAGGTAAAAACACTCTCTATTAAGACCTTTTTCATATTATAGTTTACTTTTCTTATCGTTATTTTTTTAGAATTATCCGTTTTATTTTTTTTTTCTTCTGTACTTCAAATTTTTATAATTACTAATAAAATGTAGAATAAATCTGGTGAAATTTTACTTTTTATTCTTTGCCTGTTTACAAATAAAATTGATTTATTGAAGTGGTGCGTTGATTTCTTGGAGAAGTGTAATATAATTGACTCGAGTGATTTATAATTGTTGTAGATTACTTCTTATGTCATGAAAAGACGTATCAATATAATAATACTATTATCAGTTTATATTATTTTTACTGTTGCTATACTACCAGACTATTTCTTAAGCACATAGTAAATCACTAAATTTATGTACCATAAAAATTATACCTTTATGCAAGATATTATAAATCCAAAACTAGAACTCATGTGTAATAAACGACCGTCATTAGCCGGCATATATCATAAATCTTTAATCACAAAAATATCCTTCAGCTTCCATTTACAATCAGAGAGAGGATGTATCTTTGCAGTCAATTAATTTTGATGGCGTCCAGCCAGCGTCATCATTGATCTTTCTGCATGGCAAGCTTCCAAATTGTTTACCATATCTCGCCTTACTTCGGCTTAATTTGCCAGATACCATCTCGACTTCTATATTTCACTGATAGGCCCTTTAGAACAAGGGACGTTAACGTGAAGCCGTAATTCTCAGAACGATGCGATCAGAATTGAAATTTACGACAAAGAAAAAAGAAAAATTAAAAAGGAGAAATTTAAACTTTTTCGTTTTCTTTAAAGTAAATAATTTAATTCTAGGTTTATAATAAGTTTATCTACCTCTTTAGAGGGCTTCTTACATTGTTTCTTTTGTATATACCATTAAAAGACAATTATTAGGATGTCAAATATTTTAAATACTATCTTTATTCCTCTTGATCTAAGAATTTTGTCGATTTTGTCAGTTAGACCTTTGATGTAAGGTAGAAAAAATTTCGTATGGTGAGTCTTTGGATTAAGATTGAGTGTTAGATTGATGTCTATGGAGGTGTAGTTGCAGATGCGGTCATAGCATCAGATTTAAAATTTAAGTGCAAAAAACATAATAAACGAGGCGGACTTCTAATTAGTATTGTGATTCACTTTTTATGTATAATTAGTATTTTAGTTTTGACCATATAGTTAAACAATCTAAGTGTTTTGCGGTTGTAAACTTCTATTTTGTTCCCCCAATGGGGGACACTAGTGCAGGGACGTCTTCGTTGACGCAAATGTTAGTAGATAATAGTGAGGACCATTTGAACAACACTGATAATCAAAGCATGACCATAAAAAATGTCAACAGTGTAGGAGCTATCATGGAACCGGAAAAGAAAACCTTCAATTTACGCTCAAATAAGCAAATATTAAAAATATTTGGGTCTATATTGAAAAAGTAAATGTTGAAAATTTAGGTAGATTACATCCGATGACTGTTGGTCACATATTATCTAAACAATTAAAACTTACAAATATTTTAGAAATTAAAAGCATAGGTAGAAATCGCATCAAGGTTTTGTTAAAGTCTTTCTTCTTCTTGTAGTGCCTATCCGTTTCGGATGTTGGCGACCATCATGGCAATCTACACTTTGCACACTGCTGCTCTAAAAAGATTTGTGGTTGTTGTGTTGAACCACGTTCGTAGATTTTTCAGTCAGGAAATCCTTCGCCTTCTTGGTCCCCGTTTTCCTTCTACTTTTTCCTGCAAGATTAGTTGCAGCAGTCCATATCTTTCGCTGTTCCTCATGATGTGACCGAGGTATTTGATTTTGGCTGTTTTTATTGTGGTTAACAGCTCTTTTTTTTTTCATTCTCTGGAAAGTCCCTTCTCCAAAGTCTCTACTGGAAGCAAATAATTTAGTAAATAATCAATCTTTAAAAATGGAAAATCTTAAGGCGTACATACCTAATCATTTGTTGGAAGTCAAAGGTTTAGTATGGGACAGGGATACTCAGTATAACGTAGATTATTTAATAAATACTATAGAGTCATCTTCTAAAGTTATTGATATATATATAGAAATAAACGTAAAGTTATTAATGATAATAAAGTTGAATACATAGATAAAAAGACAATAATTATTACATTTGAAGGCAACGTTCTGCCAATTATGTTTCTTTAAATAAGGTATTGTCCTGTTGGACAGTATATTATAAAGTCGTTCAATGTTATAAATGTCTTAGATTTGGACATGTATTCAAACAGTGAAATTAAATTAAAAGATCATAATTGTAATAGAGAAAATGTATTTTGTATTCATTGTAAAAGTAGGAAACATCTGTCGATATCTAATAAATACCCCCAATATAAAAAACAGAAAAAAAAATTAAAAATGTAATGGCTGAACATAACGTATCTTTTGTAGAAGCACGTAATTACTGTCAAAAATTTTTTTCAAATTCTGTAAGTAACAATTCCTTTAAATGTTTAGCAGAATATGAAAGGGATTTTCCTAGTTTGCCTACAACTATCAAAAATATTCCGATATCTAAACCAGTTCCACACAAGCCAAATTCTGTTTTTACTAATACTGATTTGAACATTACGAAATCTCAAACAATTAAAAAAAGACAAGTTAATTCACCAGCTGCACAGTTGTCTACTGAGAAACCAATGTCTCCTTTTGAAACCAATGTCTCGGAAACGAAATAAAAGGCTAAATTTACAAAATTTTACAGTCATTAGACCAATAATGACATACAAGGCAAAACACGACCTGACATAGAGAAAACAAACAGGATGTTAGAAACAGCAGAGATGAAATAAAATTGATGCCAAGAAACTATGGGACAGAGCTAGAAGTGCAGATATACAACGTACTACAACGCAACGTACTACAACGCAAGCTGGAGAACATTAAGAACTGGGTAAAAAATAGAAGCGTAGAATGAAGCCATTATATAAACCGAATGACAACAAATAGAGTAGAAAAAATGAAAACAGACGGTTCCCAAATATAAAGACAATCAGTAGGAAGACCGCGAAAACAATGGAATGACAAACTACTAAAGGCACATTGAAAAGCAGACTGAGTCATGTCTTCATCATCAATCAGCTAATCGCGTTGACTGCTGGACATAGGCCTCCCTCAGTTCTTTCTAGTGTTCTCTACGCAGGGCCGCTTGTAGCCAGTTTCTCGCTACACGTTTTATACCATCGGTCCATCTAGTCGGTGGTCTCCTCGGCTTCTTTTATAGTTTATGGGACTCCATTCAATAATACGTCTTGTCCACCGCTCATCTTGTATTCTGGCTAAGTGCTCTGCCCAGTTCCACTTTAGCGTCGTGGTTCTTTTGATGACGTCTTAAACTACTGATCTTTGCCTAATTTGTTGGTTTGTTATGTGGTCTCGAAGGCTCACGTTTAGCATTGCACGTTCCATGGCTCGTTGTGTAATACTTAGTTTATTCGCAGATTTTTGCGTCAGTGTTAAAGAATCTGGTCCATAAGTTTGTACAGGCAAAACACATTGGTTATAAACGTTTAGCTTGAGACACATGGGAATTTGAACTCAGGTCAGGCCTATTCGCCTCTGTATTTCATGTGTTTGATTGTCTCTGCTTATTTTGAGCTCGTATCCCAAATATTTGTAAGTGTGTGTTTGTTGTATGGTATTATTATCAATAGTTATATTTCCACTCATTACGACATTTGTCACAAGTTTAGATTTCTCAAAGTTTATTTTTAATCCTGCTCTTATAGACAGATTCTTACCCGAATGTATCATATAAACTGTATCCTGTAAGTTATCTGCGTTTAATACAACATCATCTGCAAACCTTAGATGATTTATTCTTTCTCCATCTATATTGAGTTATGTCTACATAAAAAGAAAACAAAGGAGAAGAAGAAGAATTTTTTTATTGACTCTAACAAAAATAATATAAGACTGATCGGCTTATAAGATTTAGTTGGGGCGTTGTATATGTCCACTACCCTTACAGTTCTTCAATTATGTGATATATAACCTAGTACTATACTGTCCCTAAAAATCTTTTTTAGGAGGGCAATAATATAATAATATATCCAATCTGTTTTGTAGTGAGGTAGGAGATATTCAATCCTACCCTGGAGATTTAAATGGAACAAACTGGTTTATGTCTTAGTTTACCCTATGTGGTTTGATATTTTCCATAGAGAACTTTTAGTTTCCTTTTTTTGGATTTTGGGTTGTGGTAGGTTTATAGCTTGAGTCTGCCGATTATTATTTCTTGATCCTAACAATTAGTGCTACCATAAAAGCTTTAACGTTTTCTTTTTAGTTTCCGTAAAAGTATTATCAGCGCTTTTGAGAACGCCTGGTACGGGATACCAGTGTCGGATCTTCAGAAAGATTATTGTAAGTACTAGAAGGTTATCATTATTAGCCCATAGTTCTTCTTCTTCTTGTAGTGCCTATCCGTTTCGAATGTTGGCGACCATCATGGCAATCTGCACTTTGCACACTGCTGCTCTAAAAAGATTTGTGGTTGTTGTGTTGAACCACGTTCGTAGATTTTTCAGCCAGGAAATCCTTCGCCTTCATGGTCCCCGTTTTCCTTCTACTTTTCCCTGCAAGATTAGTTGCAGCAGTCCATATCTTTGCTGTTCCTCATGATGTGACCGAGGTATTCGATTTTAGCTGTTTTTATTGTGGTTAACAGCTCTTTTTCTTTTTTCATTCTCAACAGAACACCCTCATTAGTAACGTGGTCGGTATACGATATCTTCAGGATGCGACGATAAAGCCACATTTGAAAAGCCTCAATTTTCTTGCAGGTGGCGTCTGTGAGAGTCCATGACTCAACTCCGTACAACAGTATAGGAAGGATGTAACATTGTAGTAACCTGATTTTTATGGGCATTGATAAATCATGACATTTGAATAACTTAGCCATTTTTTGAAATGCAGATCTTGCTTTCTCTATTCTACATTAAATTTCTATGGAATGGTCCCAATTTTCATTGACGTTCGTACCAAGGTAGTTGTATGTTTTTATTCTTTCTATTTGTTGACCGTTTACACTGATTTGTCCAAATTGCTGTTCCTTCTTAGAGATCATCATGCATTTTGTTTTCTTAGTATTTAGTGAAAGTCCGTATCTCTGACTGACCTCTGTGATTCTGTTCGTTAACTCCTGGAGGGTTTCTAAAGCCCATAGTTGTCTACTACTAAACATTGCCCTTCTCTAGAAAGTTTCCTTTCATTAAATCTATCTTGCGCTGTTGAAGTCGAGTTGATGCACATCCTCTTTTTATCGTTTTTTCATCTAATGTGTTATCTTCCTGGGTTCCGTCTAACTACTCTTTTCATATGGTTCTTATTGCAAAAAGACTGATTCGGGAAAGCTCTAAAATGGGACTAAAAGTTAATATTAATAAATCGAAGTACATGGAGATCTCAAGCAAAAAAGGAGTAAACACCAGGGATCCTTTAAATTGGAGGTGGAGGATGGATCAGTTTCATTCCAGTAAAATTCGAGAACGTGGATGAATATATGTACTTAGGTACTCTTATTGATATGACATGTAAGGAAGAAACTGAAATCAACCTGAGACTGACCAAGAGCAACAGGTGTGCTAAAGCCATGAGCAAAATAATTAAGGCCAAAGATATATCTCGTAATACAAAAATAAGAGTATACAAAAATATAATTAGATTCACAATGATATACGCGGCCGAGACGTAGACTATAAACACAACCATACAGAACAGATTGGAAGCATGGAAAAGAAAGATACTTCGCAGAATTTTTGGTGGAAAAGTAGTAGAGGGAGAATGAAGAAGACGAACTAATGCAGGAGTGTATCATTCGTATGCTAACCCTACGATAACAAAAGTGGTGAAAAAACGTAGACTAGAATGGTTCGGTCATCTAGAAAGAATGCAAGGTAATAAACTAGTCAAGAATATTGCTTGGAGAGTACCTGAGGGCAAAAAAAGAGGAAGACCAAGAAAGAAATGAAGAGATGTAGTGATGGAAGATGTCAGAGAGATGGGAATCAGAGATTGGAAGCTGATAGCTAAGAACAGAAAACGATGGTAATTATCCATCCAGGAATGAGCCTAAAAGGCCATGTTAACGTGATCCATACATACATCTCTTGGTCGTCACTCCAAGATTGTTTTAATTCATTTAGTATCCTTCTTTCTAGTGATGTGTACTGCCTATTTCCATCAAATTTTAGCTATGTATTTTTTAATCCCATCTACACCACTTAAGGCGAGTGATAGCTTTCCCAGTTAACTATTTGCCAATATTATTCTCGATCTTACATGGCATGTAACAATTCATCTGCTGAGAAGCCAGTTCATTTTCAAAGGTTTCGGAGCCAGGAATATCTCTTCTTACCAATTTCTTTTTTTCCCACGATCTTTCACTTGAGTATTAACTGCAGTATCTAGTATCTGCTACCTGTCCTTATATGCACAAAATACTCAAGTTTTCCCTTTTTTCTTTTACTTCTACAAATAGTTCAAATTCAAAATAAACCAAATCGGCAGAGTATTTTTTGAGTTGTTATAAAAAAAAAACAAATATTTTTGTTAAAATAATAAAAAACCATAAAATTACGTTTGATAATCATCGTTATAGATTATGAAATCATCTCAGTAACCAATAAAAAAAGCAAAAAAAAATATAATTATTGATTGTAAGAATAGGCCTACGCTAGCGTTGAAAAACTATGCAGCTTTTGTGCAAATATGACGCAAGATCATTGATTAGATTGTTATAATATGATTATAATTAAGGCAGCTAAATATTTCGACGTATCTCACTTTACCTAAATACTAGAGTCTAGACTGTAAGGATTGCTTTGCATTTACGCTATTCTGAACTTCAGCTATTATGTCTTTTGTGCAATATTCTAATCTAATGTGAGCTTTAGAATCCATTTCGAGATATATGTCGTGTCATTCACAGCTTAATACAGATAAAGTTATAAATTAATTTCTGTTTAAAATATAATGAGCAAAATATCTGTAAACTTATTTAGTATATTAAGATAAAATATTAAATTTAAACTAGGTAACAAAATCATATTACATATAATCTGAATTACCAGAAAGCAATTATCTTTGAAAACTGAGGAGTAGTGTGGAAAATGATATATGAGGTGGAAGTTCGTGATCATCGTCCAGCTCCGCTGAAGAACCTATAAGACAATAATAAAACTAGAGTAAGAATTAAAAACTTCAAGTTCAATCCTTTCAAAGTCAGTAGAGTAGTCCATCAAGGTTGTCTTCTACCTCCAAGTCTCTTTAACTTCTAGGGAGAATATCTAATAGGAAAGACATATTCTGATAGTCGATTCATTAAATAATAAAATCCACAAGGAAAATAAAGTTTACAGTTACCAGCTGAAGTCCGTTTGAAGAGGTCTACTCTCCGGACGCTGGAACTCACGTAAGGCATGGATGTATGTTACCTGAAGTAAAATATAATAAAATATTAAACATCAATCATTTTTAACAACAATATGTACAATCTTTGGTAACTTTATTTACTTTAAAGGTTTTTATTCTAATATTTTGGTAGCTCAGGCATGTTAACCTGCTTTTAACCTGATGATGAAATTATTATTCCGAAAACGTTTGTTAATTTGATGTAGCCCTTTTAAGGGTTTTTTAAAATAAACTTATTTACAAAGATTCAACCTCTTTTTTTGATTAATTAAATGTACTGTAAACAACCGGAGCTTTGGACCGATTTAAACTACTCGAATTATCAAGCTCATATTCGAGTTCAATTATCTAGGATTTTAAATTAGTATTGAAGGTTTTTTGTAAAACCGAAATACGCAGGAGAATAGAAATGGTTAAAAATGCTATGAGTTGATTATTAAAACTATGGAAAAATCGATGTTTAACATATAACACCAGAATAATTACCACTTTCTAACTGTGCCGAAGAAACATGTTTCGGATCACATTGACAAAGCACAGATCAAATCACGCAATCCTTCAAGAGCGTAACATTCAGACTCAATTCTCTTCTAATTGTATCACAGTCATCTTAAAGTTTTTCAGACCTATTACAAGAAGAAATCAAGATAATCTTGACGCAGATGCATGGGTCGCTTATTTATTTGATGGACAGATTAACTGAAGAAAGCCTGTGGCAAGAACTGGTCACAGAACAAGAGAGATCGAAAGAGAGAGATATCTAGTTAAACTTTTTTATATAGTGTTAAAAGCATAACTTTTCTTCAACAAATTGATTAGTATTTTGAATAAATTAAGACTTATATGATAGAGCGTTATCTATAATTTTTAATATATTTTAGGAATTAGCAAATTTTGTCACCAGTAGTATTTATAAATTTTTAAAAGGGTGTATTACAGTAAATACTTAACAATTTAGCTGTGGAGAGTGCACATATGTGGTCTAGCGAAGTGCTTGCATGGAAAATGTGCAATATGTCAACATACAACTTCCCGCAAATTGCTGTACATACACCTAACTTATTACCTATTATTTATTTTTTATTCTTCAGGATTATCTGTTAAATTTATTGTCATGTCTAGATGCATTAACAAATTGAAAAGTGTTTCGTAGATTGTTTAAATGTTAACCATTAATATAAAACAGCTAATCAAAGTACACTAGAAATGAGTATACGTGATATATCTGTTATTGTCTGTTTTTTTGAGAGTGATAATGTTTTCGAAAATTTCTTAGCTTTAGCTGATAAGTAAACTGATTTAAACTATAAATGTATTGAATTGAAAATTAAAATTTAGTTTATTTAATTTACGTAAACTGGAATTAAGGTTCTTATTAATGTTGCAAATTTCGTTTTAATATTATTTTTAAAATTGACGCTAGCAAAGGCGTTAGGAACGTTTAGTTTTGAAGAGGTATACCAATTTCAATTAACTGATACTTTTTCACAAAATTGCACATGATATAAAAATATCATGGATGCAATACTGAAAACAGGAAGGGTTTCTCTAACACCGTCCAAGTGTAGCTCAATAAATATTTCGCTTGGGTATATGGAATTAGGTAAAAATTAAATTTTTTTTCACGTTTTCACTTTGCGAAGTTTTGAAGTTAAACTGTCCCACTGGTTTTGCCACAAATTTTCGACTTTCACTTTAATAAATGATTTTAAATCATTAAGAACTACATCTTTCACTTTACTCGCGGTTTCACTGTTCCTGGCTTGTTGGGCTGTACAGCTTAAGCATATTGATTCCCCCATAACATTTTTACTCTGATATTGTCTGGCATTGTGTCGAGACAGGCTAAAAATAACAATAAGGTTTTATCTTCTTCTACAAAGTTCCATCTTCTATCTTCTTCTACTTCTTAGAGATCTTTCGATCTGTTTAATTCTGAAGCTAACTCTGGTTAATTTACTGAAAGATTGCCAACTATCCCTTAATCTTTTAGGTGGTCTTCCGGAGGTTTTGAACCGGGTTGTTTTCTAGTGCAGTTTTTGGAAGTTTATTCTCATCAATTTATCTTACATGATTGTACCACATCCTCTTACGCTGCCTTTCTCATCTTAAAATATCTTGAATTTTGCACTGCTCTCTAACGTTTGTATTTCTATCTCTGTCTCTTTTCATATCTCTTCTTGTTTTGCCCACTGTTGCTCTTAGGGTTTTTATTTCGGCAACCCCTAGCATCTTTTTGGTTTGGTTGGTATATTCGCGCACTTCTATGCCATATGCCATGATCGGTCGTATCTAAGTCTTGTAGATTCTAATTTTACTATCTGTGCGCATATACGGAGTTGACCAGACTCTCTCCTGCAGACATCCTGACAATGCCGATGCTTTGTTGATCTGACTCCTTGCCCTCTACTGGGTCATGTGTGTTTGATATATCTATGCCCAGATATTTGAATGGCATCACCTGTTATATGAGGTTGTTCCAACTTACATCCGAGCGGATATTTTGCTATTGTCATACATTTAGTTTTGTTGGTAGAAAATATTTAGTTGGCGGCTTATTTGAAAGAACTGAAAGAGCTGTCTCTGAAGATCATCTTCTGATTCGGCAATTATTGCTGCATCATCTGCGTAACACACAATACCAATTCTTTTGTTGCCCATTCTGTATCCAAGAGTGAGAGATGTTACTTGGTTTATAATTTTGCCCATAAGTAGTTTAAACAAAAATGGGCTTAAACTATCGCCTTGTCTTATTCCTCCCGGTGTTGGAATATTTTCAGTGAATTGGTTTCCTTCTCTAACTTTGGTTACATTACTTTATATTTTAAGAGTTTATTGGGTATTTTATCTATTGCAGATGATTTTCTGTTATTTAGCTTCTTGATCTTTGCTTCTACCTCTTCGTCATTGATTGTATAACTTATTTTTGCTTTGTATTCGTTTATATTCAGCATCTCTTCAGTATCATATAGCTCTTTAAAATGCTGTTGCCATGTCTCTATAGGTACTCCCTTGGTCTACACGAACTCGTTAACTGTTTTTTCCTATTCCGAAGCATTTTCCATACTTTCTTTTGGGCACAATACCTCATTTTATTCTTGCGTTTATTTCGTTTCTTATCTTTCATCTTTTATCGGAGGTTTGAAATAATAATATGGGAATTTTAAGTTTATTCACAAGTGTCCTGAATAATTAAGTAAAACTTATATGAAACCTCTCTTAAATTTCTAAATCAAAATACTGCGCTTGGCATTTATTTTTCTTTCCATTTTTAAACAGCATTGCATATTTATTTTGCCTTATTATATGACCAAAGTACTCTAATTCTTTGTCTATATGTAGATAATTATGTTGATGTAGTGTGATTCCACTTCAAATAAGTTCACAAAAAAGCTTCCGTGTGCCATTTTTATTGAATGAAACGTCCTAAAAACTTTTTACAGGCATGTTAGTTCAGTTAAGCATTTATAATTTTTATTTTATGGTTCATAACATATATGTTGGCAGAGGATCCTTGAGGAATGCACCTAATGCTGGCCACTTACGTGCGGATACCGAAGAGGCGATGGCATGCAGGCAGCGACTGAAGGCCGTTATCGAAAACCGACACATACGAGATGAGGTCGTTATCCGACGATCATTTTCTTCAGTTAAAAATCTCTATGAAATCTTAACTCTTCACCATACACAGTGCAGTTATCGAAGAGAAAACATGTCTCTCTCGCGAAAAAGAGTGACCTGGGTTAAATACTGGCTAATGAAAAGGTATAGGTTATCCCACATGTCACTTATGGCAGAATTAAAGCTTTCCTGTACGGACGATTATAAAAACTATTTAAGAATGGATGAAACATGTTTTTAAACATTACTTAAATTAGTGACACCTTTAATTCAAAAACAAAACACTTAAATGAGAAGTGCAATTACTGTGGAAGAAAGACTAACTGCAATTTTTTGGCAACCGGTCGCAGTTTTAAAGGCATGAAATATACAACTTTAATTTCACCTTGAGCGTTAGGGGTTATAATTCCGGAAAATACATTATTTATTTTGCTGTGCACTGTATCCTGAGATGCTTCAACATTAACCGTTTTATAAAGGTTTATTAAATGTTGATACGCTTTTTCTCTTACATCCCGATTCGCGTAAAATTTATCTTTAACCTTCCACAGGCAAGGATGTGATTGATAAGTATCAATGAATTTACGTAAAAATTCGGGATTATTTGCACTTTTGTTCGCCATCTGTTCTTCAAAAAATCGGATTTGTCTAACTACATGTCAGTTAAGTTAATGGACTGCAGATGAGATGTCACACACGTGCAGTTTCGGTAAGCGAGCGCTCCGATGCCTTTACGATAACTGCGTGTATGTGACCATTTTGGCCTTCAGTTAAGGCCTGTCAGTCGCCTGGCCTCTTCGATATCCTCAAGTGAGTGGCCAGCTTAATGATATTATATTGTAATAAAAATATATTTAATAAGGTCTTCAAAAACCATATAAATTTATATATTTCCTATTTTTTTACAGAGTGTGATCAGACGTTTGTGAGTCGACCCGGCGGTCCAATGAACGGGACATTTTACGCTCCAGAGTTCGAGAACCCCCGTGGTCACTCGAGAAATTGCGTCTACACATTTCTCGCGGGGCCAGGACAGAGGGTCCAAGTTACCTTCATCAGTTTCAACCTTCGGGGTCGGCCACCAGAGTAAGTGTTCCTAGAGATATTCATAGTATAGATAATAAGGAAAGATGAAACAAGTATTTAAAATATTAATTTTTTTGCAAAAAAATAAACCATGTTACTTACGTTTTAAAAATAATATAGCAAAAAGGTGTAAGAATAAAAAATGTTGCTTTGTATGGACTAATTTTAATTAATAAATTGTACCGGGTTTCTCATTATATTTTGACTCACACTTATTTTCCTTTATTTCGGGAATACAAAAAAAAGGTTCAAATAAAAGTTGTAATATTTCATCTGCACCGACCAACAATGTATCAACAGACCAAATTTTTTATACAGGAAGTGTCCAATAAAATGCATCTTCTTCTTCTTCTCGTGCCACTCCTAGCGGAGATTGGAAATCATCATGGCCACTGCGACTTTGTTAGCAGCGCGCCTAAAAAGTTCAATCGAACTACACCCGAACCATTCACGTAGATTACGAAGCCACGATATTTTTCTTCTTCCCACACTTCTTTTGCCCTTAATTTTGCCCTGCATGATGTTTCTTAAAAGTTCGTACTTTTCACCTCTCACAATGTGCCCCAAGTATTCCATCTTTCTAGTTTTTATCTCATTTAGAATTTCGCATCTTTTGTCTAAAGTTTGGAGTACTTGCGTGTTAGTGACGCGGTCCATCCATGATATTCTGAGAATGCGCCTATAGCACCACATCTCGAAAGCTTCGATGTTTTTTATGGTCAACTGTTTTAGTGTCCAAGCCTCAACTCCATATAACAGGGTAGAAAAGACATAACACCGCAGCATTCGTATTCGTAACTTTATATTGATATCACGATTGCAAAAGAGTTTGCGCATTCTATTAAAGACTGATCTAGCGATTTCTATTCTACATCTAATCTCTTTTGTTTGATCAGTATCGTCTGTGATCCAAGCACCTAGATATTTATAACAGGGCACACGCTCAATCGTTGTATTGTCTATTACAAGATTAGCTCTGATGTTCTTTGATTTCGTGATTACCATAAATTTAGTTTTTTTCAAATTAATTTTCAAGCCGTAACTGTTACAGTATATATTGAGACTTTGAACGAGATGTTGTAGTTCTACTAGCGTTCCCGTTAGGAGAACTGTATCGTCAGCATACCTTATATTGTTGATCGTCTCACCATTTATTATCAGACCAAGATCTTCTTCCTCGAGTGCTTGTTCACAGATAGCTTCACTATACAGATTAAATAAAAGTGGCGATAAGATACATCCCTGCCGGACTCCTCGACGGATTTGAATTTCTTCTGTTAGTCTGCCCTCAACCTTGACATTTGCTGTTTGATTCCAATATAGATTGCATATAATTCGAATATCTCGGCTGTCTATATTTTTCTTTATTAGAACTTGTCTTAGTGGTTCATGTTGTACTTTGTCAAAGGCCTTTTCGAAATCAATAAAGCAGGCGTAAATTTCTTGGTTCATGTCTAAGCATCTCTATGAGAGAACGTTCATTGCAAACAGAGCCTCCCTTGTACCCAGCCCTTTTCTGAATTCAATCTGAGTGTTACTGATATCTACGTCTAATTTCCTATAGATCCTATTATGCATCTGCAGTATATCAAATGGGACACCCTGTATTTTTTTATTATTTGAGTAGCTCTGCATTTCCTGATTACAAATATATAGTGTAGCATTAGTTTTGTTGTAGCAATAAGGGTACCATTACATGACCACCAAATAGTCCTGACTTAACACCATGTGCTAGCTTTTTATGGGGTTTTTAAAAGAAAAAGTGTATTTTGATTCAAATAAAAATATTAACACTATCACGGCAAAAGTTCGCGCAGAAATTGAAAATTCAAATGGTCGTAATAACACAATATCTGACGCATTAGAAAATTTGAGACGAATGTATTACTTGTGCATTGATAACAATGGAGGGCACTTTGTGCATCTCTCGTAATCTTAAATGTAGTATTGTATCTTAAATGTAGTATTGTAATTCATTAATTTTGTTGACTTTCTAAATATATTTTTTTCTTATCTTAGTATAGTATAGTAGTACCATACGCCATTAAAGGACAAAACTAATGCTACACTATGTTATATATTTGTAATCAGGAACTGCAGGGCTACTCAAAACAATAAAAAAATACAGGTTGTCCCATTTAAAATATTGAAGATGCATTTTATTGGGCACTCCCTATATACAAAATTTGGTCTGTTGCTACACTGTTGGTCGGTACAGGTAAAATAATACAACTTTTATTTGATTTTTTTTTAATTCCCAAAATTAAGGAAAACAAGTGGGGGTTAAAATATAATAAGAAACCCTGTACAACACAAAAGCAAAAATTTTAGCGTATGTTTTACTAAAAACTTCTATATTATTTATTTATTCTCTTTCACACTATCATAAAGACTGTGTTGCCCAAGGTATTTGCACTAGACCTTAAAGTTTCCTTTTTTTCGGTCTTGGTAGTTGCTCCTAATATACCAATATTTGTTAATTTTTTTCTATAATTACTCTTTAATATATTTGGGATTTCTAAGTTTCCAGGAGAACCTGGTTATCCTTTATTATTTATTAACTGTAATACAACACTGTACATTTTTTTTTTGCAAATAAGGCACTTAAACGATCTCATAAATCTCGTACTTGATGAGTTTTACTTCATGAAGAACAAAGGTACTAAGTATTTTATTTATTTTGCCAACTTCTTATTTGGTTCATACCTTTTTATCCCCACGGTATATTTCCTTATTATTTGATACGCAAATATTCTACATAGTCGCTAGGGGATTAATTTACTTTTATTAATAAGACATCCAGGTCCTGATTAAAAAGAAAATGAAAAAATATTTTGACCCAAAAAGTACATTTGAATTTTCGGCAAAATGTTGTTTCTGGTAAATTTTTTTCTGATTAAAGCAGAAAAAAATAATTTTTTCTGCTTTAATCAGAAAAAATTTTCGGCAAAATGTTGTTTCTGGTACAATTTTTTTTGATTAGAGCAGAAAAAAATTTTTCTGCTTTAATCCTGAAATAATGTGAATTGCTTAATTTCAAAGTAGAAAAAAATCAAATACGACTTAATTGTTAATTAATACCATTATTTAATATAAATTGATAAAATGTTACTTAACATTTTATTTTTTTATTAGATATGTGCGATAAATACCTAATTCATAAAACATATTTAGGTTTCTTTAATTAATAAATAAATATTAAATAATTTACAAAAAATACATAACTTTAACCTTCGGCCAGGCGCGCCCTAAATAATTACATCATCAGGCGTGCCGCAGCAATTTGCTGCCGCATCTTCTTCTTAACCATATCACAAGTTACGTAAGACGGTGTCCTTCTTTCGGGAAAGCGTTCCATGTACAGAGCTTAAGCATTTTTCCTACAATCACCATAAATCAATAATATAATACTGATTAGATGTGAATAAGAAAGGTATTCACGATATTTCAAAATTCTATTTTAAAACTACAATGCACGTATTCGTGTGTAAACCTAACATATGACATTAGATGTTCCTATTTGTGGTTGTCAAGAAATGATTTAAATACAACTTGCTTTTCTCGTGAATTTGTAAAAAAAATGCTAGTTTCTGTTTAATTTGTAGATGATAAACTATCAAAATAAAAATGTATCGCATTTATTAACACTAATATCCTCATTGTCGTTCACCGTTAAATTTGGGATTAAAAAGACTTTTGTTTGATCTATAATTCACCCCCATGATCCACTAAATTTGTTTAATTATATTGACGTCACAGCGCCCGTGATGATGTTGCAGACATCGTCTATACGTTGATTGATAATATTCATCGAGTTAGAATCTATGGAGAAGCTATGAGCATATTAACGTATGTATTAAAAACGGCGTAGGTAGGCGTGGCTAACGATAATACCAATATGGCGGTGGGATCAGAGCCAGACTCAATAATATTAAAACTACTATACAAATATGACTAGTTATTCAGAAGGTTTAATCATAATCTAAAAAAGTGCAATACATTTTTAATAAACTATAATTTATTTATCCCGCGGTAAACACTAAAAACACGATATATTATACATAAAGATAAATTAATACAGTCAAATACTATTAATTTTTTTCTAAAGTACGGGCCATTACTTTGTTTACATATTTGTATACTAACCTGTGGAACGATATTCCTGAAGATTTTTTATTAATATTGCTTCTGCTATTGCAACTACGTTGAGAACAAGAAACCATTATTATGCACTATCAAAATATATTATTACAGTTTGTATAAAAGTAATATAAAACTAAAAATATTCGAAAAACAACAAATGTAAACAAATAGATACTATCTGTCAAAAGTGTCAAAACAATATTAACAATATGGCCGAAGTGAGGTCGTTTTTAGTCACGTGATGCCCTCTCCATAGATTCTAACTCGATGATAATAATATTGTATGTCCAATTGACATTTCCCAATTTTCAAATAAAAATATTCATTACTTTCTGAATTATGGGTTGTTAAAAACATCATGGAATACCCTGTATTTCAAAAATACCAAGATTTTGCTGGTTTTCACTATAAATAACTACATAGTGTTAAAAAATGACAATTTTTTTCTGCAAATAAGGGCTGTTTTTTTTTTATTTGTGCATTAAGATACTTTAAGTTAGGTATTTTTTGTGGACATTTAAATGATTTATTAAATAATTAATCATGAATATTTGTTATGAATTATTTGCCTCACATACTAAAAAATCACTGAGATGAATAAATGAATTAATCAATATTTATAATAATTAATTATTGAATAATTCCTGAAATAATTGAAATTAAGTCGCAGTTAAATTGAAATTTTTCTACTTTAACCTCTCGCAATTTACACAATTTCAAAACTTAAACTTTAAATTTTACCAGAAAAAAACAGATTGCCGATAATTCAAAGTATACCACTAAATTAAGTCTAACTAATCACACTGTTTGGACAGTTACTGAGAATCTTGAAGATTTCCAGTTCATCAGTTCTAACTAATCACACTGTTCGGTCAGTTACAGCGAATGACTTTCAAATCTCACGATTTGTTTTCTTACTCCCACTTTAGCTTTAAATCTCCTTGAGATTAAAAACATATTTGAGATGAGAGATTGAGAGAGAAGACATTTACAGAGCCATGTATTTGCTTCCAGAAATTCTAGAGTGCTTGGTGCAGGCATAAGACAATTAAGTTTATATCTTTTTTCAAATGCAGAATACAGCTTTAAAAAATCTGATGTACGGGGTGTTGTTTTTGAATCGGAATATTTTTCAAATATTTTTATTCCGGACCTGGATTTTTTATAATTATAAATAAATTAGTCGATTGGACACATTTAAGAATATGCTTGCCAAATATAAAGAATATACGAAGCTTGGTTAAAAAGTTTTAAACCAAATAAAATCTTGGTAAAATAGACAAAACACCCAGTATCTTTGTTATTGATGAAGTAAAACCCAATGGGTATGGGCGTTTGAGATCTACTACCTAAGTGACTACTTTTTTCAGTCATCGTATGTTACGTTTCCAAAGAAACACCCTGTATACTTATAGTATACACTTACGGTACTCAATTTAACTTATTAACCACATTATTTAAATAGTGTTTCATTATTTAACTGATAACTTTGGAATTTTATTCTATATGTTCGTATTGAAAAATACCTATTTTTCACTTACGGCTTTGTTCCTTACTTCACATGACTGTTGTTTTGGGACAGTTAATAACAATTACACAATACAATTGTATCTTGAAGTTGTTACTAAATAATGTCGTTGCTGTAATCGGCTCAAACAAAAAATAAGTAAATAAAGTTTTACATTATTAAAACTATTTACATCTTTTTGCTAATTTTAAATAATATTGTAAACCAAGTATTAGTACACTGATATTTCAACCAAAATATAAAGCATTTATGTTTTATTTTATGATAATTGTTCCATTCAATAATTCTGAAATAGGGAACTACAATTGTAAAAAACAAAAAATAAAATAAATTATGTAGTACATTGCAGTTACTACTTTTAAACTGCAAATTAAGTTCTAAATATAAATGTTATGTAATAATACTAAAAATTTTAAAGACAAAAAGGCATCAGTCAAAATTTTCAATACCTCTCCTAAACGAGTCGATTATGTCTGCAATTACCAAAACGTATTTACATCAAACAACGCTTATCATAATCTAGGACGTCCTCCAACAAGGTCATTGGACGACATTAAGCGCAACCAGTACTACTTGATTCAGGGTACTTAAATGAAGACGTACAACGAGGCATTGTTGCCGAGAGGGGTCATTTGGGCCTGTAGGACCCATCGCCGGCTCTTCGGGCTTCTTCCTATCCCCGGAATTTGAACGGGTATTGACCATCTCTGATTTGCCGCTGGTATAAGGGTTAAATACCACTGCTGTTATAAATAACAGTTCCAGTGACAAATATCTGTTATAGGTAACGGTTCCAAGGAACAGTTACAAAGTAACAGAGCAAAGATGGAAAACAGATAGGTAAAAATAATCTAAGTATTCCTTGACTTACGGAAGGAATAACTTAGTAAAAACAAGTAAATCAAAATGGTATAAAAAATATAATGCAAGAGAAATGTTCCTAAGTGTTTCTTGACTTACGGAAGAAACAACTTAGGACAGAAATATAGAAAAATGAAATATGCAAGTGTGAGAATAAAATATGGAAATATTTCTAAGTGTTTCTTGACTTACGGAAGAAACGACTTAGAACAGGAAATAAACAAGTAAAATAAATGCACAAATATTTATAAGTGTTTCTTGGCTTAGGAAGAAACAACTTATAATAGAAAACAAGAAAATCAAATACAGAAAAGATGTGAAAATATTGCTAAGCGTTTCTTGACTTACGGAAGAAACAACTTAGCATAAAATGGAAAATGAAATAGACAAATATATAAGTATTTTCTTAACTTACGGAAGAAAATATCTTAGATAAAATATCAGAAATAATAATGCGATATGAAAATATTTCTAAGTGTTCTTTGACTTACCGAAAAGAACTACTTAGATACAAAGCACAAAATCAAATATATAAAATAGAAAAAAAGGCAAGATAAATATTTCTAAGTGTTCTTAACTTACGGAAGAACAGCTTAGATAAAAATACAAGAAAATAAACAATCAAAATAATCAAATAAAATAGCAACCAATCAGTACATGAACAAATATGTAATATTCTAACCTGACAAGGTCTGAATATACAATAATGCTGAAATAAAAGAAATGGTATGCAGGAAATCAGAAATAAAACAATAGCTTAGTCGGAACAATAATAGCACCGACTAGGTCTACAGTAGAAGAGGCAAGCTCGACTGACCGATGAGAGAAATTCCATCTGCTTTTATATAAAACAAATCCTTTGTTTTATGTAGCAAAAGTGGAATTTCCCTGCATCGAGTCAATTAGAAATTCGGATTTGCCCAAACTTGGAATTTCCAAGTATTTCTCCGAATTTCTAAATGCGTCCGGCACGGCTGTCAGCTTCTGCCTGACACGCCTCCGGAGACAGCATCGACCCTCGCTCCGATCATAGGATCGTACTATATTATCGATCGCCAGGTAACAAATGCATTATTTTAAATTTACTATCACTGCTATGCTCTAGGCGAAGATACGATGCGATGGTCTCCGTTATGAATGTACCCTTTGATTGGATGGAATGAAATTATTATGGGAGGCCTATGTTTAGTAGGTAGTAGTGGACGCATAATGATGATGATGATTCACGCCAAACATTTGGGTACATTCCATTAAATAAATATATTGAACCGATTTCATGGCGCCATCTTTAAAGAGCTCTAGCTCCCTTAGGATGTATTTTTATCTAGGTGATTTATGTGACATGAACAAAAAATGAGTTCCAAAATTTGCAGTTTTCTTTTATGAACAGCGTTTGTGAAAACCTTGTATATAAAACTGTTGACGCAATAACAATGTTTTACCGTTGATGATTATTCTTGAAGACGATAGAACATTCAGGCCTGATAAACCACGACCTTTTACCGTTCGGATAGTTACCGAGAAATTTGATGAGATTCAAGTCGCGTGATTTGTTTTTCTAGTCGCAGTCCAGTTTTAAATCTCCTTAAACATATTTAAGATAAGAAATGAATGGTAGACACAGAGCCATGTGCCTACCCCCAGTAATTCTAGAGAGCTTGGCAATATACTGGTGCAGGCATAAGACAATCTTCCTCAGAATACTGACTACTCGCTGATACAGTTCTTAAAATTTGCTTGGTTTCAAAACAAAATAAATAAATAAATAAAAATAAACTCCTGACCACAGTCCAAAGTGGTTTTCGACGAGGAAGATTTGCTAACGACAACTTAGTGGCACTTAAGTCAACTATTCATGATGTATTCTTACTAGATCAGAAAGTTATAGCAGTCTGTTTTGATGTGAATAAAGCTTTCGACACAACATGGAGATACCTCATATTAAATAAACTTGATAAATGGGGAATTCAAGGACATATGCTTGCGTTTATAAAAAACTTTCTGAATAAAAGGGAAATACAAGTAAGAGTAAATGGATACACCTCTACCACTAGAATACTCGACAAACGGTGTTGCACAAGGTTCTATTTTAAGCCCAACTTTATGTTTAATTGCATTTAACTATGTAATAAATACAATTGAACCTCCTATAAAAGCAAACTTGTACGCTGATGATTTAGTTGTCTATATTAAATGCAAAAATATTACATCTGGGGCTAAAATACTACACAACCTTCTATACAAAATTGAAGAATGGTCTTTCAAAACAGGTTTCCTCTTTTCAACTAATAAGACACATTACACAGTATTCAGCAAACGCAAGAATACCATTACTGTTTCGTTAATATTTAACGGACAAAATATATCTCATTCATAGGAATCGAATTTTTTGGGCCTAACGTTTGATTACAAATTAAACTGAAAAACACACATAACGACTTTACAACTAACTTGTCAAAATATAATAAACTTGCAGAAAATTCTATCTAGTAATATATAGGGAGCTGATTCTAGTATTCTGCTTAACTCTACAAATCAATTATTCGCAGTAAACTGGACTATGGTGCAATATGCTACGATACAGCAAATAAAACGTTCCTAAAAAACCTTAACACAATTCAAACAACAGCTCTAAGATTAGCCGTCGGTGCTTTCAGATCCAGTCCTGTAAGCAGCTTACAATTAATATCAGGAGAACCCCCTCTACATTTAAGACGACATCTACTTAGTTTAAATTATGCAGCAAGAATATCTGCCAATAAAAAGCACCATTATATTCTGAGAAGATTAACGCGCATACATCCAATTTGTATAGAAACAAACAATATAAAGACAAACCCTTTAGGGAAATAATCAATCAAAAAGGATTCAACTGCAATGAATTCAAATTATTCATAACCACAAAATTAGACTTCCCTCATGGCTTACCCCCTTAACTATCACCGATATAACTTTAACACAGTACCCAAAAAATACCACAAATCCTAAACCTTATCATTAATGCATTCAAAGAAGTTATGGAGAAGTATCCAAATCACCATATAATATACACAGATGCATCAAAAACTGAAAATGGCCATGCCGCAGCCTTCACAAATAAAAATTACAAATATGCCATTAGAATTCCACAGCACTGCAGCATTTACACCGGGGAAACCACAGCGATATTAGAAGCTATCAAAAACTCCTCTTCAACGACTGAAAATAATATTTTAATCATCACAGATTCACTCAGCGCAATTTATGGAATTAATCAACTTTTACCTAGCCATCCTATTGCACAAAATATAAGAAATGAACTTAATGCACTACACCATATAAATAAAAAGGATACATTTATCTGGATACCTTCACACATTGGCATTAAAGGCAACAAAGAAGTTGATCAATTAGCATTAAAATCCATCAGAAATGAAAACGTTCCAGAAATTATTAAATATCCCCACACCGACCATAAACGACAGTCCATGAATCATATAATAAATTTATGGCAAGCAACCTGGGACGCAACAGACTCTAAGTTGAAAACAATAAAGCCTCAAGTAGACGCCAGCCTACCACAACAAGGAAAAAAAGAGATCAAGTAATCGTAAATCGTCTTCGAATCGGCCACACAATAATAACACACCAACACCTTCTAAATAAAGAACCAGCTCCGATTTGTACCTACTGCTCTACTCAACTCACCGTGAAGCATCTGATAGTCGAATGTACGCAGTTCCAACCTCAGAGAACATGCCTAGGAATTAGTGGAACCTGAGAAGTGCGCAGTGTATGCCCCCCCCCCCCACTAATAACCCTTGGCTGGTTGATGTGGGTTTTGTATGTTTAAATAAAAAAAATAAGAATAAAATAAACTTCTAAAATACATTTAAGTTACCTAATTTGGGCTTGGCAATGTAGATAAATTCATACAATAAAAAAGTTTTTATAATAATAAGTTAAGTAGATTTAGACAACTTAAAAATATGATGTGGTCTATTGTTTAAATGATCCCACGACCAAAGGCGAGAGATATCAAATAAGTTATGTCACCTCTCGCCACGAAAATGCATCAAGCGTGACCCTGGTTTCAGGTGCCGGCCTCGAACGGTCTGGTTGCCGCCAAGGAGTCAACTTTTCTACCACTTCTCTTCAAAGTAGGCACATACTACAAGCTTATGTCCAGCTTGGGGTTAGAAGATTTAAGCTTACAGCTGTCTACACAAAAAATGTGCAATGGAAGTAGAGTGGTGCCACATGAGCTCGTTTTGGATACTAAGGAAGAGCGCCCACCAAACTGGCGTGGCAGTGGCAAGTAGCAGGTAGCACGCGTCTAGCATGTTACTTAAAATGTAACCAATGAAGACAAATGATTCAGTGCTCACCAAAATAATAGTGACGTCATTCATTCTAATAATTTGTTTGCATTGCTTACATGTAAAAATAACATGCTAGATGCATGCTACTTGCTACTTACCACTGCCACGCCAGTTTGGTGGGCGCTTTCACTTAGAATTCAGACCGGTGACGAGAACGTCTAGCATCTTGCGAGTACATGTCATTTTGACAACTTAAATACCGGCTCACCACCGCTCATTCCTATCCAATAAGTCCTCTTACGAAAGAAGAGAACAAGGCTAGACAGCAAAAATGCAAGAGACAGAAATGTTAATTACTTTAAGAAGATTTAATCGAAAAAAAGATCTCGACAGAAAAGAACCTCAAATACTCTATTGTTTTTTGCAAGGAAGACAAATTCTTATTTGTCCTTTCTAACCATGTTTGCTCTTTGACGAATGGCAATGAAATATGAAACTATATTCTATTTATAATATATGACGGTGATTGGATTCATAGTGACTCTCAAGAATAAAATAATTCGCATAACATAGAAATCACAACTGAAATGTGATCACATCCCACTGTTATTTTAGACTAGTCTATTGTTAGACTTTTCTCAATTACATGTAAGGAGAATCATTCCAGTAAGGGCTTCTAGGCCCGTAACACAGGCTCCGTATACAAAATCAGTTGACATAATTAAATACTTCGAGACTATCAGGATTGAAAATACAGGCTGCACAGAAAATTTGAAATTTTCTCACTACGTGTTATCATAAACGATAATGAGTTAATACAAGACTAAACCGCCACATTACCAGAGCTGCCTTCAATTATTATACTGAATAGCTAAAAACATATGGACAGGAAATATGAATAATTGGTCCTTACAGTATATTATTAACTTTCGGAATTACCTGTGCATTATATTAAGTGAAATTACTAGCCATTAACTCTACGTTAAAGGGCGGCTGGAATAACGCCAAAATTCAACACAAATATTTATTTCCTTTGACAGCAGTAGAAGGAAGTCTATTATTTGTATAATTTGGGAACTGTAAACGATCTGCTGCAAAGTAAAACAAAGTAATTTGGTTATGAATGCCAGGTGATAAAGAGGATTGCTGATGAGATTGATGATTGAGTCTTGATAAAATAACAAGTTTTTTCTTTACCTGCGATATCCTTCTGTGATATTTTTTTGTACAACAAACACGTGCTATAGTTTAAATACCTATACATTTACTAATTTAAATTTTATGATTCGCATAATAAGGGGTGGAATATTTTAAACGCGCAATGCATAATAATGTAATTTTCAACACACATAAAATTTCTTTTTATTGGTAATAAAAAAACAGTATATGTAAAACTGAACCTATATTAATATTTTGAGACCTTCCGTATTTTGAATTAAAATGGAGCAGCTTGTCAGCTGATACAGTCTAATTTACATTACTTAAATTATTAATACTTGGTTTTCCTAGAATTCAAGCGTTAAATCGTTAAAATTTTAATTGATACATCTAAAATCAAATACTTCATACAATTTGGTATTCGCAAACAATCACAAAACACAATATTGTGCATAGAAAGTATAACCTGACTTCGATATTAAAATGTATATTCAAAATAAATAAGTAAAAAAATTCTCACTAATTTGTATATCACTATTATTCATTCTAAGACTGTTTTTAGGTGCATATGTTTTTTAGCCTAATGTAAGTCATTTTTATATTCATAATTTTAATATTGATTTATTCTAGCTCTAGTTATGATACATTAGAATTAAATTTAAATTCATAATATACAAATTTTTCCTAATCCTTCCGTGTAGCTTCTTTTTTCTGTTTGGTATCCAATTGTTTAAGTTTTCTCTGTTAGTTTATTATCTAATATTTTTATTCGTTATATCATTGTATTGTTTCTTTAATTAAATACATAGTGTTCTTAAGTATTTATTGTTCACATTTTATTATTAAGAGACCTCGCTATTCTATTGTTTAACTCATATCTTATATAATTTCAGTTACTAAGTTCGCTCGTATAGCTATGCCCATTACTCCAGGGGAATAAGCAAAATTTAACCATATTCAGGACATCTCAATAGCTAGGTATTTGATGAGTTATTCTCTTAATATATATCTATAGTAAAAAAACCTATACATTTTCTGCAGGAATTTTGGCGTTGCTTTTTAATTAATAATATTTAGTTTGAAAAATTTAGTTTTTACAATTTTGGCATCATTAATAAGGCATTTATTTATATTTAAATATAAAAATATTATTTTTAGGAGATAGAAAAACCTTCAAAATGGCTTGTTATAATTTTTTTTATAATTTATTTGTTGCTTCAAAAACAGAAAAATAATGCAAAATAGTGTATTGTTGATAACATTTTAAAAAATCAACTTACACTTTTGCGGTTGCTCTCAAAGAGGGGTCTTACAGTACTTAACAAACCCTAGAAAGGCTATAGCGTGATAGGATGGTAAAATCTGCGCTCGACTTGATTTTTATTTGGGGTTGTGCGCTTGAAATTATGTATTTAAAACTACGTTTAGCAAAATTTGTAGCTCTCTAGGTGACCCCTGGTATCATCTATTACAAAAAATGTATGTAATATATAATAACTAATGACAAAATAAATATTGTGCAGATAGGTATCATGTATTGGCAAAAACCACACATTTTATAACATTTATTTACAAAAATCATAAATATAATTGTTCTATTCTACACCAGAACAATATTCATGTGCCCATAAACGGCTCATGAAAAAACAAATCCACAGCTATCCTTCTTTATTTTCTGAAAGTCGACTATCACAAATCATGCACTCTGTGTCATTGTTTTCTGAAATTTTACCTATTTCTTCTTAATTATCGACTTTGTCAGCTGGTATAAAATCTTTAACTTCTTCTGAATAGCTTTTAGGTTTTTTCTGCTTTTTCCTGATTTTTGTTTGCTAATTCAGAAGCATTCTGCCTCTGGTAACTGTTTTCATTTTAATACCTGGTAGAGGTAATATGTGATATAAAGAAAAAAAACTTATCAGTTTTGCTACATATTATTGTTTTGAACGGCTGGGAGAATTCATATTTTTGCTGCATCCCAGTTGCGAGTTGATGTCTGTTGTTAATTTTGGTTATACCAGGTCTGTTGTCAATTTTGGTAATACAACAGCCTTGGTTACAAAATTGTTTTAATAATAAAAAAGATATTTTACTTTGCTACTTTCTGGTTGAGACTTGATATTTTTTGAAAGATCTTTTGCTAATTTTGGTGGTTCATCATTGGTTTTACTATAGTTCTCTAAATAAGCAGAACTGCAGTTCTCTGCTTTATCTTTTTGTGCAATGAAATCTACTATAAAAAATATGGTGCGGCCAGATTTCAGTGACCTTGAGATCTTTAACTGCAATTTTAGCATTTTGTAATTTAAGAAACGCTTTGCCAAGTAACTCTGCCAAATCATACTCAGTTAAAGCTCGTCGATTTTCTCTAAGCCATACACGTGTTTATTTGCTATAATGGAGGCAATAAAATGATAACTACATGATGTTGTCCAGCCAACTTAATATTGTCTAAATTGCGTGTGTGGCTGTAATGCCCATCCAGTACGAGAAGAACTGGCGAATATCTACTTGGTTTAAAAAATTTGAGAAAATGCTGAAACCATTTAATTAAACGTTTCTGTTAATCCAACTTGATAAATCTGGATCCAGATAAATTTCTACGCATCAGTCTATTTTTTTCTAGCAAAAATTAACATAGGTGAAGTATATTGATCTCCAGCAGTCACATAAACAATTGGTGTTACCACGCTTTGCCGATATTATTGTAGCGATCTGCCTTTTGTCTTTTCACCTCACATTTCTTGGACTTTTACTTTGCATCAGTGATAGACCCGTCTGGTCTGCGGTAAATATTTTGTGCGTTTTGAAATTTTTTTGAATATTTAAGCTTCTCCAAGCTCATTGAAGATAAATGCTGGTAAAACTAAATGCATGGCAATAAGAAAAATGCACTTTAAGAATAAAACTGCAAGTAGATAATGCTCCAATCGATCAAGTGAAAACGTTTAAATACTTGGGAATGATTATAAATGACCAATGGAATCCTCAACAAGAAATAAAATGCCGTGCCGAACAAGCAGGACAAGCTTTTATCAAATTTAAACCGCTACTGTGTAACCGCAATATTTCCTTTAATTTCCGCTACAGGGTTGTTAAATGCTACGTATGGTCCATATTGTTATACGCCATCGAAACATGAACGTTAAGAGTACCTTCCATTAATAAGTTGGAGGCCTTCGAAATGTGGACATTGCGAAAAATGTTCCGCATACCATGGACAGATAGGGTGAGAATCGAGGAAGTCTTAAGAAAGGCAAATACTGAGAGAGAACTACTCAATTGGATCCAGATACGAAAAATTTTGTACCTCGGTCATATTCTAAAAGGAAAAAATTACGCAATCCCTCAACTAAGCATCCAGGGAAAGATTAAAGGCAAGAGAGGAGTAGGTGGCAACCAAATGTCGTGGCTACGAAACATAAAGAACTGGACAGGCATAATTAACACTGGCGATCTTTAGCATGCCACAAAAGACAGACATCTGGCCTTAAGATAATTCGCCTTGGTTGCAGCTCAAGGCAATTGTTCAGAGCAGCTGCCTCAAAGGTCAGAATAGCGATGATGATTGCCAATCTTAGTCGCGGAGATGGCACCTAAAGAAGAAGAAGTTTATATATAAAGAAAACTTAAACTACTTACGTAAAAATATTGGCAAACAGGAAAACAAACAATCACAAAATGTACTCACAAACTATAACCTGAGAACTAACCACGCTATGGACAACGGTTTACAACTTAGATGGACGACAGTTACACGTCCCGATACTGGATAGCATCAACACCACTGGTATCAGAGAATTACTGTGGGCCCACATTATGTGTAGAGCCATTCATATATTCAGATTAGTTCCTCTAACGATTTTGTTTTACTTTGCTGTTTTTGGAAGAACAAAGCAATTAAAGAAATTTTAGAATACGCTATTATGACGGTTTCTCTCTCTTAACAGACTTAATCATTTTAATGTAGAAACATATAGGTTTAGTTACTACAGGTGTATATTAACGAAAACCTCATCAAATACCTGGCTATTTAGATGAAAAACTGTTTTCCCTGGACTATAATTATTTCTAAGTAGGTAAAATTCCTTTCATACCGAACGATGTTTCCATTTACTTCTAGTTTTTGTATTCTTTTTATTTTTGGAGAAAATCATATTGGATATTATTATAAAAATTTTTTGCCTTTATATTTAAATAATATTTAACTTTTCAGATCGTATTAACTCTCTGTAATGAGAGTCGACTAACACTTATTTGGTTCAGCCTGTACGCGTCCGATGTTTTTGTCATAATTTTTGGACAGTCATGTGTATTCATATTATTCTTGCTTTGTGATTAATTTTTTTGTTTCGTTTATGTTTGTTTTTTTTTTCTAACTCGTCAAGGTTTATACAAGTAGTCTCCTTATAATTAAGAATTGCAGTATGGAAATATATTTTTCCAAATACAATAATTCATTTCAATATACTTAAAGGTGTATGAACCACACTTTTATTGGCCCCTTTTATATTCTGTGACTACTAACATCATATAGAAATTTCTAAAGAAAGGTGTAAAAACGTTTTATACATATGTGGATATTAGAAAGATGTTATGTTTGCCTTTGGAAATAATACCAAAATACACAATATCTTTATATTATAAAAAAAAATATTAGAGAAAAAAATATCAATTAGAATTTAGAATAGAACTTGCTCTATCAGTGGTATCAATGAATAGTTCTTAGGAAGTCTATTAATATCTGGTTATTTCTGTAGTAAACTTTAACCGTGGCCATGGATGAGAAACTGGTTAATAAATGTAGAGGACTTATTTAAAAACGGGAGTTTCTTAAAACAGCTGTCACATTTTTAAATTTTTTTTATCATTGAGATATTCATTAGTTTTTAAAATAGGTAAAAGAAATAATAAATAAGACTACTCACAATCAATTTAATTTAACTATCCAGACGACCGGTTTCGCTTTCTACAATATGCAAAGCATCTTCAGGTCTCGATACAAAGTTAAATAAATGCTGAAATAATAAAACCCATATTAGGGTGTTGTCTAATAAAGATAAACAAAGATAGATGATATAAATTACAGTAATTATGCCAATATTACATGTCTGTGGTTTTTCAAAATGAATAAATGTTTAAGCAGACAAGGTAAGACCCACAAATTGGTATAAAATAGTCTATTAAATTGTAATAAATTAATAAATGAACAAATAAATAAAACATTACTTACATGCCGGTACTCTATTAAATGATGGTTGGAAGAACATGGTTCAAACTATCCTGTATTGTTGAATGGAGAACTTAAGTCTGCTATTGTAATTGTTTGACCATAAAAAATCTCTCTCCATTCAACAACAAATCTCCATTCAATAATACAGGATAGTTTGATCCATGTTCTTCCAACCATCAATTAATAGAGTACCAGCATGTAAGTAATGTTTTATTTATTTGTTCATTTATTAATTTATTACAATTTAATAGACTATTTTATACCAATTTGTGGGTCTTACCTTGTCTGCTTAAACATTTATTTATTTTGAAAAACCCCAGACATGTAATATTGGCATAATTACTGTAATTTATATCATCTATCTTTGTTTATCTTTATTAGGCAACACCCTAATATGGGTTTTATTATTTCAGCATTTATTTAACTTTGTATCGAGACCTGAAGATGCTTTGCATATTATAGAAAGCGTAACCGGTCGTCTGGATAGTTAAATTAAATTGATTGTGAGTAAGTCTTATTTATTATTTCTTTTACCTATTTGAAATGGACTCACACAAGCAACACATTCATGATTTTCATTAGTTTTTATTTATTTTTGATGAAAAATATGATTTTATCTACCTAAGTTATCTTTTTGAATATGTTTTTTATTTTTTGTAGAATAGAATACAAAATACATTCAAGATTTCTGAAAACTCTGTAACTCATTCTAAGCTACTTTGATGTTATTTATAAATATATAAATATAATAACGAAGGAAGCTACAACCCTTTAAAAAGAACTCCTGTACCATAGTATAAATCAAGTTACCTTCCGAAACAATTTGTTATATTTAAGACATGGGTACATAAAGTCTTTGTCCATTCGTCCTAAAGCTGTTCATCATTCGCCAACTATTTTCTAAAACATAAAACTAAAATTAAAAAGTTTTTGTGCAATTTAAAAAAATGTCGTTTAATAGTTTTTACGTTTTAATAATGCAATCAGTAAAATAACATTTTTAAAATTATTTTAAATAAGATCATATTGGATGTTTCTTTCTGCACATACGATAACCTTTATATGACATACGATAACAATTAAGGTCATCAGAAAGGGGAGAGAATGTCTGTGTTCAATCTAGAACTCGCTGGGATATCCTTTTCGCTTTGGGTATTATATTAGCATAAAAAAATAAAAGCAAGAGAACTACAAATAAACTACTTATATTTAAAGTAAGTAAACATAATATGCAAATAATATGGTAAGGGATAATAGGAGATTAGGATTATGGACCAAAGGCTACTCCCAGCATCGTTTAATAGCATCCAGTAGGAAGCTTTGAATTTGCAGTTCACCTAATTCGCCATCGAAGAGAAGTCTCCCGACTTCTTTTTGCATCTTATAGATGTCGCTGCTAGTGTACTTAAGCAGTTGTTGATAGCGGTTAAATCCTAGACAACATTTTATTTCAGTTTAAACTTTTACAATGGTTCCTGATAAGGAGTTAAATAACTCGAAACACGTGTAGAACAATATTGGAATTCGAATTGAAATTAAATGCAATCTTTTACTTAAGATTTAACGTGAAGACTGAAAAAAAAAGCTTTTAAAAGTGAACTGTAGATGCATGTTGGGGCAAAAGATAACTCCTAGCATCGTTTAATACTCTCCAGTAAAAAGCGTTGAATTTGCGGTTTATCAAATTTGCTATCGAAGAAAAGTCTCCCGACTTCTTGTTGCTTCGTATAGATGTTGCTGCTAGAATACTCAGGCAGTTATTGTTACTATAACGGCCAAATACTAGACTTTATTTCATTTCAGTTTGAACGTGAGCAAGTGTTTCTGTATGGCAATATTTTAATTAAAATTAAAAGCATGTTTTTTATTTAAGCATTTAGAAGAGTGAAAAAGATAGTATTTATAAGGTTAAACTATAGATGCATGTCGAAATAAAAGGTTACTCCAAGGACCGCTCAAAAGCCTCCAGTAAGAATGTTTGAATTTGCGGTTCACCTAATTGTGGTTTGGGTGGGGGTTAGCGCGGGGATTGGCGTTGGAATTGGTGCGGTGGTTATCTCGAACATTTCTGACAGTAGTATTTTGATTGGCAGGTGAAGAGGACGATATTTTCTTTATGAAAGGTCTAAATGTCAAAGTTAATCGTAAACTAATGCCGTCATAATGGAAGAGATTCTAGCCTTTTTTTAAGGTATACGGTCTCTCTGATAATTGTTAATTTATAGAAGGGGATTGGGGCTATGGTTCTTAGTTTTTAGAGTTTGTAAAATTAATTTTGTGACCTGTATACAAAATTAATTTTGAAAACTCCAAAACCACAGCTCACTCCCAGTCGCTTCTACAAACTAATAATTATCATAATATCCGAAAATATAGAAATTGAAAAAAGGCCAAATTGTCTCAATAAAAGATTTGACGGCATACGGTTACCTTCGATATGGAGACCAGTCATGAAAAAAGTATCGTCATCTTACCGAATCAATCTACTGTCAGAAATATTCGCGACAACACGCGCACCAATCTCCGCGCAGATCCCCACGATAACCCCTACGTCAACCACCACCCAAACCATGTCATCATCGACGGTATCAATGAACCGTCCTCTGTTCCAGTGGCAGTAATGCGTTAGATAATGATCAGTATTGTAGTTTCTGGTGCCTCGGGACACGAGATTTCGGAAGCCGTGAAGATGACGTCAAAGAGGATATTGACATATTTTAACAGATTCTGAAACTGTTTTTGATTAATTTTTTTATTCCTTTTTATTTAATTAAACATCATTATATTATTTTTATAACATTTGACGATGAACGATTAAGTCAATAATTTCTAATTTCTGATATTCTTATTTGTTCATTGATATGAAAGATGAAAGTATTGTTAGAGAGTTTTATGAATCATTAAGTTACTACAAAAATAGCCATCTGTAAGAATAACGTTTTCACAAATTTTAATATCGTATTACCAAATTGTATGACATGTTATAAGAAAATATTACAATATACAGATTTGTTAATAAATAATGTATTTACTGCTTAGTAAGATTGTAGGCGGTAATGTTAATGAAAATAAAAAGCTTTTGTATCATACATGTAGAATGTGTTTGGAATTAAAAAACAATATTAGTCCAGGTAATCCTCATGAATAATGGTTTGTTATGTATTTCTTATTTTAAAAGTAATCATAATCCATAAACAGTTATTTGATACATACAAAGAGCATTTGGCAGGACATAGATATAAAAATATATCTCTAATATATTTAAAGACACAAAAATATCTTCCTTTTTTTATTGATTTTACGTACAACCTACACTTATTGGGGTCTTTTTTGTCTCGCTTTTTATGTATGGAGCTTAAGTATTCTTTTTTTTCTTCATTCTTTCCGTATATTTTCATTAAATAAGCGTTTGTTAAATATTTGTTTTATTGTATGATGACTTAAGACCAAAGTGATGTGTTTTAGCAGTTCTACCGGTATATTTCCAAGGCAAAATTCTTGATATTTTTCATCCTTTTACGTGAATTTCTAATTTCGTTTTCATATATATCTGAAATATATGTTAGTATGTTTCTAAATTTGTAGTTGGCAAAGTATATAGATATCTTTTTTCACAATACATCTAAGTAGTATTATACCCTCTTGCCCATTTGTATTGGTTTCATCTTTACCATTTTTATGGTATTCCGTGTAAAGTTCTTGTACGTTTTTGATGGCTGCCTTGCTTTTCAGCTTTTCATTAAGCTGTCTAGATCTTATATTTTTGACAAAAAAGGTTTAACTGCTCTTATTTCTTTTATATTTTATACGTTTGCCTTGATCTTCTTTTTTCTTTGGTTTTCTATCTTTGTTGTCCACCAATAGATTTTTTTTGTATGGATAATTTATTTGTACCATTTTCCCTTTCTATTGCTTCTTCTGGTGCTAGGTGTATTTGAGCTTTCATGATATTATCATTTTTGTTTGTCATTCCTTGTACATCTTTCGTTTTGACGATAGTTTCAATTTATAAAAAAAAGATCGACTTGTCTATTAATCTATTTCTAGGGTACCTTTTTGATTTTATATTTTTACACTTATTCATCGTCATCCAGCCTTTATAAATCAAGTCTACTGCTGGAAATAGGCCTTCCATAAATTCCTTCGTTCTTTACGATTTTGTGTTCTTTTATTTTTGGTGATACGCCTGATGACGTCAGTCCAACGTGTAGGTGGTTTTAAAATATTGCATATATTAAATTTGTATTAGAGTCATAGTTTCTTCACCATAGTCGTGACCAGTAATACGCATTGGTCAAATATTTTCTTTTGAGGCTAATTGATTTGTGTGCCGTAAGTGTGCCTTGCAGTTTTGTAAAGGCTACCCACGCTAAAGTAATTCGTATTTGGATTTCGCATTCTTGGTTATCTCTGATAAATCTTATTTCATGACCTGAATACTTTATTTTTCCACCAGTTCTACCACTTTGTCTTGAATAGGTAAATGACTATTAGGGACCATATTTGTCATAAACTTAGTTTTGGTCAAGTTCATTCGGAAGCCCACCTTAGAACAAGCAAAGTCCAATTGATTTAACACATCTGTGGCTGCTCCTTAATTGTCTGTGATAAGGACAATGGCATCTGCAAACCAGAGATGGTTAAGCTTTTCAGTGGTTGTTTCTCGGTGGTCCCAATTCACCATCTTAAAGGCATACTCTAATGCCGTTATAAATAATTTAGGTGACAATGGAGTGGAATCCAATCGAAAACACCATGTCCTTCGAAGAGGAAATTCTGAGATGTCTAGAGACAACAAATATAGACGTTATGGATATCAAAACCTTAAATGATAACTTAATAAAAGCTATTAAGAACGCAGAGAAAAAGTGCAATACAAATTCTAGGAGAGATAAGGAGGTAAAGCTCAGTCAAGAAACAAAAAGACTTATGGAGGCACGAAGAGAACTTAAGAACAAAAACAATACGAATGCACGCGTACTACAACAACTTAATAAAGATATTAATAAAGCAGTGAGAAAGGACGTACGACAATATAACACAAAAAAGATTACAACGGTTGTCGAGAAAAATAAGAGTTTAAAGGTGCTGAAGAGATGTCAAGCTCTAGGTAAGAAGAACATTGTTAAGCTCGCAGATCGAAATGGAAAAGTGGTAACAGATAAAGATAAGATAATTAAGGTAGTTGAAGAATTTTACACCGAATTATATAGAGAAAGGGGGAAGAAAGACGGCATCAAGTTGAGAAAAGTCCAGAATGTGGGTTCAGAAGATATCCCAGAAATAACAATCGAAGAAGTCTTAAAGTCATTAAATAGAATGAAAAACAATAAAGCAGCTGGTGATGATCAAATCGTTATTGAGGCAGTTAAAGCAGGAGGAAAGACAGTATTGAAAGCATTGACGCAATTATATAACTTATGCCTTTCAAAAGAGATTACACCATCTCAGTGGAATAAAGCTGTTATAGTAGTCATGCACAAAAAGGGAGATATAACAGAGCTAAAGAACTATAGACCTATTAGCTTGTTATCTCACGTTTATAAGTTGTTTATGAAGATAATAACTAATAGGTTGACATCAAAACTAGACTTCTATCAACCTTGCGAGCAAGCAGGATTTAGAGCTGGATACGGAACAAATGATCATTTGCAAACCATTAAGTCGTTGATTGAAAAAACCATTGAATATAATAGACCCCTGATACTTGTCTTTGTCGACTTTGAAAAAGCATTTGATACGATCAATCAAAGTGAAATGCTCCAAGCTCTAACACAATGTAGAATAGATCACCGATACATATCTCTCATCAGATACATCTATCAACATGCTACAGCCTGTGTAAGACTTAATGAAGATACTGGGACTTTTCGTATTGAAAGAGGCGTTCGGCAAGGAGACAACATGTCTCCTAAATTATTTACAACTTTGCTAGAATACGCTTGTAAAACAATAGATTGGAACGAAAAGGGCATCAATGTAGATGGAAAATTTTTAAATAACCTTAAATTTGCAGATGATATCGTTCTTATTGCAGACAGCTTTGATCAGGCACAGATAATGCTCCAAGAACTCCATACTGCCACAAAAAGAGTTGGTCTTAAAATAAATTTTTCAAAAACACAATTTATGACAAATTTAGTCCACAACAAAAACATCTCAGTAGAAGACAAAGATATTGAGCCAGTTGACTCCTATAAATACTTAGGCCATGAGATCAGAATAAGTCGAGACAACCAAACAATCGAGCTGAAAAGAAGAATAAACCTCGCTTGGGCTGCATTTGGAAGGATGAAGGATATTTTTAGGTCTAAGATTCCAATGTGTCTGAAAAGAAAAGTATTTAATCAATGTATTTTGCCAGTGATGACCTACGGCGCAGAAACCCTAACGCTCACAAGAACAACAGTGAGTAAACTACAAGTTGCGGAAAGAGCAATGGAGAGAATTATGTTAGGGATTTCTCTACGTGATAGAATACCCAATGCTACTATACGCAAAAGATCAGGAGTAGCAGACGTTATTGAAAGGATAACAACACTAAAGTGGAACTGGGCAGGTCATGTAGCAAGATCAGTTGATGACCGGTGGACAAAAAGAATTTTGGAATGGAGACCCCGAATACAAGCTTACAGAAATAGAGGTCGACCCCCAACGAGATGGACAGATGACATAAAAAGAGTGACTACAAATTGGATTCAGATGGCGCAAAATCGGACTAAGTGGAAAAGCATGCGAGAGGCCTATGTTCAGCAGTGGACGTTAGAGGCTAGTTGATGATGACGATATCTTCTTGCTCCATCCCACGTTTTATTTTTATTGGTCGGGTTTTATCGTGTATTTTAACAGTCGTAGTGGTATTTTGTAAATATTGTAAATAAATTTACTATACCTATAATCAATCTTGCTGTCACTCATTGCTTCTATAAGGCTGTCTATTTTGGTCGTGTCGAATGCTTTACGAAAATCCATGAAAGTGAGTACAAGAGGTCTTTACTGTATGGAGATGATCATTGGTACCATAATTTGAACGGAATTCAACCTGCTCTCTCGGTTGGTAGAAATTGAATTTTTTTTCAGTCTTGATGTCACAAACCTAGTGATAAGCTTGTATTTGTGGTTTACCAGGCCAATAGGTCTATAATTTTTTAGGTTAATTCTATCTCCTTTTATATAGAAAACGATTAGTAAATTAGACCCATATGTTTTGAAATTTTAATAAAACAAATTATTTGTTTGTTAAGTGAAAAAATACTTACTTAGTTTTTATTAAGGTTAATTAATTAGGGTAATTTTATTCATTAAGCTATATTTATGTTATCATTTGTAACATTTTGTTGCACACTGTGCCAGCTGTTTCGTCGATGTATATTCAAACGAAGCCGAATGTAGAGAAATCCAGATTACCAAAGCTTTTTGTTTGTTATTGGCTGTTTATCTCTACTAGAGTCCTGGACTAATATTCAGCATTATTGTATTTTGTGATTGCAAAATAGGTCGAAATGTTGATGTTAATAATAATGAATATGTACAGAATGTTTACAGGGAGAACGCTGAACTTAATGACATACATAAGTACTAGTATATTATTGTTAGAAATACATTTTCTAGTTAGCAGTACAATCATTATGTTTTTTAATAAATAAATAGCTCTAGGTATGAAAATTTTACAGCAAAAAAAAGATTACAAAATACATTAAGCTTTAAATAAAAGTTTGTATAATTTATTTTAAGACAAATATATACAAATATACCTAAGCAAAATTTAATGATAATATTACTGTAGTATTTAGGGAGACTTAACAGATTTCTCAGCCTATACATTTAGAATTATTTATTTGTTTTATATCTCTTATTTTTTCTTGAACTTCGTTAGACCATCACTTTTATATTCCAACACATTTTTTCTAATATTTTTTCCCTCTTTCTCGTCTTTTCAGACATTTTGGTTTGGTTTCGCCTTTTTACTTCGATGTCCAGTACAAGCAACTTATGTTGTTGGCTTACTGTCTCACTAACTATTGCAGTTCTTACATTCATGTATATCTTATTCTCTTGAAATAAATCAATCTATTTGGGATTGATTTTGTCCACTTTTGTATGTAACAAGTTGAGATTCTCTCTTTTAAAAGAATGTGTAAGCAATGGTCATACATAGCGCTGTTGCTAATTCAAGCATGTCATTCCCAGCTTCATTTCTAGTTCCAAATTTTAGTCTTCATGTATTAATTCATATCCTAACTTGGATTGGCCCACATGTGCTTTAAAATTATCTCTATTATAACTTTGTCCTCTGATGGAATATCACTCAATATGTCTCCCAATTGGTCATAGAAAGCGTTTCTTTCATTCTCATCCAGCCCTGTTTGAGGAGCATACACGCATACAGCTATAATACTTCTTATGCACATTATTCTATCACTCGTTCTTACAACTTCTATTACGTTATCTTTCATTTACTTTATCGGCAATTATTCCAACTCCATTTCAAGTGTTACTTTTACATATCACAACTTGTATCCTTCACCTAATTCTTTTGCTCTTTGACCTTTCCACCTCATCATCATTATTGGTACTACAGCCCTATAAAAGAGCCTCGACCTTCCCAAGTCTATTACATTGGTCAGTTCTATCCATTGCCAACTGTTGCCAGTTTTCTGCGCCAATTTTCTATCATCCTCATCAACACCATCCCTCCATCTGAGTTTTGGCCTACCCCTACTTCTAATTCCTACAGGTTGTGACCTAAAGATTCTTTTAGGGAGGTTGTTTTGTTGTGATCTTGTCAGTTGTCCTGCCCATCTTAGTCTTGCTATTCTTATAAGAGATACTACGTCTTTATTACCAAATATATGTTTATATCTGTGAAATATCTCGTAGTTCTCCTTCTTCAAACACCATTTTCACAGATGCCACCGAATATTTTTCTCAGGATCCTACGTTCAAACATAAGCAGGAGGTTTTCATCTGCCTTGGAAATGGTCCATGTATCCGATATATATGTCAACACTGGTTGTATAAGGGTGTTGTATAGGGTTATTTTTGTTTTTTGTCTTAAGTTTCTGCTTTTCATATGTCTACTCAATCCAATTTGTACACCACTTCAAAGGTAGAGTTATCAACCGTGAATTGGTGGCCGATATTTCTGGCTCTATTGTCGGGTGTTGATGTCATTATCTTAGTTTTTTCATCATTTACTTACATGCCCATATTTTTTGCGGCATTTGATAAGTTGGTATACATTTCTTCTAGCTTGCGTGTTGTGCGGGCAACTAGATCAACTTCATCTGCATATGCCAAAATTTGGGATGATTTATTAAAAATGTTTCCTCTGCTGTCTATTTGGGCATCCCTCACCGCCTTTTTCAGAGCTATGTTGAAAAGCAGACACGTCAGCGCATCTCCCTATCGAAGCCCAACGTGCGTTATAAATGCCTGTTATTGTTCGCCCTGTATTTCGACTTTGCAAACAACTTTACGCATTGTAGCCTTAACCAATCTTATCAGTTTATCGGGAATGTAGAATTCATCCATCGCTTCATACAATTGATATCTTAGGACACTATCGGCGATTTAAAATCTACGAAAATATGGTGTGTGTCTTAGCACAAAGATCTAGTCTGTTGTTGATCGACCAGGCCTAAAACCACTATTCGCCAAGAAGCTCCTTTGAATATGCACTTAGGCAATCGTATAAAATACTCGAAAATCTTTTGTATGCTATATTAAGGAGGGTTGTTCCTTTATAGTTTCTCAATTCCAATTGATCACCCTTTTTGTGTAGCAAGCAAACGATCCTTATACACCACTCTTCAGGGATTTGTTCCTCTTTTCAGGCTCCAGTAAGATTATTTATGTATGATTAGTCAGAGCAGTACCTCCATATTGAATAAGTTCCTCGGATATACCACCACTTCCTGGAGATTTATCATTTTTTAGGTGTTTTATTGCATCCTGTACTTCTTAAACTGATGGAGGCTCCATTGCTTGTTTCTGGGGGTGGTTGATTTGAATCTTCTACTTCTATAGTAAGTAGTTCTTTATAGTATTCCACTCACCTCTTCAATACTTCTTCTTTTTTATTAAGATATGCCCCTCCTTATGATTACATAGTCCGATCATTGGTTTAAATTATTTTATTGTATTCTTTAGATTTTTATAGAATTTTCTTGTGTTATTTTTCTTTTTTAATGCCTCAAGTTCTTCCATTATTTTATTTTTCTAAGTTCGCTTTTTCTCCAATGGATGTACTTATCTTTTCTTCTGAGATCTTTATATTTCTGTTCGTTTTCTCGGATTCTTCTTTCCTGTATCAGTTTATATTCGTTGTTATTTCTTCTTGTAATGTCCTCGCACTCAGCATCGAACCACTCATTCCGTGGTGCTGGTCTTTGCGGCCCTAGAAATTTCTATAATATAATTTTCACACATTTCCCATTGTTCACTAATTGTTAGATTCTTTTTAGTTATGTATTAATTTTGATATCGTTTTGAAATCTTTCTATCGTTTGCGGATTTTTGAGGAGTTCAATAAGGTGCCTTGTTTTGGTACTTCTTTTCTTCTTTGCATTTGAGATTCTAGCCCAAATTTTTGTGACAACTAGAAAATGAATCAATATAAGGTTGAATGTTCGAATAATTAAACTTTGATGGTATACAAGGCAACTATCGAACACAGTAATTAATTAAATCTTGCCCAAGTACTTTCGATCAATAGATCATCTTCAGGGGCATTTCGTCAGTTGTGGCCTATCCGACATGAGTAGAATGTCATACATGTAAATTTGGACATAACAATACAATACACAAAGACAAACAAACACTTTAAAATTTTTAAAAAGGAGAAGCTACATGTTATATGGAAGCCGGAGACAGAATCTGTCTCCGGCTTCTGTGTTCTGTGTTCGATAGTTGCCTTGTATACCATCAAAGTTTAACTAGAAAATGATCTGAATCAATATTGGCGCCTCGATAGGTGCAGACATCCATAAGGTTGGAGTGTCTAGCATCTATGATCACATGATCAATTTGGTTGTTCGTTAATCCATCAGGCGAGGTCCAAGTCCCCATATGTATTTTTTGTGTAGAAAACATGTGATCATGTTCTTTGAGGCTGCGAAGGTGACTGCTCGGTGTCCATTCGAATTAGTATTATTATGGAGACTATATTTACTAATGTGCGGTAGATATATTTCTTCCCTTCCGATTTTTGCATTCAGATCACCGATAACTATTTTACTGTCATTTCTGAAACAATTGTCATATGTTTTTTTAATTCATCATAGAAATTGTCTTCTTCTTCGTCTTTCTTGTCCTCTGTTGGGGAGGTACATTAATAAGGCTAATATTAAAAACTTGTCCTGATCCTTAAGCGGTTCATTCGCAGATTTATCAGCTTAAAATCTATAACCAAGTGCTTGACTTTAATATTGACTATAAAGGCTGTCTCAAATTCATGTCTGGTTCTATGTCAACTATAGTATATATTGTAGTTTGCTATTTGGATTATGCCATGGCCTGTCCATTGTACTTCTTGTATTGCAGTAATATAAGCATTATATTGTGCTTATTATATGTCACACAGTTTGCGGATGTTTCCTTTCCACCTAATTTCTTGAATACAAGCAATTTGTACGCTCCTTCTTTTAAGCGTATCTACTAACGCCACACTATTACCTGTAAGACTTCCAAGATTCCAAGACCCAATCCTAATGTTTCTAACCTGTAATGGTATTCTCCTGAGATCTCACCCGGAAAAACAAACTCTTCATATTTGTGAAACATACATTCAAAAATGGTTTAATATACAGGTATTCTATTAAAAAAAATTGGTTATTTCCGTTGTTCTGACTGACCCTGTATAATCGAAAATTAAATTATAGAGTCTTTGATCAGTTTTGTTTAAAATATTTTTCATATACTCCATAGTTTTGCCGTAATCAAAGAAAGCCAGATATTTGACGCACCCTGTATAGTTGTAATTTAGTCGTCTGATTAGTTCCATTGTTTCATTCAAAATATATTCTGTTCACGATTACGAAAATTTCATATTATAAAATAGCACAAAGACATCGCACTTAACAAACAATATGCGCCTTTAACGCTTTACTCGAATAATTTAATAAGAGACAACGTCCATGTCGGCATGTCTATGAAAGTGTCTTTTACAAAGAGATAAATTTGTTATTAGATTATCAAATGATGTCAAGCTTTTAGTCAGAACATTAAGTTATTATTAAATAAAAAGTTTAGCACAGGTCTTCCACGCGCGATTAAAATTAAATAAAATTATTAGTCGCACTGTATAATACTTGTAAATGTTAAACTAACAAGTTATCTGTGTAATAATAATCTTCTTATTTTGGCCTTGTAACCGTGGGTTGGTCTTTGCTTCTATTTTGATCTTTGTATGCGTTTTGATTTATTTTCATATTGTTAAGTAAACTGCTAGTTTACTTTAACGTTATAGATTTCACTAAAAGATGTTTTAACCATATATTCTGACTGATAATTATATTCACAAGAAAATAAATTTCCTCTAGTAAAAAAAATCCTTTATAACAGGTTTAAAAATATAAAACCTTGTTGAATAAAGTCAAAAATGTTTTCAAAATGACTATTCCATCATCAGTGTTTTTTTCTAAAATAAGTATTACCGTTTCAATTAAAGCAAATGTAAAATCTCACTTATGTTATAACAAAAATATTGTTTAATACTCACTAGGTTTACTTGTTTGAAGCCACTAAATACCTGAGTAAAAACCCTTTAAATATAGTTAAATTAATTTTAGATAACATTTTTGCTGATAATCATCTAGGATGTTTAATTTATGGACGCAATTGACTTTATGATAACGTAGGACACTAACACTGGAGTTGCTAGGTCCTTAGACGAAGTGTCTTATGAAGAATTGTTGATAGCAACTGATTAAAATAACACATTTGGACGGAAGTCTAAAAAACATTCTCAAATTTATTGCTATTGTTTGTGCTATATAGTCACATTGCTAAATGTGATAGTAGTCAACATTGTATATAATTCAATATGTTAAAATTTGTTTAATTATAACAGTAGGAACCATCAATATGTTGGGATTAAAGTGTTATGTATCCTGAAGGTTTGTTGGAAAATTCTAGAAGAATGATTGTTTGAGATTGATTTAAGTTGGATAAAAGTTTTGATTATAGGTAGGCAAACATCATACCTATCTAATATACTATATATAAGTTGTTCTTAGCAGCTCATGGAATCCTTTGCGGATCATTTCTGTTGAGGCTCTATGATATTGCACAGTGTTGGTAGATACGGCGAGCTACACATAATGTAACCAAATTATACAGAGTTGGAAGATAAGTAATTGGGCAATGCCTAATTGGATCTTCGGTGTTATTTTGATCCTTTGGTATTAAATAAGTTGTTCCTGGGTTAGCAAAGATGGTATTTCCTGCGGATTAGAAATATTGTGATTAATTAATGCTAATAAGCACTCATGAATAGTCCAGAACTTCTTAAGCCAGAAGTTTTGAACGCCATCTATTAAAGAAAATTTCCAGTTATGAAGATCTTTAATAATATTTGAAACTTCTTCAGTACAAACGGATTCGTAGAGAGGAGTAACGTAGTGTTGGCAGTTGTGCAAAGTATCTTTGGTTAATCCAGCATTGGTGTTAAAAGCAGCTGGTGTGGAAAGTTGATTAGCATAAAACTCATGAATTTCTTCTTGGTTTTGGTACGATTTATTGGCACTTTCTGCAGTAGAATTTAGTTTCCGATAAAACGTCTTCTTGGCATTCTCAAAAAGCGTATTGTCGGATTTTCGTTTGTTACTAATTTTGTATTTCCTCAGTTGGCCTGAGTAAACGGAAAGTTTTTGTTTTAATGTATCCAGGCACTGTTGTGCTGTGTTGTTTTCTGGATTATATGGTAAATGTCTTGCGGTGGTTACCATTATTTATTCAGCTCTTCTAATTACTTTTCTACTTGTTGTTCCTCAAACATATTCCGTATTTTGACCAATGTCCCTACGTAATAATTCAATTTTACTTAGCAGCCGTTTTTCCTAAGGTGGAACTCTGTTATTTGTCCTTCCAATATTAGTACCCCGTCGTGTTCTGATCTTAACGCCCGTAACACTAGCAATTGCTGTTGTTGCACAATAAATCAGCTTATGCATATATTCCAATGTATGGCGTCTGCGACATAATTGGTCAGCAGATATGTGTAAGTTACTAAGTTATTAGTTATTGAAAATTGAGATGTTAATTGATGTATTTGATGTATGTGCGGATTTAATAAATATAGAAAGCAAAGAGAATAGAAGATGCAATATAATACTTGTCGAACTGTGATTGAATATATGAGTTTTGATAAATGTTACTGGAAGGTTATATCACTTGGGTATGAATATGAATTGAATAAAGATCATAATTAAGTGGAAAATACTCAAAATTGGAGGGGGGGGGGTAAAAAATAAGAGCTTAACATATGGAAAGTTAAATATTATGAACATTTGGAAATAATGGCCTAGAACAGACTACAGACTAAGAAAGATAAACAGATGTATAAAAAACAAAAAGAAAAAGAAAAATCATAAGTGGGAGATGGATGTAAGATACGTTGTAGAGAAAACAGATTATGGGAATATTGGCGATGGAGGGGAAGAAAGTCACGATTAAACGAGACATGGCGATTAACGTAGTTAAAACTTCTCTGCTTTTTCTAAAAAAGTCTAAAAAAGTTTTTTGAAGAATATTGTGGTTTAAAGAGACATCGTCTGAGACAGTTAGAATGCGGTTATGTTCTTTCAAATGTTAAGTGAAAGTGGAAATATTTTTTCTTTTTGTCTACCCTAGAGAGCGTAAAGATAGTTATCTACAAGTACTTTCTATAAAGGTAACATCACAATCTGAAGATTTTAGTTTAGCAACACCAATACGATTCGTTTAATGGATAGCGTTTTTAGAGTTACTTAAACACTGAGCAAAATTATTGGGTATTTTGAATAAAATGTGGATATTAATCAAGGTTTAATGAGATTTTTATATCTTCAGAAAGACGTTTATGATGATATGCTAATACAGAATAATTATATTTAAAAATATTCGATAATATTATACGATCTCATCATCATCAATAATTTCATCCATTAAAGATGTCTTAAAACTCTACAAGAGACTGCATTTCCCAGATACTTTAATAATAAACCTAACTAAATCTTAGTAGTGTTTACTAACTAAAATGTTTAGATTGTTATTTTACCCATATAGGTAGCAATATGGCCTGTAGATTACTCGTGTCTTCATGCTCTATAGAGCACACAAAAAGAGAAAACACTTCCATTTTCTCTCAATATGTTAAAGAATATAACCACGCCCTTAATATCTTAGACGATTATTCGCCATGCTCTCGTTCCATCGTGACTTGCTCCACTTTATCGCCAAATATCCTCGTAATCTGTTTTCTCTGCAACTACTCTAACGTCCATCTTCCATTAATCATTTTCCTTTCTCTTTTTGTTTTTATACTTCTGTTTATCTTTCTCAGTTTACATCACGCCGTTTTTTCCAAATGTTCATAATATGTAACTGTCCATATATTACGATCTTATCCTTCACCTCCGTTCAGTATTTTCAACTTTACCACTGATCTTTATACCCAAGTTTCTTCACCTGTCAATTCCATCAGCACATTCACATCAGATAACTTTAATCCCATATAAAATCGTTTACAACCACAAAACAATCAGATTAAAACCCTTATTCATATATATTTTTCTTTTGTTACACACCAAGATTGTACTAAAATTTATATAAAACAAAAGCACACAGAAAAATTTAAAATTATTACAAACAATATTAGAGTAACACCCTCATTATTACCGACATAACAGCTTAAATTAACATTATCCATCCTCCCTATTTTCTGTTATAATCTACATACTTCCTTTTTCTTATTTTCACATGTTATCCCTAGGTTATGGTTTCAGACCTCTTCATATCCCAATCTCTTCTTCAGTTATTACTTCCTCTTACAATAGCAATACAACATTCTTTTTTTTAACTACTATATAGAGTCACCCTTTATCCATCAATTTTATTGGTTTTCTTTTATTTCTTGAATATATACATTATTAAGTAATCAATTCTTTCTATTTTGCTAACATTCATAAACTTAGAACTTAAATACTTTTTATTTCTCAGGTACCAACTGTTGCTTTTATCATATAGGGCCTTATTATTACTTAAGTTTATTCAAAAGTCATCGTTCTTTAACTATACAATCATTACTTGTTATTCCAGCTAAATAAAATTATGTTGGTTTTATCATATTTCATGAATTCAAAGATAACTTAATTAACACCCATCCATATCATTTTAACATTCATTAACTTATGATTTTAAACATAATATATGTCTTAGGTACCAAATGTTGATTTTTAACATATAGAACCTATAGAGATTTTTCTATGACTGGATTCCCCCACCCTACAATATACAACTTCAATCATATCACAATCTTTTATTAAAAATAATTTTTTCAAGAATTCATCTACAATAAAATCATGCAATACAATTCCTATTCATAATTTTCAGTAAAATTTATCTCAACTCATATATTCAATCATAATTCCGCAAACAATATAATGGATCTTTTATTCTGCCCGCTTTCTATATTTAATAAATCATACATCAGTTAACATGTCAATCTTTAAAACCAATAATCCGGCATCTTACACATATCTGTTTTCCAAATTTCTACCCACCAAATGTTGATTTGAAACATACAGTACCTTATTATTTAATTTTTTAGTTAATCACAGATGGATCAGATATACGTATTGATGTTTGCCTACCTACAATTAAAACTTTTATCAAACGTTTTTTATCAACATATTGATGGTAGGCGCAGTTAAAATTAATAAATTTTTAACGTATTAAATTATAGTCAGATTTAGACACAGACTTCCGGTTAAATTGACTGCTTTGTTTAGACTTTGGTCCCAACGCGTCATTTTTATCAGTTGCTCTTAACAAGTCCTCATAGACACTTTGTCTAAGAGCCTAGCAACCCCAGTGTTTGAGTCCTACGTTGCCATGAAATAAATTGCGTCTGTAACTTAAACATTTTAGATTATGATCAGCAAAAATAAACTTAAAATTATTTTAACTCTATTAAAACAGTTTTTAACCTGGTTTTTACTGACTTCAAACATGTGAATCTAGTAAGTATTAAACCATATTTTTGTAATTACCCTCGTCCAAATTTAACTTACACGTTTGCTTAAATTAAAATGGTAATACTTATTTCAGAAAAAACACTGATGATGGAATAGTTATTCCGAAAACGTTCTGTAATGGAGCTCGATAGGCCTTTTATATTATTATACCTGTTATCAAGGATTTTTACAATAATTTTTTTAAAATATATATCTTAAATAACAATATTAATTTTTATTACATAAAAACAATAAAATTCAATAAGGAGTAGGAAATACCATATTTAGAGCTATTTATTTGAATATTTAAGCGTTCTCCCTATTAGATCTTGATTGTTGCACGTGCGTTTGCCGATGGCATGGCACGTGCGGTGTTGACATGACTTGACGTGTTATCTTGTGTTGCCGTTGCTGCCTGTACAGTGGAGCTGCTGTTGGAGATCTCCCTGCGTGAGTACCTTAATCAACAACAATACCTTTCACTTGTTCTGTCTTTCTCTTTTTCTTACATTCTAATCAGTATAATTTAGATGGTATTGATTTAAAAACAGAAGTTGCTGTTTAATGATTGTCACAAACCTTGCTTAAATGCATAAGTGAAACAAATGATTAACTATTATATTAACTATTAACTTAAATGTTTGACTTCATACAATAAATGTTGGGTTTATTGACCACGTGACCTTTCCATTTGTCATTTAGGCAATATGATCGATAAACCTGGCAAATTAGAAAGAGATGCAAGGACTTTTTTGCGTCAGGTATATTTCTATAGATCTAATGTTTGGTAAAAGGTAAAATATAATACGAAAGTATTATGTTTAAATTATAATCTGAAAGGACGACATACAGATATATTTTAGACATTTATTTCTTAAGAATTTTTTCCCCTAGTTTGTGGACTGTGTTCTCAAAACGACAATGTAAATGTATGGACATAAAAACAGTAACATTCAAACTATGGGAGCAAAATAAAATGTTAAATTATTACTTTTTTCATTCTTTTGGAACAAAATTAAATGAAACATTGTTTTAATTTTTATAAAAATGCTTAAAAATAAAAATCAAAGTTATATTTTATATGCACATTTACAAAATATTACAAACAATATGAAGACAATGAATTATCGCAAAACTCATTTTTTAATATAAATTTCTTTTTAATGGTAGCTGGTAGCGACGAAAATGCCACTGAACCTCTAAAAATCGTAAGAACAAGTTGAACTTTGCGGAGTATATTAATTATGGGACTCAAAAAAAGTTGCAAAAGAGTTTACTAATTTTACTCCCGGGCTTCCCTGTCAAACCTCCTCACAGGCAGGTAAAATTAAAAAAAAAATCAATTTACCAAGAATCTGTACACCTGCATTTATTTTTACTAATCAAAATTAAAGTCTTCAACATTGTCTTTGATTTCACCGTCTTTATTAAAATTAATAACTACAATGCAATGTCATCCCTATCAAAATATACCTCTCTTTCCCAATAGTGATAAATGATTTTATCCACATGTTAAATGGTGTTTGACATAATTTCAGGAGCAATTGGTAATAATGCTTCATTTCACATGGCTAAACAGTCATTTTTTTCCTGCTTTATCTCAACCTATATGTTGATTATAATAATTTTTTGATATCCTCCGAATATGTTAAATAAGATTAAACATACAGTGGTAAGGAGGAATACGTAGAACTCTATGATCCATCTATTTAGCCAACCGAATAACTTTATAATTTTTGGCGATTTATTTAAATTTACAGTACTATTCAGCAGTTCTGTTTTCAAAAGTTTTTCATGGAATGATAGTTTTTGTTCCATAAGACACTGCTAAATTTTAACCTTCTTTTATATTGTATTTGGAACCTTAGTGACGAAAACATTGTGGTATGATGAATTATCCATAACAACACCAGATAATTCGGTTAAATTTGTAAGTAATTTGATTTAATACCAGTATAAAAACATTTCTTCGTTCATCTCACCATGGTATTATGAAGTCATATCTGTTGTACTAAATATTAATTTAACTTCATGAACAAATCCATTTATATTACCAGTACAAAAAAATAATGTATCTTTTACCATCAACTTTGGTTGTTTTCAAACTTCTTTTATCATTATCTTGCCAAGAATGTATGGTTGAACCATTTTGGAAAATCTAAGTTTCATCAAAAAAAAAACAAACTGATAAATATCTTCCTCTCCCAGTTGTTTATATGACAGACATTGCCATGTTGTTTCTCGATTAACTTTCTCTCGTCTGTTCGTAAAAAATCGTTTGAGACCAGATAGTGACAAAAAAATTTACTTTACTTCATAAAAGTTTAATATTTAATATCTCCTCAACAAGACGGCGTTAAACAAATAATAAATTAATAGACCTACATCTTAAAAGAGAAACTAAAAAGTGTTTACAGGGGTTTCTTGTTTTTTTTTTTGGCAAATTCTGATTCTCTTTAAATAAACCAAGCTGATCTGTCCTTACGTAATGGGAAACCACTAATTGACTGTACTTAGCATTAGATTTAATATTGTGTGTAGATGAGTTTGGCTTCGGATTTAGTCCATTAAAAAGAAAGGAAGAAGCTTAGAAGAGCTTAGAAACATCAATGATAAAGATTATTAAGCATATTTTATAACAAAATTATTTTTATCATATTTATTCATGTTTGTCATCTTACATTTTCAGATAAATATTTGAGAATATGTGGTGGTGCAAATTTATCACCAGAGGTCAAAATATATTTATATTGGATTATCAATAAATTTAGTTTAAATGAAACATTTACACAATTTACCTTAGGAAACAGCAATTACTGTTTTAATATGGTCATGGTCATACAGTTCGTAACCATTAATTTTCAACCATTTTCTAAACAATACTTTGTAATTTATTCTGATTAGATTCATCGGTCTCTTTCTTATTTCATCCAATATATTTGCTTTAATGCTTTTAATAAATCTAAGGAAACAACTAATAAGAATCAATAAATCAATTAGTAATTTATTTCTACATAATTTTGTTTTTTAGAGTATCTTTAAAAAATACCCTTCATTTGATAAATAATTAAGTAAGGGTGCAATTTATTATATTACATTAATACCATAAAACCTTATAAAAATACAAAAAGAACTTTAAAGTTTTAAAAATTTTGAAAAAAATTTAAAAGTAAAATACATCTTAAAAACTTAAGGGTACACAATAAAATTAAAATACAGTTAAATAAGATCGTATCCACTGAATACGAAGCATTTGAAAATCGAAAAATTACTGGACGGTATTTTTTATGTGGATTGTCTGGGGGAAGTCAATAGAAAAGTTGTACATACCATCTAGTGGGTATCTAAATTTTTGCTGTGTCATGTTTTTTTTAACATTTAAGCAGAAAAAGTGACTTGTAGTTAATTTTAATATTGTGAAAAACTTACCATTGTAGATGAAAATTTTTAAGAGACGACATTCTCGACACATTTCAAAACATGAGCTTTTTTGTAGTTACTTATGTGCAAAAGCTTTGCTGTGCTTTCTTCTTTTCGTATCTGCAATCTTCCTGCAGCGACTGTACGAAACATCTGACTCAATTCTCCAACAATTAACACTTAAAATTTAATTCTCCAAACACTCAGCTACTTCCTAATGACACAAGAACTTCTTTCTGTCAACTTGGTGCCGCCAAACTATTTCCTGCGTATTTCAGAAACTGCCCAATTTAGATACAAGGATATCTGTTCATCGACATGTAATCTCCTTCCACAATTCTGCTAACTTTCTTTCACAACGCCGGTATCCAAACTCACGAACACACCCTCTATCGAGACGCGACTTTTTCTTTCGATGATCAAAGGACAACTGTTCACTCACTCTCATACATCGACTATCAATTCTCCCATCCAAAAAAAAACCGTCCAATCAAAAAGCTTTATTTTCTTTACAATCATTAAGAAAAAACCCCATTACTATTTCCAGACAAACTAAAATGTTTGCTTTAACACTAGCTTTTCCTTTGGATCTTCTTCTTTGCGTGCCGTGCTTGTATTCAAGTGTTGGCTATCGTCATATTGACCAGCTGATGAAATAATTCCTCAGATGAAACATTGTCTAATGTTACGCAGCCAGGACAGTTGTTTTCTTCCGACCCAACGTTTTTCTTCGATTTTGCCCTGAATGATTAACCGGAGTAAGCGATATTTAGGTCCTATCATTATATGACCGAAGTATTGGACCTTTCTCATTTTGATGATGTTGATCAATGCTCGATCTTTGTGCAAGGTCTCTAGCACACGTTTTGATATGTGTACTGTCCACGGGATTCTGAGCATGCGGCGGTAACACCATAACTCAAACGCTTTTAATTTGTTAAGATTTTTAATTTTTGTTGTCCAGGTTTCACATCCATAGAACAAAGTGGACCAGACGTAGCACTTCAATACTCTTAGACGTGTGGTCAATGACAGACTTCTACTGCATAATATAGAACGCCAGTTAATAAAGTTTTTTCGTGCGAGTTCTATTCTGGTCGAAATTTCCTCGTCATTTTCAACCCTGCAGTCAGTAGAGCTACCCAGATATCTAAAGTGTGGTGTGCTATGAAATATGGCGAAGTCACATGACTTCTCCATATTTCATAAACCTACACATACTGACACGACTATACACAATTCATTATCCCATCCAACACAACATAAACTGGCAGTTTATCATAGATTAACAGAAATTCCGATGTCAAAATACAACTTTGAGACATAATTAAATATAATTAAGCAAATAGCAGTAAACAACGGATACACCGAACAAACAATTAATAAAATGTTAAATCAAAAACTACACAAGAAAGCCCTGAAATTAGTATTTCCACCACCAGAAAAAAAACCCAGTACCTTCTGCTCGATTACATATCCAGGCAAAATAACAACAAAAATAACCATACCAAACCAAACACATAAAAAAGAAAGGAATAACACCAGCTTTCCGATTAAATAACAACCTAGGCAAGTATATTAAAAATAACAAGAGCCAAAATAAAAAACACTTAAATAGTGGTGTGTACAAACTTCAATGTGGCGACTGCCCAAAAACTTACATCGGACAAACTGGTAGAAACTTTATTAAACGAATAGCAAAACATAAAAGGGCTTTCAATAATAGAAAAACAGATTCGACGTACGCACTTCACCTTCTAGATCATAATCATTCTTTTAATGACAAATTTAAAATTCTTTACATTCAAAATAAAGGCCTTAAGCTATCTTTGTTAGAATCTATGGAAATCAACAAATTAAAAAACACAGATATAATTCTAAATGACCAACTTGAGACAAACAGTTCTCCCCTCCTCAACCTATTTCATTAGAGACTATAAATTGTAAACGCATGCCAAAAATAGATCACTTGAGAAAGGCAATCAGCCGAAACAGCTGTAGTGGTAATAGTTAAAATAAATTTTGTGGAAGTTTGAAAACAAAGTTTTCAGTGTTTTATTGTTACATTAAATGAATTTCCATCAATTAACGGTCGAATCCATCAATTATTAGACGACTAACCTAAAATAAAAAAAAAGCGCTCTATGTTACATAAAACCCGAGATATTGCAATTTTTTCAAACGCGCAAACAATGTGTAGTTTTATCCATTCCGTTTGTAAATACCGCTCAAGCATTAGAAGTTAATAACCGATTTCAACAATTTTTTAAATGTCAAGTAATAATGCTTGTTTCAAGTTTCAATATCTCTCTATTAACGCAATATTTAATAAAATAAATTTAACTAATTTCAATTTAGTACAAAATTCAATCTGTTGTAACGCTTCTTAATTTTTGCAATTATACGTCTTAGTTGACGGGAATTTATGCATGTACCTACCTATCGAATTATTTCACAGTTTTCAAGTTTTCGTTTCCTAGGACGGTAACTATGAGATCTTAATGGCCAATCTATCAACGCCTACACGTCGGTTTGGCAAATGGTAGTTAATCAACTACCTCTCAGCTCTGGCATAATGAACTTATATTCGTGTAACTAGTCAAATAATATTAATTCATTATTAATTTGAAGGATATAACTTGCATCCGACAATTCAGTGTTTAAAGATACTGATCAGTTCTGTTGGTCAGGTGAATATTTCTTTCGATTAATGTCAAGAATAGTCAATACAATAAAAGTTATACAACAATTTTTGTAGTAAATACCTATTATGTAAATAGTTCTTTGAGATAAATCTCATTAACGTGCACGCTACTACAGAGGACAAAGAAGCAGAAGAAAAGGAAAATTTTTAGGCCAGATTAGACCAAGAAGTGTTAAACATAAACCATTATAGCGTTAAAATGGTTTTGGAAGATTTAAACACAACAACAGTTTGCTCTTGTGGAATTTCTCTTTAAAGGAATGTTTTCAGTCTTTCATTGATTATATGTAGCAATATCTTGCTGGCATGGGATATAAGAGAGATAGTTCTATAATTGTCGCATTAATGGAAGCTGCCTTTTTTATGTATGGTCGTTATTGTAGATTTTGTCCAGTCTTTACACCATTGTTTGGAATGCCATATTTGGTTACAGAGTAGATGAAGTAACATTACGTCGGTTTCTTCTGTGGCTTTAAGCATTTTTGCTGTTATCATATCTGGACCTGGTTTTTTGTTATATTTGAGCTTGTTAATAGCCTGTCTTACATCATTTTCGAGTATATCAGGTTCTTCTTTGGCGTCTTTCTTTCTTAGTTCTATTTTTTTATCTCTCTTTGTTTGTTGGGTGCTTTAAGTTTAAGCATTACTTTAGCTACAAGGAGAGTATGAACGGATCCGCATATCGCCCCGGATATGATCTGACTGTTTAAATGGACGATCTTCAGCGAATATTGGTGAGGACGTAATCTATTTGATTTCTAAGTCTATCTCCACGATTTTTCCAAGTATAAAGTGGACGTACATGGTGTCGAGTATTCATGATAAAGTAGTTGTTTGTAATAGCAAATTCGATTAAACGGTCTCCTCTTTCGTTGCTCTGCCCTATGCCAAACTTTCCCAGTACATTCTTTAAGTCGTCATTTTGTGTAGTATTGCCAACTTTTGCATTAACGTCACCACATATTATAGTAAGTTCTTTATTTGGTATGTTAGCGATTGTGGTCTCCAGTTTTTCGTATAACTCCTCGATCTTTATGTCATCTGATGTGCTGGTTGGCGCGTAAACTTGTATAATATTAAGTTTATGTGGTTTGCCATCCAGTTTAATGAGTACTATCCTATCGTTCACAGCTTTAAATTCGACAACTGACTTTTGTAATCTTGGTGAGACCAGAACGGCAACACCTGTATAGTTCTGGGTCTCACCGCCAGAGAAGTAAATATAATTGCCATTGTCTACTCTAAAATGGCCCTCTCCTAACCAATGAGCTTTAACTAGTCCAGAGATTTCTATATTGTATCTTGCTAGCTCGTTTTTAATAATTGTTAGCTTACCTGTGATCGTTTTTAGCCCTTGTATATCCCATGTACCGACCTTCAATAGCTGCCTGAGTTTTACTTTATCTTTTTGTAGACCAGTAGCTGAATTTCCACACGATGCCTGGTCACTAGCATTTGTGTAGCCGGTGGCCAATTTTACACTACTTAACCCGGACTCAAGGTAGCGCCGGTCGTCAACCAGGCTGCGTGACAACATCCGAGACATTCCATTCGATGACATCACGCATAACTTTCTTGGGAATTATTATGCAATGTTGGAATTATTATGCAATAGACATAATTAGCTGGACATTAAAAGGCCTATAAAAGAGTTATGCATATTTTAAAGAAGCGGTACACACTATGGGTCTATAAATTAATGTCTCAAAGACAAAACACATAAAAACAACAAAAACTTTGACTAGTGAACAAGAGAAACAGCTTCTTAGATGGAAAAGAAAAATTTTAAGGAAAATATATGGATATATACAGGAAAATGCAAAATGGTGGATATGAATGAACGATGAAATAATTAGAATATTTAATAAACCAACTATCACAAAAGCAATACGAAATCAGCGACCGAGTTGATAACAACACGTAGAAAAAATAAATTAATAAGAGAAATACAAAAACAGCACTTAGAAGAAAAGAATTAAATGGGAAGAGATCGAGGTTGGCTCAAACAATGGATTGATAGTATTAACCAGGATTTATAAGAACTAGTGATAGGAGAATGGGAAAAACAAACAAATGAAAGAAAAACAGGGTCAATTTTAGTCAAGAAAGCAAAATATATATGATACTGAAATAATCTCCTTAATGAATATAAACTAGAAAGTAACGAGTTAAGATATAAAACGCTGAACTTTCTAATAAGTTATGCATGTGGCTGGCCTCCTTACCATGTAAAACTAGATGCTAGAAACCCCAACGGGCAACCATGAGCCTCTATGGGCTGTCAGTGGTCTCAGATGATGATAAGATTATATAGTCTCCTTAAGATAAATGCACTATTTCAAACAATTTACTGTATCATTTTCTGGGAAATATGTATATAAATAAATATATAAGATTTAGCAGGTTATAAGGTACTTAATAGATCATTAAACAGTTTGCTCCATCTTCCAAGAAAGTATAATAATTTCATCTTTTCCGCACATTTTGTATTTCTTTTTCTCTGCAAGCTATTTGTTCTATCCGTAACGCACATAGAATTTTCATCTGGGGGGGGGGGTTTGGTTGAGCACCAAAATTTTTTATGCTACTTCCACCATTTTAAATCCTTAAAAGTTGTAAATAACAGTGTCGGGTCCTGGGGGGGTTTAACCCCCAAAACCGCCCTGGGTACGCCACTGTGTTCTATACTATATGGTACATATACTATATGTACCACAGTCAACATGCCCATCTTCCATTAACTCTTGTACACTTCTCAATAAACTATATATATTACACAGTTTATGCTGCCTTTAGTGCTACTTAATCTGGAGCTCATACCGGCATTTAATCGTGAAACTGCGTCAAATTACTGACTTTGTTATCATTTATATTCAAGACATTTAAAAAGTTGTTGACATCGGTTAAAAACTTTAATTTTTTCAGAGTATTTACAAATTTTTTCATAAGATGTACTATGTCACGTTTTTGAATAAATACTTAACACAGATATAAATATTACAAGACAACTGAACAAAAGCAATAAGCACATCACTTATCTTAAAACAAAAGTTTAAAGCAGGCACAACAAGAAAAAAATATTTGTATACCGATTTTGAAGTTTTAGATTATTTCGACATAATGCAGAGATTTTAAACTTTTATTTATTTTGGTTAAGGTTATAGTATGCTTAAAGAAAATATTTTTTCAAAAACAAATGAAATCAAGAAAAATACTGATGTCAAGTTGAATAAATATTTTGCTTCAATAAAAAAATCAATAAACTTTTACTATAAATTTGAAAACTTCACCCGTTTTTGTATAACTACTTTCAAATATCTGCTATACTTGTTCTTTAAACTTTTCTAGCTCCACTATACGCTTTTCTGAGATTCACTTGCATGTTAGTTAAAGCACTTTTCTAGATACATACTACTTATTGCATGTTATTTTTAAAATCAATTGCTAGAATCTACTACTGCGTATATTTTATAAAGCAAATATAACCTCTAATTACTCAACAATTCAACAATAAGTTAATAATATTGTACGGTAAGTATTACTTCTTTTTTAATTTTAGAATTGTTATTTTCCAATAATAATTTTAATAATTGCGCCTAACTGATGTAAAGTGGACGTGCTTGCATCAACCCTACATACTAGCTAACCCGTCTATCGGGGCTTATTAAACTCTTTATATGGCAAATTTTATATCTGGTTTAAAAATAAGTTCTTTCAAATTTTAAATTGTTGTTACATAATGCATTAACAGATTTGACAGAATTTTCAAAAAAAACTGACATTTGAGGTAAAACAAAAACAGTAAAAACAATTGACAAAAAATCACAATCACAAAAATAGTTAAAAATATTTATTCGTTATAACAAGACTTATTTTTAATTTGTTTATTATACGAAACAATTAACGGCTTTTTATGAAAATATTTAAAACACTGTACAATGCAACATTACAAAAACTGTCAATTAATCTTGATCGCTTCACCTCAGCTTTTGTTGTGCAAGAGGCACAAGGTTTATGTTTAACATTTTTACTAGACATATTGCTTCCAAAACTCGCAGATCTTTGGCAGGTGTCTACTAAAATGACTTGGCCATTGAATTTATTGATCTTATTTTTGTCAAGAATAACTAATGAACATTATATTTTCATTTTTTTTTTTCAATGTAGTCACCTATGAGTTGATTTTTTAGCTTCGATCGGAACTGTAATAAGAATAATGGCTTTTTAGAATTTACTGTTGTTTATATATATTAAAATCATTTGTCACTTTGGCATCGATAAGCTACTAAAAGAGAATTTATCTACCAGCGACGTGTTTTTTGATTAAAATATGTCAAAGCTGATCTAGTAAGCTATGAGTTGTAAAAAAAATCAAGGTTGGAAATAAAATCATTGTAATCTGCAATTTCCTCTGGATATTTTACATATTTTCTTTGGTACCTGCCTTATTTTGTTTGTCAAAATTTGCATAAATTAAGGAATTGTAAAAAACAAACAATATTTACTGCTTTCTTGCATCTGTTACGTCGTTTTACAAAAGGCAAATCAAAATTTGGATACACGATAAATTTAGTATCTTCTACACTCATACTGTTGTCATTTTCCAAGGTTTTAGGGTAATAAGCATGTATTTTCTTTGAGCACAAATAATTACCCAAATTTTGAAACCGTATTTGGTTGGCTTCATTGGAATTTTTTGTTTGTTTGTAAAACAGCCTCATTCTATACAGTTTGTCGAATTTATGAGCTCCTGAAAGTGGAGCTACTTCATTTTAACTTGTATGAATGATTTGTCATTCACACAAGTCAATGACGATTGATTGGTCGGCCAATAATAATTATAGCAATAAGATTTTGCTTTTGCTGATATGCATATATTTTAGACTAATCTATAATTTGTTGAAGAATCTCATTTGGAAAAATACTTAGTCATTAAGAAGACTTTTTATCCCATAAATCTTGAGCAGCCCCATAATTCTGATCCATGACACAATTCTGATATTTGTGAAGTTTATACAGTATTTTGCACTATTTTATTATTTAATTCTCTGGTCAATAATCCAAGTCATGTATGGAATCATCTTAATTAAAATCTTCTAAAGTAGATCTTTAAACTGATATCTTATAGCATCAGTGAAATGGTTATGTACGGTATTATCTTCCCCATCTAAATCTCCCCTCCCATCTGACTTCAAAGTCTGCGATCAGATATGCCATTTTGAAATTCGATATCTTAATGATCACTAAAATCAAGCATGTTAGCAAGAAAAGTAAATTTTGGGTTAAAATTTAGAACTCTGTATACTACTGTATGCAATACTAAAAATGTCAGACACAGTTGTAAAAAGATCATCTTCTTGATTAAAAACAAACTTTATACCTAACTGTCACATGTGTAAATCATGGTACTGCCATTGTCCAGTTGGGTCGACATTCGCGCTCGTATATCAAGATCCTAACATATATCTAAACCAAGCCCTGAGAAGGTGAATTCTGCTTTGAAATGGGAGTACAATTAAAGGGGCAGAATAATTTGTGCAACCTTGGTTTCGCTTTTAAGTGAGTATAACCCCAGATACACATGACCTAGAATCTATGGTTAAAATGTTATTTAAAGAATACGAAGAATGGTGTTTATACGTGAATCGGTCAACATCACAAAACCTGTATATTGAAAATCCAAAAGGAAACCTAAACATAGAGAAACACTATATTAATGCTTATAGGTAGTACACATAATTAGACACAACACTTAATCATAGTCGCGGAACTAAAAAGGAAATTGAAAGGATAGTAAGTAAAAAAGTTCTAAAAAGATCTAAATAAAATAATGTGGTCCAAAGATATATCTCGAGAAACAAAACACTTTCATACTTTATGGACGCTAAGCATAGCAGCTGAAACAATTCTTAGAACGTCACCTATTGCCCTTAGAAACGGAATTCTGTTAAATATCGGTAAAAAAAAATAAAGACAGAAAAAATACAAAAATAACCAGATAAGACAAAATATGGCAAATATTATTAAAGAAAAGGAGCAAAACCTAAAAACTCAGATACCCAAAATTAGAAATAGGTGACAAGGTGCTAAAACGGAATATAAAAAAACTCACAGATATTAAAATTGTTCAAAAAAAACTAGAAAAAGAAGAATGGATGAATAAAAAGAAAACAGAAAATGCAAACGAAGAGGAGTATGAGTCAAGGTATGTTCAGATAAAAAAAATACAAAATGAGATAAAGAATTAGGAAAATGACAAAAAAACATGGGAACATAGATCGTGAGGACGCTGCTGGAAACAGAAAAAATGGAAGAACTAGCGACACAGATAAAACAATACAAGATAAATATTGCAGGAATTCAGGAAACCAGATAAGAGGGAACATGGAAAAATCGAAAAGAAAAATATACAGTATGGTATGCAGGTGAAGAAAAATATGGATATGGGGAAACGGCTTTTATGGTGATAGGAGAAATGAGACATAAAGTTATGGAATTTAAACCCATAAGTGAAAGAATATCATACATAAGAGTAAACAGCAAACCGAGCAAGTTGTCCATAATAAATGTCTATGCACCCAGAGAAAACATTGATTACTTAACAAAACAGCAGACTATGAAATACTAGAAGAAACGCCCAAATAGGCAACGAAAATTGCTTCAGAGTGGTTGCATGTGCAAACTCAATACATGATGCAAAAAAAATAATGGAGAAGGACCATGTAATTTAGCAGCAGCATTAAAGATGGACATAAGTGACACGAGATATAAACACAAAGACATACACAAAATAACATGGACGAAACCAGGAAGTCTGGAGGAAAATCAAGTAGACCATGTAGTGATTACAAAGACACACAAACAATCGACAAATGATTTTAGATCTTCAGTTGGTAACGAGAAAAACAATGAATTAACAAATTATATTTATTCAACATAAAACAAAATAATATCTAGTTTGCAAAAACAACCCTGCCTAAAGCTTTACAATAAACAAATTTAAAACAGATACTTATGGCATAGATCGGTTGCTTGATTCTAGTAAGATGTTGCCTTTAGATTATGTGGGCAGGTCTTGTTGTTGCCTTCAGATTATGTGGGTAGGTTTTAAAGACAGCTGCAGTTATTTAGTTCTACATTATATCATAAATTCCATAAATTATTCCATAAATTATCAGAAAATCTATTCCAGAAATCATGCAATAAATCCAAGAGATTTCCGCAGACCATAAAATGAAACTTATTCCATATTTTCTTCTTTTATAACTTGTAACTATAGACAAAAATATATATCACCACGTTTGAAAGCTGATTGACTGAAAGTAGGGAGTGACTATAATGAAGTATAGCAGATATACCATAAAACGTAAGTCTATGATTGAATCACCTTATCTCTCAACATAGAACAGAATATTTTAGTCTACCGGATAGAAAGAGAGACGGCGCCAACTATTTTTGAAGAAAAAATGGTAAAAAAAAAACTAAAGGTTAAGGAATTAATAAATTAATAAAGAAATTAAATTAAAATAGTTATTTAAATATAAATAATAAGTCTATGACGTTTATAACGTTACATGCTTACTAACAAATTTCTTGAAGGTAGAACAACAGAATTGAATCTTGTTGGACTGCACTTATTATTAATATAATATATCTTCTAAAATTTCTCGATCTCCTGTGATTTTTGTTGTCTTTCTATTGTGCTCGTCTTAATTTTCTTTTTTAATTATTTGGGTTTAATTTTAAGGTATTTGGGAAAAGAAGGGCAACATATTGGTCCACATGGATTAGGAGAGAGAAATCAACGCGGAGAAACAATGAGTATCTTTATAGAAATATATAAATAGAGACAACGGAGAAGAGGTTATTATAAGAAATCAAATAGACTATATGCTTGTTAACAAAAGATATCGAAATAGTTTCAACAGTGTTAAAACCTACCTAGGCGCTGATATTCAATCTGACCATAATCCTTTAGTGGGCGTGTATAGAACTAAGTTAAAGAAAATACGCGGAAAAACTGTAAAAAAACATGACATGTGAAAACTGAAATGTAGCGAAGTAAAAGAAATAGTCAGCAAAACATTAAATAGAGAATTTAAAGAAATCGATAATACAACGGAAAGCACAGAAGATAAGATAGAATCCCTTAAGAAAACAATAGACGACATTAAAGACAATTTTATGAAGAACGAAGAAGGTAAGAATAAGACATGGATGACGACAGAGATTCTGCAACTAATGGAAGAAAGAAGGAAAAACAAGAACGATAACTCCATGTATAAAACATTACAGCGAGAGATACAGAGAAAGATCAGAGAAGCCAAATAGAAAGAACTGGAGAAAAAATGCCAAGAAATCGAAATTCTCCAAAGTAAATACGACGACTTCAACGTGCATAAGAAGGTAAGAGAAATTACAGGTAAATGTAAAAACAGAAGAGTAAGTAAACTTGTTAATGACAATGGAGAGATAATCGTGGACAAAGAGAGTATCAATGATACCTGGAAAAATTACATAAGAAATTTATTTTTTGATGAGAGAGAGAACCAGCCCCCAATACCTACGGAAACAGGACCACCTATACTAGTGGCAGAAATAAGAGCAGCCATAATATCACTAAAAGAAGGTAGAGCTCCAGGACCAGACGGAGTACAATCTGAATTTCTTAAACTTCTTGATGATGAATCTTTAAGAGTACTATGTAAAATCTTCAATAATATCTATGACACAGGCAATATCCCAAAAGATTGGCTACTTTCAGAATTTATTACCTTACCAAAGAAACAGGGAGCAAAAAAGTGCGGAGAATATAGGCTAATAAGTCTAATGAGCCATACATTAAAACTTTTTCTTAAAATTATACATCGTAGAATATACAAGCTATGCGAAGAGAGAATACAAGACACACAGTTTGGATTCATGAAAGGCGTAGGTACAAGAGATGCACTGTTTAGTCTACAAGTATTATTTCAAAGATGCAGAGATATGACTTGCGATATTTACACCTGCTTTGTGGACTACCCAAAAACATTTGATACAGTTCAACACCAAAAAATGATGGATATTCTAACAAAAGCCCAAATGGATGATAAAGATCGGCGTATAATACAAAATTTATACTGGAACCAATCAGCCACAATAAGAACGAATTTTGGAGGTGAACCAACGGAAATGATCCAGATTCTACGAGGCGTTAGACAAGGTTGTATACTTTCACCTATATTATTTAATCTATATTCAGAGGAAATATTTAGTGAAGCCTTGGAAAAATGCGAACATGGAATACTTCTAAATGGAGAACGCCTAAACAACATCCGTTATGCAGACGACACCGTTATTTTTGCAGACAGTTTGAACAGTTTACAGCAACTAATAAACAAAGTAAATGAAGTAAGTGAAAGATTTGGACTTCAAGTAAATATAACAAAAACTAAATTTATGATCATCAGCAAAAATAAAGTTAGAGACGCTCAACTACTTCATCAATAATACACCAGTGGACCGAGTAAAACAGTATAACTATCTTGGAACAACAGTAAATGAACAATGGGATCACTCACAGGAAATAAAATGTAGAATAGAGAAGGCTAGGAGTGCATTCAATAACATGGCCAAACTCTTTAAAAGCCACAATCTTAATCTGGAGATAAAAGTAAGGCTCCTACGATGTTATATCTTCTCAATATTGTATTACGGAGTTGAATCCTGGACACTAACTGAAGCAATGGAGAAAAAACTTGAAGCCTTCGAGATGTGGCTATACAGGCGAATTCTAAGGATATCATGGACAGACAAGATAACCAACGAGACCGTATTACGAAGAGTGGGCAAAGAAAGAGAGGTGATGTATACCATTAAAAGGAGAAAGTTGGAATATCTCGGACATATAATGAGAAACAGCACTAAATACAGATTACTGAAGGTAATCCTACAGGGTAAAGTATTCGGAAAGCGAGGAATTGGAAGAAGGAGAATATCATGGTTGAAGAACCTGAGGAAATGGTTCTCCACAACAACAACGAATTTATTTAAAGCAGCAGTTAATAAAATAATTATAGCCAGAATGATTGCCAATATTCGAAACGAATAGGCACTGAAAGAAGAAGAGACATAGGGACAACCGAGAGATCTTCTTCTTCAAGTGCCATCTCCGCGGCGAAAGTCGGCAATCATCATAGCTATTCAGACTTTCGAGACGGCTGCTCTGAAAAGTTCATTTGATGTACGTCCATATTACTCTCTCAGGTTGCGCAACCATGACATTTTTCGCCTCTCTATGCTTCTCTTTTCTTGGATCTTTCCCTGGATAGTCAGTTGGGGCAAGGTATATTTCTCTCTACGTGTAATATGTCCAACATATTCTAATTTTTTTATTTTCTTCTTTTTACTGTACCTATCCGTTCCGGATGTTGGCGATCAACATGGCTATCCTAACTTTGCTTGCTGCTATTCTGAATAGTCCGGTTGCCGATGTATTAAACCACTTTCTTAGGTTTTTAAGCCAAGATATTCTTCTTCTCCCTAGTCATCTCTTTCTAAATACCTTGCCCTGAAGAATGAGTTGCAACAAGCCGTATCTCTGTTCATTTCTCATAACATGGCCAAGATAATTTTTATTTTAATTGTATTTAAAATTTCAATTTCTTTATTCATCCTTTTCAGAACCTCTTTGTTTGTGACGTGTTCTGTCAACGATAGTTTCACAATTCGTCTATACACCCACAGCTCGAATGATTCCAGTTTTTTCATTGATATTGCATTCAAGGTCCAAGATTCCATTTCATAAAATAAAGTCGAAAAAACATAGTACCTCGCCAACCTAACTCTTAGTTCCAGTTTTAAATCACTGGTAGATAGCACTCTTCTTATTTTGTTGAAATTTTCTGTAGCCTTTTTTATTCTGATTTTGATTTCCTGAATGTAATCATTTGTGGAGTTAATCAGTGTTTCCAAATATGCATATTTACCCACTTGTTCGACGTTGGTTCCGTTTATTAAAAGATTTTCGTTATTTCTTTCAGTTTTCGATATTCTCAAAATTTCGTTTTCTTGACATTCATTGTTAGACCATACTCTTTTCCATACTCTGCTCTTCTGGTCACCAGTCTCTAAAGATCTTCAATGTTTTCAGCTAAGATCACAGTGTCGTCTGCATATCTAATGTTGTTAGTGGAAACTCCATTGACCTTTACTCCAGCTGTTTTACACTCAAGAGCGTTTTTCAGGATCTCTTCGGAGTAGGCATTAAAAAGAATTGGCGACAATACGCATCTCTGTCTCACTTCACATCTAATTTCAATTTCTTCTGACAGCTGTTCGTTAACACGTACTTTTGCTTGCTGTTTATATTATAAATTTGATATGATCCTGAGGTCGTTGTAGTCAATCTTCTTTGATTTCAAGACATTCATTAATTATTTTATGAATAATGAACATGAATGAACATGAATTTTAAATTCATTAATTGTTTATGTCGTAATTTATCGAATGCTTTATTATAGCCAATAAAACATGCGTATATGCCTGAGAAGAAAAAACATAGTAATACAGTGGGTTGAAGAAAACCAAACAGAAAGCGAACAAGAGATGATAAATAAGATAAAGGGGATAACGAAAAAAATCGGCGTACAAATAAACCTAGATGAAGAACTGGTAGAGATGAGAAGAATAGGCAGACAAGGTGATCCCCAAAATGTATCCAGACCCATCATAGTAGAAATGAAAAAGGAAGCTACGAGAATGGAAATTCTGAAGGCTGCTAAAAACCTAAGAGGAACTAAAATATATATCAATGAGGACTTCTCGAAGAAAATACTACAAGAAAGGAAGCATCTTCTCCAGTACATGAAAATGGTACGCCAGGAAGGACACACAGCCGCATTAAAATACAATAAATTATGGATAAATGGTGAACCGTTCTCACTGGAGCAACTAGAAGGCATAGATGTAAATTACTGGAAGAAACCTGAAGAGAAGAAGGGTAACGCTAGGACAATAAACGACAGATCTCCCATATCTGATAATATAGATCCAAGAGGAAAATTGATGAAAATGGCTTCAAAAAACTAACAAAAGACAGCGACAGTATAACGGAGTTGGCAATGAATACGGACATGAAACTGTTTTGTAAGAAAAGACGCAAAAACAAAACAAAACAAAATAAAGCAAGAAACAAAAATAGAAAAATAAGAATAGGAACGTGGAATATCAAAACACTTCTAAGACCCGGCAAAATGGAAGAGTTGGCAAAAGAAATGATGAAATACAAGATGGGAATACTAGCGCTACAAGAAATAAGGTGGGCAGGAGAAGGGATGATTGCTAGAAGAAATTACACAATGTACTACGCAGGAGAAAGCAAACAGGGGCGCAATGGAACTGCCTTTCTAGTTAGTAACAGCGTAAGAGACAAGATTATTAACTTTAAAGCGGTTGATGGAAGAATATCATATATTAGAATGAAAAATAAACCAGCAAATTTAACATTTGTTAACATATATGCCCCTACTGAGAATGCTCCTGAAGAAGAAAAGAATGAATTCTATAATAAACTTGAAGAATTGTACGAAGAAATACAAAGGACCAAATACTAATCCTATTAGGAGACTTCAACGCAAAGATAGGGAAAGAAGACACGAACAGAGAAATCGCAGGAAAAGAAACAATCCATCAAAATACGAATAACAATGACAGGAGAATATGTAATCTAGCAGCAGCAACCAATACTTTTATTATTAGCACTCAATTCAAGCACAAAAAAGAGCACAAAGTAACGTGGCTAAAACCTGGAACAATAGATGGAAACCAAATAGACCACATCCTAATCTCAAAAAAATGGAGAACAATTTTTCAGAATGTAAGGTCTTACAGGGGAGCCAATGCTGATTCGGATCACATTTTGCTGATAGGCGACATAAAATTGAAGATACTTAAAGATAAAAACGACAGAAAGAAAAGAAAGAGGTGGAATGGGTCGAAACTAAATACAGATAATGCAAACAGAAAATTCTGCACTAAATTGGATGAAAAACTACTAGTCCTAAAACCATCGAGCATAGATAAAACATGGGAAGACATAAAAGATAGTATCTTAACAACAGCAAAGGAGACGATAGGACTAATGGAAAACAATAAAAGAAAGGATTGGTACGATGAAGAATGCGAGCAAGCTAGTAAAGACAAGGACAAAGCAAGACACAGGTGGGTGGCCACAGGGAAACAAGAAGATCTCCTACTCTATAAAGAGAAGAAGAAAGAGTCAGACAAATGCTGCAAAAGAAAAAAGAAGAAATGGATCGAAGAATTACTGCAGGAACTCGAAGCCAATAGTAATGACAATGCAAGACTATACAAATACATAAAATCACAGAGAAAAAAAGAAATACCAGCAAATATTGGAAAAATAGAATGGGAAACACACTATAGAGAACTGTTTAAAAAGAAAGACGATGCTGAAAACGCAGAAAATGAAGAACAAACAGAAAATAGGAATGGAGAACAATCAGAGCCTCCCTCATACAGCGAAATATTGGCGACTATAAACAGATTAAAGACAAGGAAAGCAGCAGGACCAGACGATATTATAAATGAGTTCTTTAAGAATGGGGAAGAGGAACTAGCCCACAGAATCCACAACCTAATAGAACGAATATGGGAAGAAGACAGCATGCCGAACGACTGGAATTGTGGTCTGATAACACCAATCCCTAAAAAAGGCGACAAGACGAAATGCACTAACTACAGGGGAATCACGTTATTAAATACTATGTACAAAATATTAACTAATTTGATCAGACAAAGAATAGAAAAAGAAACTAGAACAAAAATAGGTGAATACCAACATGGATTCAGAGAAGGTAAGTCAACAATAGATGCAATACACATTGTAACGCAAATAGTCGAAAAAAGTTACGAGCACAGAATAGATCTACATATACTGTTTATTGACTACAAGCAAGCTTTTGACAGTGTAATAAGGGAGGAGCTAATTAAGGATATGAATCAATTAGGCATCCAAGAAAAATTAATAAGTCTCACGAAAATGACGATGAAGGAATCCAAGGCACGAATCTTAACAAAGGAAGGCCCGTCAGATGAAGTACAAATGGAGGTAGGTGTCAGACAGGGAGACTCCCTGTCAACAACATTATTTAACATTGCCATAGAGGGCGCAGTAAGAGCAGCCAAAATTATGGGAACGATTATCGAATCTTCAGCCCAACTGATTGCGTATGCAGACGATATTGCACTGGTTACTAGAGATTTAAAAACCATGCAGAACATAATATTAATACTAGATAAAGAAGCAAAGAAGAGAGGGCTAGTAATAAACCAAAGGAAAACGAAATACCTCAAGTGTTCAAGAGAGAATACGAATATAGAGAAAGAAATTAAGCTTGGTGCATATACATTTGAAAGAGTACACCGTTTCAAATACCTGGGAGTGATGGTAAATGACAGAAATGATAGAACAGATGAAATAAATGAACGCATCCTACTGGGTAATAAAACCTACTGGAACTACCAAAAATTCTTGAAAGAAAAACACATTAGTAAGAAAACCAAATTAAAAATTTACAAGACTGCAATCAGGCCAGTGATCACCTATGGTGCAGAGACGATGTGCCTAACACAAAAAGATGAAATGAGGTTAGAAATCTTAGAGAGAAAGATAATTCGACGAATAATGGGGCCGGTGAGGATAAGTGTAGGCGAATTTAGAAGATTAACCAATGAAGAAATTAAAGAAGTCATCGAGGGTGAAGACATAATCAAGTTCGTTAAGACGCAAAGGCTCAGGTGGCTGGGGCACACAGAAAGAGCTAACCCAGACTCTACGCTAAAGCGAATAACTGGATGGAGACCAACAACAAAGAGACCAAAGGGGAGACCCAAAACAAGATGGAGAGATCAAGTCTTAGGAGACATAAAGAAGCTGAGAATATACAATTGGAAGGAGCGCTGTAAGGATCGGAAAGAATGGAGGAAAATTGTAGACAGGGCCAAGTCACACACGCTGCTATAATAATAAAAAAAAACAACAGCGGACTGATTCTCCGCAATAAATGAATCATAGAGCCCAAAAGGGCGGCAAACACTCCGCCAGGAGTGAATAAGCCATGATGATGATGATGATGATATGCCTTGATTGACGTCCAGGCATATTTGTGTCAGTATGTTAAAGAAAAAAGACTTCACGCGTTCCTAGGTCTTTGCGAAAACCAAATTGTGTATCATTAACGTCTATGTCCAGTTTGTGATATATTCGGTTATGGATGACTTTAAGTACTACCTTTAGCATATAAGACATCAAGCTAATGGTGCAATAGTCGCTGCATTCTCTTGCGTTTTTCTTTTTAGGGAGAAATAAAAATCGAAGTGAACCACTCTTTAGGTAATACGCTTGAACTATAAATTTGGTTCAAGAGTGTCACTAAAACATAAATGTGCTTCTCATCTAGAATTTTTAGGATTTGTATAGGAAGAATGTCAGGTCCAGGGCTTTTCCCACTCTTCATTGTTTTTATTGTGTGTCATATTTCTTGTTTTGTAATAGATGGACCTATTTCTTCTGACGTACGTTCTATATGCTCCAGATCTCCCTTTTATTGTCAAACAATTCGTCGATATATTCTGCCCATCTTTGTACTTTCTCGTCCGTATGTGTTATGGTACTCATAGACACGGGTCTATCCAGAATTGCACGAGTGGGATTTTGTTTTCTTAGTCCTGACAGTTCTTTAACTTTTTTGTGTAGGTTAAACAGATCATATTTATTTTGAAGGTCTTCGATCTCTTTGCAGTTCTCTTCAAAGTATTTTTCTTTTGCCTGCTTTATCATCTTCCTGATCTCGTGGTTTATCTCTCTGTATTTATTGTTGTCCATGTTTTTAAATTGTCTTCGCTGTTCCATCATATTAAGTATCTCGTCATTCATCCATTCTTATTTTCTCCTTGCGGAAGTCTTTAGTATTTCTGTACAGGGTTCCAGTAGACAATGTTTTAGTCGATCACAGTACTCGTCAATATCATTGGTGTTTGTGTTCAATTTGCTGCAGTTTACATGCAGCTCATGTTGGAGGTATTCTTTTACTTTAAGTTCTTTAAGTTTTTTGTGTCTATTGTAGGAATTCTGTAACGATACGATCGTTACTAATCTAATCTAATTTGCCGCCGTTGGAGTATGCAACCAACAATACGATCTCTAATAGTTCATTTTTATGACTTTCGAACTATATATCGATATATATTGAACTATATATCGATAAGATAATCGATCTACAATAAAATCGATTCCGATTGTCATGATAGGGAAAACGAATATTGGGCCATCGGCCATATTCTCCTGTTCATTTGGGAACAGAACGTCCTGGAGATAGGTTGATAGTGCGGCAGGCAGAGCTTTTAAGGAAGGAAGAAGCAATTTTAAGTTATTTAATTATTTCTTGGGAAAAGGGAAAGAGTTTTGTTTTGTTTATGTTTTAAAGAAATTTAGTTTACGTGCGTTTTTAAGAAGATTACCCTTGTTTTATGAAAAATAAAACTTCCAATAAGTTCTGGTAAGTCCAAATATCTTCCATTTAAATTTGCCAGTTTCAATCATTTAATTCTTCTCAACTATTAGAAATACCCCACAATCATTCTTATTTTTTTTATATACATATAATATTCCAGTATAGTACCTTACATTCAATATTTGAGCCAAGGTCACCTAATGGCCAAAATAATTAGTTTTTGTTACTAATACAAAAACTCTTTTAAGTACAAGAACCTAAAATAAAAAGGCTTTTTCTGTGTTTCTTTTAGCCTGCCGGTCCAACCTCAGGGATTTGGATTTAAGTTTTAATTTGGTGAAGAAGAAATACTTTTATTTGGGGAAGAATTTTTTAGTTTTATTTTCTGGTTGGTCGAATAGTCCAAGGCTTTTATCAGACACATAGGCTGATCCAACCTACAGCCATCCACTACCAGGACAGAGGATTAGGGAACTCCCTTTCCTTCAAAAGGGTTCTTGAAGACATTTATTTTTTTTTTGATAAAACTTAATATTTTAAATCGCAATTGTTTTTTTTAAATGTATATGTATCTTGGATACTTAGGCCGTCAGCCTAAGTGGGCTTACTAAACAACATTGTGCACAATATCTGGTTAGTACCTTCAATTTGAATCCTTTTACTTGCTTAAATCTATCCTATATTTACTTTAAATTTATTTAGTTATTAACATTTTATATGACACTTGAAGTTGTCAGGATATATTATCCAATTTATGGTCATTTTTATGTACTTTCACATACTTAATTGATGTATGTATTGTTCAGTTATCTTAACTGACTTGTCTCAGATTTTTAAACTGCCCCATTGTAACTGTTTAATTATTTAATTATACTATATTTAGATTACTATTGACTCCATGTGAGCTAGGGGACACGGAAGGAGACGAGATCAATAGTGATCCACGAGATCAATAGTGCCACATCAACTGCAAAAGAAACACTATTGACGGCGTCCCCTGGAAACGTCTACTAGTAGACGGCTAATCCTTCCAACACCGGACCAAACCAAATCCGATGGCAAAGATCAAGCCACAACGGTTCTTCTCAGAGCCAACACTGACAGTAGCGAGCATAAATATCGAGGGCATCACTACAGCCAAACAAGACATTTTATCAGAATTCTGCATGAACACGAAATGTGAGGTATTGTGCATCCAGGAAACCCACAGAGACCTAACTGCAGCGAGACCGAAAGTCTCTGGTATGAAACTGATTGCGGAGATACCACACAATAAGCATGGAAGCGCGGTATTTGTGAGAACTCAAACCATAGTCTCATCTGTGGAAACAACAAATGTACACGGTATAGAGATAATAACCACTGAGATCGGAAAATGCACAATAACCTCGGTATACAAGCCCCCAAACCAGCCTTTTATATTTTCACCCCCAACTAATTTTCAATCACAAGCCAATCAGCTTGTACTGGGAGACTTTAACAGTCACAGTTTACTCTGGGGCTATGCAAATTCGGACGCAAATGGAGACGCAGTAGAAGCATGGGCCGAAACGAGTGGCCTCACGTTAATCCATGATCCTAAACTTCCACCATCTTTTCGTAGCAAAGTTTGGAAAAGAGGATATAACCCGGATATCTGTTTTTCAAGCAACAACCTCGAAGACCGATGCACCAAAGTAGTATATGGCCCCATACCAAAAACTCAGCATAGACCAATTGGTATAAATATCTTCCCAATTGTCAGACCACAAGCTATTCCATTCAGAAGGAGATTTAACTTCAAAAAGGCAAACTGGCAAAAGTATGCAGACATGCTAGATTTTGAACTACTACGCCTTGAACCAAAAGTAGAGAACTACGAAAAATTCGTAGAGGTACTCAAAAATGTGTCTAGAAAAACTATCCCTAGAGGATGTAGACAACAATACGTTCCCGGGATGTCCAGCGAGTCCAAAGAACTAATGAGTACATACGAAACCCTCTATTCCACTGACCCTTTTAGCCAAGAAACGGTTGACTGCGGAGCAGTACTACTCCAACAGCTAAGTCAAGCCAGACAGGAAAAGTGGATTGAGACCCTGGAAAAAATGGACATGACACATAGTAGCAAAATAGCATGGAACCTTGTAAAAAAACTCAGCGGTGATCCAAAAGAACATAAACCACCTTGCAAGGTTACAGCAAACCAAGTCGCTACTCAACTCCTTACGAATGGAAGAACTACGAACCGATATAAGGACCCAAACACTAGGAGAAGATTGGATTCGGAGACAAACCACCTAGGAACTCCTTTTACTCTAAAAGAACTTCACGACGGTCTGAACAGGTTAAAAAACGGGAAAGCTGCAGGTGTGGATGATATATGCAGTGAACAAATAAAGCATTTAGGCCAAGGAGCAAAAAACTGGATCTTGCAATTTTATAACACGTGCTGCAAAACCTGCAAAATTCCAAAATCATGGAGGAAATCTAAAGTAATAGCCTTGTTAAAACCAGGAAAGGATCCAGAAGACCCCAGTAGCTACAGACCTATTTCGCTATTGTGTCACTTTTTTAAACTATACGAGAGACTCATACTCGCCAGAATAGAAAAAAATGTCGACAAGCACCTCATCCCACAACAAGGAGGATTCAGACCTGGCAAATCTTGCACCGGTCAAGTCCTCGCATTAACAGAACACATTGAAGAGGGTTTTGAAGAAAAACTTATAACAGGGGCTGCTTTTGTAGATCTGACAGCAGCCTATGACACAGTAAGGCACAAAACATTGCTCCGCAAATTATACGATACTCTCAATGACCACCATCTGGGAAAGGTCGTATATTCCTTACTGCAAAATAGACGTTTTTTCGTTATGCTGGAGGGTAAAGTAAGTAGGTGGAGAGTTCAAAAAAACGGCCTCCCACAGGGAAGTGTTTTAGCACCAATGCTCTTCAATATATACACAAACGATCAACCTACTCCGACCGAAACCAAGCACTTCCTCTATGCTGACGATCTTGCAATATGTGCTCAAGGAAATAGTTTTAAAGAAGTGGAGGAGAAACTCGAAACTGTCTTAAAAACAATGACAGCGTACTACCTGCAGAATTCTCTGAGACCCAATCCCTCTAAAACCCAAGTCTGCGCTTTCCACCTTCGCACAAAGGAAGCCAAGCGAAAACTCCAAATTGTGTGGAATGGTAATACATTAGAACACACAAACCAACCTATATATCTTGGAGTAACTCTGGACCGGTCCCTCACCTACAGACAACATTGCATAAAAACAAGAGGGAAAGTAACAACTAGGAACAGCATACTCAGAAAGCTAACGGGAAGTAAATGGGGCGCACGTCCTGGCGTTTTAAGAACAACGGCACAGGCACTGTGTTTCTCAACTGCTGAATATGCATGCCCCGTTTGGAGCAGATCTGTCCACACCAAACAAGTTGATACTGCGCTAAATGAGACATGCAGGATAGTAACAGGGTGCATGAAACCAACGCCACTTTCAAATCTATATAGAGCAGCGGGTTTTGCAGAACCCTCAACACGCAGAGGCGCTGCAGAACACATAGAGAAAATTAAACAGATCGCGGACGATCGGCATGCCCTGTACAAAACTCGAACACCACGAAAGCGACTAAAATCTAGGAAAAGCTTCCTTGGAACAGTGAAGGATGAACCGCCTGAGTATTTTCCACTTCCCCAGGTTCAATGGGCCGGCCAGACCCTAGACTTTAAAACGTGGAAAACCTTAAATAGGATAAGAACGGGGGTTGCTACAGTAAAATCAAACATGGCAAAATGGGGAAAAATAAACCAAGATGATGTGAACTGTGACTGTGGAGAAACACAGAATATGGAACATCTTCTTACATGCAGAAACTGTCCTCATCGATGTACCCTTGAAGATTTGTGGCTCGCCAACAAAGATGGAACCGACGTAGCCCGATACTGGGCCGAAATTTTATGAATGACATGTCCGGACACGATAAAGTAAAGTAAGTCCATGTGAGCTGTTTAAATATTATAAACTTACTTTTTTTTTTTCCTCCTTGTTAGAGGACTATTCAGATCAACTTGTGTATATATTTATATTTTGGGGTCATATTTTTAGTCACTGTTTTTCTTTTGTAAATATATATTTTTGGGGGATATATTTTAATAATTAGTTAATGTATATAAGTATAGGGTTGATATAGTGGGATTATAATATATAGTGTATAAAGCATTTCAGATTTTTATTTGTTTTCTATCATCTTTTATTTTCAGTTCATATATAACTACATATATCCCAAATTGGAGTAATATTCTAAATTCACCCTGGCGCCCATCCCAAGATCATCCTAGGATTGATCTGATTGAACCTTAGTTACTACAGGCAAGCAAACGTGCCAACCTCCTCTCTGAGAACCCTCATTCGCTTGAGCTAAGCCTATTCCATTGTAGTACCCAGTAAATGGTATATTTTCTTTTATATTGGTTACATTCCTGTTTATTTAACCCTTTCCTTTAAATAATTATTAATTAATTTTAAATTCTATTTAACTATTCATTTTATTTAATTTTAGCTATTTCAGTTTTCCCTTTCATTTGCAACAAGTAACTCTCTTTATTTTCATTAGCAACAGTTTCTTCTTAATTGGTAACAATTCTTTGATTTCTTTTAAAATTTTTAAGGGTTTTTAAAGGTATTTTTAAGGGTAATCCAGGTAACCGAGAGATACTTAACTATATTTAAAGAAGATAATGTGGATGGTATTTCATTTACTATATTGAGGAAGTTGAAGTAAAATATTAAAATATGCACATAAAACAACCATACTGTTACTTGAAAATGTAGAAAAATAAATCGCAAAGAATCGTACTTTTAAATTTTATATTTTCAGAAAATATATAAATTTTTTTGAAAGATATATTATATCGATTATTCCGTAATCGCTGTAAAATTTATAGGTATTTAATCTCGTAGATTTTTACCGTAAAAGTAATACCTCTTCATATTATTAAAAGTAAGATGAACCGGTCATTAATAACGCCGCCTAATAATAATAAAGTACGTCAAAGGCAAGAGACAAATTTTCCGAGAAGTGTATTAAACTTTCGAGCTAATACCTCTACCAAGAAAACCCGAATCCCGCTTTTTTGTGGATGACACCATATTTCATGGATAATGTAACGACCGCTAGGCTATTAAATGTCTAACATATCTAAATCGCTGTGGGAGTTATACCAGATCCTGCATTTCCAGATACATCCCGAATTTCTTGGAAGTTGAACTATTGGAAGATTTCAAGCGATGATACGGTTCGCAGAAAGGAAAACGCAATAGCAATCAGTAATATGTCACTTCTGTTAAGCAGGGCGGTTGTAGATTGGAGAAAGATAAACATTGGGGAGTTTTTGATGAAAATGTGGGCTGAGAGTGGTAAATACAGAAGTTTTGATTACCATTTAGATACAATTATTGATGCGGTTTTAAAATTATTGTATATATACATATGTATGTATAGATATGTATATACAGATATAAATATGTATATACAGAGTGATTGATTAGTGTGAGGTAGCTCAGTAGATCTGTTTTAGTAAAAATTACAAAAACAGTTACTCTGTATTTTATTTTAAATTTGAAATCTGCTTCACTTCCGCATCACAACAATGTAAAGTTTTATTATGTTATACCAGGTATTTAAAAAGTTATAACCAATATCACCTGAAAATCGTATCAAGTTTAACTCTCTGTATTATTAAAAAGAAGTGCAGGAAAATTAATCTATTGCAACCATAGTTTTTTAATAATTGTTAAAAATTATAAAAAATATTCGTTTTTATAATATTCTTTAAATCAAATACAGAGTAAGTCAAAATGTAAGTACATTATTTTATTGGTAATTTTAAATAGAACACCCTGTATTTTATATCACTATCGAAAAGTACTATTATTGTCCTTTAATTTTTATAAAGTACTTCCTATACCTAAAGTTATCAGTTTTCTAGACATTTTTATATTTCCATCAAAGTATTAGTTTGGTAGATATTTTAACGTTTACCAATAATTATTGTGAGTTGGCCATGATTGATTTGTCAGAAACTGACAGTTTGACATTATTGTTTATTGTACCAACAACCTACATGCAACCTAGATAAGAAAGATTTGAAAAATTAAAAGATCTTTAACCGCACCAGTTCAGTGAAATATGAAAGACATGAACAAACAAAAATAGTGTGACAGAGGAAAACGAAATGAGTTTGTTGATGGCAGTTACAGAAAACCCACACACAAGTATAAGGAGTAATTTCATTGAAAAAGAACTTAGTTACTACTCTGTTCAAAACATTCTGTCTAAAAACAAGATTCACCCTTATCATATTCAAGAACACCAAGAATTAGTAATGATGATTTTCAGAAACGAATAGTATTTTGTGAATGGGCCTTAGAAAAAATTAATGAGCACAGAAATGTTTTTTGATTATGTCCTATTTGGTGATGAAGACACATTCCATTGAAACGGTTCTGTAAATAACCATAACTTCCACTACTATTCAACAAGTAATCCATACCTCATAGTAACACATAGTCAAACAAGATGGTCTCTAAATGTGTGGGGAGGTATTGTCGGTAACCATATAGTAGGACCATATTTTTTGAAGATAACTTAACTGGTGAGATTTATTTAGATTTTATCGTAAATCAGTTACCGATATTATTAGAAGAGGTTCCATTTAATATACGTGAACAAATATGGTTTCTACATGACGGTGCTCCTGCGCACCACAACGAATTAGTACGTGGTGAACTTAATGATCAGTTTGGTGAAAGCTGGATCGGAAGGGATGGTCCGGTAAGGTGGCCCCAAGGTCACCAGAATTCAATAAAATGGACTCATTTTTTTGGGGTTACGTTAAGAACGAAGTATATAAAATACCTCCAACAACAAGGATAATATGAAAAATTGAATCCGAATTGCATTTCAAAATATTTCTTTACAAATGCTTAGTAATGTAAGCAACTCTTTCAATGGCCGCTTTCAAGTATGCATAGATATTTTGGGAGGTCATTTTGAACACCTTACTTAAGTAAGATAAGTTAAAATTACTGTTGTGTTTTATTTGTCTATGTGTTGTTATTTTTTTTTAATTTTCCGTCGGTTATTTTTTATAAATTTTATTTAAAATAAATTGTTTTCTTTTCTGTGTCGTTATTTAATTACTGAATTAATAAACAATAATGTCAAACTGTCAGTTTCTGACAAATCAATCATAGCCAACTCACAACAATTATTGGTAAACGTTAAAATATCTACCAAATTAATACTTTGATGGAAAAATAAAAATATCGAGAAAACTAATAACTTTAGGTATAGGGAGTACTTTATAACATTTGAAGTTCGATATTAGTACTTTTTGATAGTGATATAAAATACAGGGTATTATATTTAAAATTACCAAGAAAATAATGTACTTGCATTTTGACCTATCCTGTATTTGATTTAACGACTATTATGAAAACGGATATGTTTTATAATTTTTAACTATTATTAAAAACTATTATGGTTGCAACAGATTAATGTTCCTGTATTCCTTTTTTATTATACACGGAGTTAAACTTGATATGATTTTCAGGTAATATTGGTTATAACTTGTTAAATACCCGGTATAACATAACAAAACTTTACAATGTTGTGATGTGGAAGTGAAGCAGATTTCAAATTTAAAGTAAAATACAGGGTGTTCCGTTAAAAAAAACATTTGGTTTGGTCTGCCACCATCTTATGGAACACCCTGTAAGATTATAACTAATTTTAGAATGTGGAGTTTAAAGCTGCCTATAATTTTTGTCAATAACTTTTTTTGTAATTTTTACTATAACAGATCTGAATTATGTATACATATGTCAACAGTATGTAAAAATAAAGTTAATATTTTGTAATATCTCCATCAGCATGATAATAATTAGTCTTGTATCTGCGTGAAGAACTATGAAATTGTCTTCTTCAGAGAGCTCTTTCTAAACCTGTTATATACCGTGCCCAGCTCTTCAGCATTTTGAGGTATAAAATTACGCCGATATAACCATTTTAAAATAACTCCCACAAATTCTTGATTATGTTTAAATCTGGACTGTAGCTGGACCATGGCATGGTTTAGATGGTGTTATTCTGGATCCACTGGTTTATTAAATTTGTAGTGGAAACAGGACAATTATCTTGTTGGAGGAGGAACAAACCTACAATCAATACGCCATACCATTCCCATTTCTTTCTATCTCCATTCATTGGCGCTAAAATTACCAACTACTCGATATCTATTATATATACTATACATAATATATTATACATATAGAGGATTAAATCTATTATTATCTGGTCTCTACATGTATACACCCCAATCTTGCACTTTTTAGAAGATCGAAAAAAACTCTCATCCATAAATATTACCCTGTCCCAAAAATCTTTGATTCTGTAGCTGATGATTTAAAGCAAATATGTCTTGGTTACTTCTGTTGTGGTGTAAGAGCTTGTTTTTTTGCTTCAGTACGGTAACTAAGACTTGATGTTTTACTTCTGCGCCAAGTTGTTGTCTTTCTTCTTAGAAACTGTGAGATAATTCTTGTAGTTTTCGTATCTTCTAATCTCTCCAAAAACGTACGATCTTCATGAGCGGTAGATATGTCTTCCAGAACCTTGCTTTCTTTCGGAAGTTTCTTCTTCTCTCCATCGTTTATTAATACTAAAAACTGTTATTCTGCTTACGTTAAAATGGTTTGCTACGGCAGATAGTGACCAACCATCTTCTAATTTCGTTACAATTCTTGCTTTTAGTACTGTGCTAGCATGTGGAATAATTTTTTGAGGTTGAACAAAATAAGTTATCTGACAAATTTTAAGATTTAATAGCAATAGTGGCAGTATGTAAATAATAAGTATTTACCGTTCAAAATACAGTGCTCAATTTTCTTCAAAATCAGCTTTAAGAGTCGTATTAGTTTTTTACGAACCAGCAGCACATCATTTAAAAGGTATTATAAATTGCTATTTATTAGTAATAACAATTTTAAAGCTTTTAATTTATGAATACTCAAATTTTTAATTATTTCAATAGATGTCGCTATTCAGTGAGAGAACTGAGAAATGTGGTGATGCTCCATCGTGTATAAAGTATACATAATTCAGCAGGCCACATTGGCTAGTAGATTCGGCAAAATGTTTTATAAGAAATTTAAGTAGATAGCACCTGTCAACGGTGCATGAAGAAAATGAGGGCATATTAGATTTCTGTAAATTACTCATATCCAAACACTCACTGAAAATCTATACTGCGAACGAAATTCGCGAATCGCATGGCGATTTTGGTCTGCCTAACTGTGTGAGTTGTGCTAGTTATTTATTCCTTCTATCGTAAATAGGGTTTGGTCATTAAATAGGATACAATAAGCGATCATTTTTCGCAATTCACCTATCAAATTGTAATCGTGGGATTTCATCTAGTAGATGCAATTGTTGAAGTTTTTGGCGTGATAAGGGTGTAAATTAATATTTCTTAGTACTATGTCAAATAAAGCACTAAACAAATATCATATTGGCGATGTTTTAGTATTATTTAAATAACTTGTAACTTTTAAAATTCTGAAAATTGGTTAAAAAGATTCTATTATTTAAAATATACAGCACGAATTGCAGTAGTATGAATAATTATAAATTAAATGTTAAAAAACCATCAAGTTTGCAAGAAAGGTTAAACATTTTAAATCTAAGTTTTGCTTTGCCAATCTTTTAATTCATAGTCAAATTTGATCTGTTTAATTAAAAATAAGGTAATCGTGTGAGAAAAAAATAAATATGCCGTGTTAATTGCTATTTGTCTACTTTATAAAACACTAACTACTATCTCATTTCTGAGTAATAAAAGTCACTGCTTCTATTTACTTAAATATACAACAATCATTTAATTAGTCTTCTGACCATTCTTCCCTTTTCATTATTGTAAGTACAGAGGTATGCCCTACTGACAGATCGCCAATATTAACCAACAGAATGGCAAATTTGAATATATTTAATGAAGTGGTGTCTCTGAGTAAATCAAACTTAAATCCACAAAATAAGTTAACCATGCATTACAACACCTAACTAGTCTGGGCAGCTACTCCAGCAATCTCCTATAAAGAAAAACTAGGCTTATATCCACACTACATAAACAATATGATTTGTGAAAAAAGGAAACTAAGAAACAAAAGTTCTCGAGCCCAAATATACAAAACAAATCTAAACAATAACGAGATAACTCAGAGAAGCACTAAACGAGTACAAGGATGGTGGTATTAAACAGTCTTTGGAAAACCTTTCTGTAAGTGAAAATAAAGACTACTTACTATAAAAACTGACCAGAAATCCGAAATCCCAACAACAAAATAAGGCTCCTATAAGAAAAGACGATGGTAACTAAAGTCGTAGCAATAAAGACAAAGAAGTACTTTTGTGGAACATCTTACATCTGTATGTCAACCTCATTACAAAAAAGCTCATGGAGATGATGAAAAACCTATTTTAGACATATTGGACGGTCCATATCAGATAAGTTCACCCATCAAAAAAATAAAAATTTGTGAAATCACAGGAGTCATTGCAATATTAAGAAAAAAAGCACCAAGTAATGATCTTACCACGGATAATACTATATATTTTTCAACGCTACTATAAAAGTTTGTTAATATTGTTCTGAAGCTATTTTCTTGTGGCATTGTAAATTAATTACTATTTATAACTGGGAATAAGCCACATTAAAGATAAAAATACATTTATTGACGTTTCAATTTCCAATTCGGAAATCGTTCTCAAAATACAAATAGTAAATTAAACAAATTTTGTTTTTTGTTACATAGTGAAAAAATTCTTCTGATAATTTAATTTTATCTGACTCATTTATATTGACAATTCAGACATACATTATGCATTTTAAAGTAGACGACTTTAAAATGATATTGCCAATATTGTTGAGTTGCGCTCCTGGGACGACTTTACTTATAAGATAGTTCATTCGATTACATGAAATCAACTTTAACTTGAGAATATCCGTCAGAAAAAATCATAGCATGTAATTCGTCTTTAAAAAGACAAACACATGACATGATGACAGTAAAATTCTCCTGTTAGTGATTCCATAGTAAATTATGAGGGAAAAACCAGGAAAAAAACCTCATAATACTATCCCGACATTGTAAGTATTTGTTCGTGAATTTAGTTTACCTTCAACAAACATCAAAATTCTGATTTTATGTTACGTTATTTAAAAAACATAAATGATGTATCCTCTATATGTTACTGACTTACTAATACTGGTATTTTCTTATTAATAACTTCCTCTTTCAATATTGGTAACCAGATCCTACTACATTCTGCCGAGGAATTGGCGACACAATTGGCCTCATTTAGCATAATTAGAGCCGCTTCTTTGATTTTTCTTTTTTTACCATCCGTTTCTTTTAGGACTATATTTGAATTATTCCATTGAACTCTATGTTCATTATCCCATGCGTGTTTACATATTTGAGATCTATCAAATTCTCTATTTTTAATATAAGATTGATGTTCACTTATTCTAACATTTAATGGCCTTGATGATTCACCTAAATAAAACTGATCGCATTCACAAGGTATTTTATAAATGCAATTCTTTGTCCTTTCTTGTTCATTGTTAGGTTTATAAATAAGGAATTTTCAACAATCGATCGAATAGAACAGAACAACTTAGAACGAGATCCTACAGCATACACAAGGAATAGTATGAGGAAAATAACAATACCGTACATAAAAGGATTATCAGAAAAACTTAAAAGGATAGGAAATAAATTCAACATTTCAACAACATTCAAAACAACAAACACGTTGAGATCTATTTTGTCCAAAACCAAACCTAACAATGAACAAGAAAGGACAAAGAATTGCATTTATAAAATACCTTGTGAATGCGATCAGTTTTATTTAGGTGAATCATCAAGGCCATTAAATGTTAGAATAAGTGAACATCAATCTTATATTAAAAATAGAGAATTTGATAGATCTCAAATATGTAAACACGCATGGGATAATGAACATAGAGTTCAATGGAATAATTCAAATATAGTCCTAAAAGAAACGGATGGTAAAAAAAGAAAAATCAAAGAAGCGGCTCTAATTATGCTAAATGAGGCCAATTGTGTCGCCAATTCCTCGGCAGAATGTAGTAGGATCTGGTTACCAATATTGAAAGAGGAAGTTATTAATAAGAAAATACCAGTATTAGTAAGTCAGTAACATATAGAGGATACATCATTTATGTTTTTTAAATAACGTAACATAAAATCAGAATTTTGATGTTTGTTGAAGGTAAACTAAATTCACGAACAAATACTTACAATGTCGGGATAGTATTATGAGGTTTTTTTCCTGGTTTTTCCCTCATAATTTACTATGGAATCACTAACAGGAGAATTTTACTGTCATCATGTCATGTGTTTGTCTTTTAAAGACGAATTACATGCTATGATTTTTTCTGACGGATATTCTCAAGTTAAAGTTGATTTCATGTAATCGAATGAACTATCTTATAAGTAAAGTCGTCCCAGGAGCGCAACTCAACAATATTGGCAATATCATTTTAAAGTCGTCTACTTTAAAATGCATAATGTATGTCTGAATTGTCAATATAAATGAGTCAGATAAAATTAAATTATCAGAAGAATTTTTTCACTATGTAACAAAAAACAAAATTTGTTTAATTTACTATTTGTATTTTGAGAACGATTTCCGAATTGGAAATTGAAACGTCAATAAATGTATTTTTATCTTTAATGTGGCTTATTCCCAGTTATAAATAGTAATTAATTTATAAAAGTTTGGTTACTTTTCTGTCATGTAAAAAGTAGCTTAAATAATTGTGGTGCCAAAACCTGGCAAAGACCCAAATGAGGTTTCATCATACCGTCCAATAATTCTTGTACCAACTCTTGCAAAGCTTTTTGAAAAGATCCTTATGATTAGAATCGAACCTATTATCTTGAAAAATACCACACTAACAATTTAGTTTCGGGCAAAAACATCACACCATCGAGAAAACACATCGAGTAGTCAGACCAGCTAAAGATGCCCTTGAAAACGAGTCTTATAGTACAGCTGCCGTTTTAGATGTCTCGCAGGCATTTTACAAGTTCTGGCATAATGGTCTAATTCTCAAAATCAAGTCACAGCTACCTCATCTCATAGCCAAAACTGTAGTCATATATAATAGATAGATCCTTCTTAGTTATTCATGCCGAAGCTTGCACCTTTCTATATCCGATCTCAGCAGAAGTCTCTCAAGGTAGTGTACTTAAGATAAGAGAAAAATATACCAGCATCAGTTTATCGCAGGGTGTTGCGCAAAGTTCAGTACTACGTCCCATCCTGTGAAATGTCCTGTACGACGGGGTTTTGAGGCTACAGATGCCAAGAGGATGCACTCTTGTAGCTTATGCCGATGATCTTGCACTAGTAGCAAAGTTGAGTCACAAAACGAAGATGGTTAATGCGGCTAAAACAGCCATGCGTCGCATTAGTAGGTGGATCAAAGAGAACGATCTATAGCTAGCGCCTCAGAAAACTAAGGTGACATTTAATCGATTTAACACCGGTTAAATCGATTAAATATCAAGAAGTTTGGTTGTCAAAAGGACTAAGGTTCGGAGTACACATCCAAAAAATGGTAGAGAAAGCGAACCGAAATCTGGAGGCATTAATATGGCTGATGCCAAACATTGGAGGCCTAGGTAGTACCAAAATAAAGGTGCTAAATGGACTTTTCCAGTCGGTGATAACATACGCTGTCCCCGTGTGGTGTAGCGTACTAAACACTGCGAAATACGCTAAGCTGATGGAGATTTCGCAAAGGTGAATTATCCTCAGGGAATCTAGCACATATAGAACAGTTTCAAATAAGGCTCTATATGTCATTGGAAAGGTGATACCGATCGTCTTGTTGTGCAAAGAGCGGGCGAGGGTATATGCGAGAAGAATAGATGTAAATATAGATGAGAATAAGAGTGAAAGAACGATAGTAGAGTGGTAGAGAGAATGACCGGACATGGTAGTTTTGGTACCTTCACTAATAGAATAGGCAAATCTGCCTCGGCAGACGGTACTGTTTGTGGGGTACCGGACACTCCTGCGAATTTTAAATTCCATAAGATCAGGAAATTGGAATACTTGGGGCACATCATGAGAGGTGAAAAGTACGAACTACTAAGGAATATAATGCAGGGTAAAATCAAAAGTAGAAGAAGCGTAGGAAGACGTAAAATCTCGTGGCTACGCAATCTCCGTGAGTGGTTTGGATGCAGTTCAATTGAACTATTCAGGCGAGTAACCAATAACATTATAATTGCCAGAATGATTTCCAATCTCCGATAGGAGTGGAACTTGAAGAAAAGGACACTCCTGCTCACATTTTTAACTGCCAGAGATGCGCAAATGGGAGGGGAGATTTGTAGAGGCAAACGGGTTTCGGGCTGGATGAAAGAAACGTTGTAAATATAATGTTGAGAGGAGAGAATCTCAGGGTTCTGACATTTATGGTTAATATTATTTATTAGTTTATGGCCTAACGTCTGAAACATTTTCCGATTTACGGTTATAGGTATGGTTATTTATAAATTTTTAGTTTTTTATTTTAGTTGTTCATTGAGTGGCAAGACCACCTCTCTGGAACAGTGGTTAGGTTTAGCCGGAACACAGTTAATTAGGCACTACCCTGGGGTCTTCTGGCTTAGTATCCTACTTGACCGAAAGATGCCAGAGTGTCTGGTTCGTGACGTAGATGTCCAAAAAAGATTTCCCCCACCGTTGCCTGTCAGAATTCACTGGATACCTTCTTAGGCTCTTACTGGAATCTGGCAATACGGCAATTGCCAAAAACAAAAAAAAATAGTGTACTCGGTCCAACCCTGTAGTTAATGTACACAGCTGACATTCCATCTACCACAAATATGAATACGATTGCTACGTATGCAGATGATACCGTCATAATGACCACTAATGTGAGACCAAGATTTGCATCCAAAAAATTTGCAAAATCATTTAAACCAATTAGAAAATTTGTTAAAACTATTACGTGCCAAAGTAAATAATACTAAATCGACTCACTTATCGTTAAAAAAAAACACTTACTTTGGCATTTATCAAATGAAAATTACTATCTGCTAGGAATGATGTCAAATATCTGGGTGTCCATATGGACAATCATCTAAATAAAGGAAAAATATATGTAATCCAAATGACTACAACTGGGCCAAAAAATGTATTGGTTTATTATTAGGATGTCAGGACCCAAGTATCCAAAAACGAGATTTTTCTTTCTATATTTTTCATTCTTTTTCTCTAGAAGACAATACTATGACTGTTATAGATGTACGACATTCTGGAGAAATCTGGACTAATACAAATATGCAAATATTACAAAGAGTTCTATCCAAAGTTCTCCGTAATGCCGCATAGTACATGCCAAAATATTGTATTTCTCATAAGCTGAATGGCAAAGATGTTAAAAAAACAACCGGCACTCAGTCTACAAACTCCTTTAAGAGCAAATTACTCAATAAATAACACACATTTCATAAATATATCTTTTGAATAAGTATTAATACCTTTTAAATAACACAATGGTATATAACATCACTTTCATTTAACAAACACTCACACACATATCTCTGCTTCATTGGATCAAATCTATCTCCTCAAGAACTTCCCGTTTACTGTCAAACAACTACAATAGCAGAATTGAGTTCTCCATTCAACAATACATAGTAGTTTCAACCATGTTCTACCATCCATTAATTAATAGAGTACCGGCATGTAAGTAATGTTTATTTATTTGCTTATTTATTAATTTATTACAATCTAATAGACTATTTTATAACAATTTGTGGGTCTTACCTTGTCTGTTTAAACTTTTAAAACTTTTTATACCTTTTATTCAACTTACTCATTTTGAAATTAAAACCACAGACATGTAATATTGGCATAATTATTGTAATTTACAACATCTAATTTGTTTATCTTTATTAGACAACACCCTAATATGGGTTTTTATCATTTCAGCATTTATTTAACTTTGTATCGAGACCTGAAGATGCTTTGCATATTATAGAAAGCGAAACCGGTCGTCTGATAGTTAAATTAAATTGATTGTGAGTAAGTCTTATTTATTATTTCTTTACCTATTTGAAATGGACTCACACAAGCAACACATTCATGATTCCTTTAACCCGGCAACTGTGTTGTGGGGTGAAAATAACCCACGTCGTTCATTACCGCTTGTTAAAATAGTGGCAACATCGCCAGATTCGTCTGGCGCCACGAGTACCTTCCCATAATATAACAGACCTTGTATTGCATCATAAATTTCAGTATATAAATAAGATTTGAATGAGTGGTGTCGCCTTCTTTGGACTTGTGGGTGATTTTAACCCCACCACACAGTTGAAGTGCAGTATTATTTAGTTTTTGGGTAATTTTAACCCCACAACACCGGTTAATTATTAACAGGTAAGTTCTTATACTAGCACAACTTATCTCGATTTTTTTAACAGAAACATAATTTAATTGTTAGGAATATTGAAAATTGATTAGATATTCTTAATTTCAGACATATCGAAATATGTGTAGTTGGGAGAAAGAACAAGAAGCTCTCTTGAAGCTTTGGCAGGATGAATTAACTGGATCAGAGTTAGGATCAGAAAGCGAATCTGAAAATGAAAGTCAGCAGGTTAGCCTTAGTTCCAGTGAGGATGTTTTACAAAACCAACTTCAATCAGTGGAAAATTGTCAGCCTGGAACTTCTAATCAGGAAAGTCAATCATCGTCGGAAGAATCTTCTCAAGACAACAATAAGTTTGAAGATGATAAAGTAAGACAATCTAAGTTTTTTATCGGACGGGATGGGAAAACAAAATGGTCAAAGAACTGTCCTAATAAATCGGTTAGAACACGACAAGAAAATTTAATTACTTTACTTCCCGGTGTTCGAAATAATGCAAAACATTGCAAATCACCCATTTCTTGCTGGGAATTATTCATGGATAATATTATTGTAGAAGATATTGTCCAATGCACTAATAAAAAAATCAGTTTAGTCGCTCAGAATTATAATGACCAACATAAATATATCACCAAGCCTACGGACGCAGAAGAAATTCGTGCAGTTTTCGGATTACTATATCTATCAGGCGTTTATAAAGCCAATAGGTTAAATCTGGAGGATCTTTGGGCTACAGATGGAACAGGAATTGACATTTTCAGGCTAACAATGTCCCTGCAAAGATTTATATTACTTTTAAAGTGCCTACGATTCGATAATATCGAAAATAGAGACGAACGAAAAAGAGTAGATAAACTGGCAGCTATACGAGCTGTTTTTGATCGATTTGTATCCAATTGTCAACAATATTTTATTCCTAGTCAATACTTGACGATCGACGAAAAATTAGAATCTTTTCGGGGACGTTGTTCCTTTCGGCAATATATCCCCAATAAGCCGTCCAAATATGGCATTAAAATATTTGCCTTAGTGGATGCCAAAACATTCTACATTTTAAATTTAGAGGTATATGTTGGCTCACAGCCTGAGGGACCTTTTCAATTTAGTAATAGACCGTTTGATGTAGTAAACAGGCTTGTAAATCCAATTCGTGGTACTAATCGCAACATTACATTCGACAACTGGTTTACCAGCATACCGCTAATGGAACATTTGCTTAGTGAACATCGGTTAACATCTGTTGGAACTATTCGTAAAAACAAGAGGGAAATACCGACAATCTTTTTGAATTCCAAAAACAGAGCTGAAAACCACGCAATTTTCGGATTTAAAAAAGACATTTCTTTGGTGTCCTTTGTCCCGAAGAAAAATAAAATAGTGTTAGTAGCTTCTTCACTTCATCATGATACAGAATTTGACCACAAATTAAATAAACCTGAGATTATAGACTTTTATAATCACACAAAAGGTGGAGTGGATATGGTTGACGAAATGTCTGCGTTATATAATGTGTCTCGTAATAGCAAGCGATGGCCACTAACAATTTTTTTTTCGCTGCTTAATAATGCAGGAATAAATAGTTATGTTATTTATCAACATAACAAGCCAAATGAAAAACTAAAACGCAGATTTTTTTTAAAACAACTTGGTTTGGCACTAATTAAACCATATATTGAAAAAAGAGGTAATAATCAAAGAATACCATCAGACATAAGAGCGAAACTAAAAAGAAATGACAGCGGAGAGGACTCTCAAGGACCTTCAAACAAGAAACAACGAACAACATCCAGATGTGGAGTGTGTCCCCGTGGAAAGGACAGAAAGTGCCAAAAGAAATGTGTAAAATGTGACATTTTTCTTTGTCTTGAACATTGTGTATATTTTTGTTCTAAATGTGCAAATAATTGTTAATTATGCTTTTTAAACAAAAGATCATAGTTACTTTTTATAGAATTTGTAGTTTTTTTTTATTCTATATCTCTAATAAAAATTTTATTAACAAAAATTGTGGTAGTGGTTTAAATATCAACTAAATTTTAGTATATTTTTTGAATCGTTGAATTATTAACGAAAATTTTTAAAATGATTTAACTTTGAAAAAGATTATATAACAATATAACCATGATTTAAAATCTTAAGGTTGCATGTAAAAATAAAATATTTTCTCAATTTTATAAATAAAAAAAAAATGGGGTGATAATTACCCCAACACACAGCTCCTGTTAGAAAATTTCACCACACAGTCGCCGGGTTAAGAGCCTATCATCATATCCAAATCCACTTGCCAGCAACCTCTTGATCCCACCACTGCTTAGAAGACCTAAAAGTTTGGATCATCTAGATCTCTCCACCGCTAGAATCTTAATAAAAGTTACAATCTGCTGTTACAGGCTATTAGTAAATGTGAGTATTGCAAATACATGAGAAGAGAAATTATCCACTGGTAACACTCCCAATACTAACACCAACAAATTAAATTAGTGTAGGATTATAATTTGAAACTGATCTTCATCTGACTTCTGGTTGGAGGTGTAGTTGTTTTGCTTCCTCGTTGGGGTGGGCTGGTAGATGTTCTAAATAATTTCTTGTTAGTCTGCTGATTTCGTCTTCAACGAACAGTATACCAGAGTCACCATGAAGTGTTTTGTTATTAAAGTACCACGGTGTGTTGAAAATCATTCTGAGTATTTTGGATTAGATTCTCTGAATGATTTTGGTATAAGAAGACTTTGCACAGCCCCATAGTTGCACTTCATATGTTCATATAGGCTTTATTATGCACTTATACAAGAGAAGTTTAATATTTGTAGATAACTGTGACTTTTGGCCTATTAGCCAATTCATTTGACGTATTTTCATGTTGATTTAGATTTATTTTGCCAATATTTGTGCTTTCCAAGTGAGCTTTTGATTAAGTGTCATTCCCAGGTGTTTGACTTCTGTTTTTACTGGTAGTAATATGTTGTTCAGTGTGATTCTTGGACATCTGATGTTCCTGTTGGTGAATGTAATTTGATAAGACTTAGTATAGTTAACTTTGATTTTCTATCTATTCATCCAGTCTTGTAGTAGGTTCAGGTGTATTTCAAGGTTTCCTGATCCTACTTGGGGGTCATCATCGATGGATATTATGGCGGTATCATCTGCAAATATGGCTACTGTGATCGTATTTGTTGTTGGGATATCAGCACTGTATCTGAGGTACAGGAGAGAAACCAGGACACTTCCTTGAGGGACACCAGATTTTATGGGATAGTAATGAGAGGTTTTTGTAAGGAATCTTACTTAAAAGTGACGTTCTGTGAGGTATTATTTTAATAGTAGATAGTAAGGAGTAAGAAAGGATGACTTAAGTTTATACAAAGGCAAAACTCCAACTGTGTTACTTTTCTGTCTTTCAATTACTCCGACTTAGTATTTCTTCCTTAGCATAATATTTACCAATTTAAAAGAAAAATATTCATCAGCTTATTTAATCTACAATACAATTTTTAATTTCGCTAATAAAGTTATAGCTTTCTGCATTAATAATGATAGAATTAATTATATATGTTTATACGAACTATTAGTCTTCAAACTAAATGAAGAATCGCCCAAAATAATATTTTGTAATATTTTGGTAAATACTGTTTACCAAAATGTTTTGTAACATTTTATTGTATGTATTGTATTTTAGATAATTCTACTTTTTTATCATTCTTCTTGTACTTGTTTGATAAGCAGTGTCAATTATATATTGTTTGGTTGATAGCACTCTATATTTTTACTGCTGTGTAATAAAACCGAAAAATTTTTAGTAAATCTAATTCGGTTTAGATAGTCGGTGGGATATTTGCGTTTTTCATTTACAGAAAAGACACACATTGAGCGGTCCAATCAATATTCAATCAAAAGCGATATTCAATTTTCAATCCTCACTGCGCACCCAATTATTTCGCAGCCTACTTTCCATTAAGTCTAATGAAAATTATAGCAGAGGAAATGTACCGAGTAGAAAAGGTAATTCGCTGTTCGATCATTCTCTGTTTGAGTTTCTATTCTCTTAATTCGCAAAACTAGATCAAATAGTGGTTTCCAATTTTATGAACTAAAAATAGAAAATTATAATTTTCCGTTGTTTAATATAAACTGGTGAAAAATGTATTAAAATCCACAAGGAAAACAATTCCTGTAGCTGGCTGTATACCACGTATCACAAAAAAGAGGTTAGTCTTCGTAAATGGGTATATTTATTTAAAAACCCTTAAAAGGGCTACATCAAAAAAACAAACGTTTTCGGACTAAACAGTCCATCATCAGGTTTAAAATTTTAAAATTGCAAGGTTATAATGCCTGAGCCACCAAAATACCTGGGTAAAAACCCTTTAAATTACATATAGTTGTAAAAGATTATACATCATGTTGTAAAAAAACTGTGATGTTCAGTATTAAATTAAATTTGACTTCAGGTAACATACATGGCTGAAGTGAGTTCCAGAGCCGGAGAGTAAACCTCTTCAAACGGAGAACAGCTGGTAACTGATTACCAGATATTTTTCATACCTTAACCACTTTACGTCTTGCCATAAAAATCGATTTTTAGATTCGTCTAAGTTTTAGTTTGTAATTTCTAATTCAAAAATGTTGCAAAGTCATAGAAATCGTCTTTACTCATCTCGGTTACCTGGAATGCATTCTTATGGCCACATAATCTCACGAGCTGAACCCAATCACGTGGATGTTCAATTTTGTGTTCAAACTTCTTTTTTCTCTCAATTATGGAGTGATCTGTTTCACACTCCATATAAGTATGTACTGGGGTTAAGAATTTATGATCTATGCATTGTAAATGAGATTGATTCATTATTATTAAAAACATAGCCACTAAATGGGAATTTTTGTTCTGACCCCCGCAAGTATCTGACTAAAGCGTAACGTGTTTTATTGCAAGCGGTAAAGGTTAAAGTTCTTTACAGAAACATAAAGCAATCTGATTAGCACCCCTTCTCGAAATAGTCTCGTACAACATGTAACAAATTGCTGCTTGTAAAAAGAAATAGACGTCGTTATATCTGGGGTTGGCAGATATTGCTGTAAATCAAACGAATAGACTATTTTGGAATCATCTTTGGCAGCTTCTTCCTTATCCTAGCGTTTAGCGGCGTAAGCATTTTCAGCTTCTTTCATGTGTTTGTCTAACGTTTTTCTTAAGTCTTCTCTAGCTTCTGCATTATGTTCATTTTGAATTAGGGCCTTGTATTTATTGCATGTTTGACACGTATCCTTTTAAACTTTTAAATAGAAATATTCATAGTATGAAACACAGATTCGTATACCGTACGGCCGACAGGATTTCGTGGTGATATCCATTTTTTATATTCTTCGTATAGTCTAGTGATTGTATAAAATGAAGACAAAAATCGTTTGTCGCTTTTTTGTCGACAGTAGTGGCTTACGTGGTTCGGAATCGATGTAATATGTTGCTTTAAACATGATATTTTCTTCACTTGTTTTGTTGCGAGGTTCGTGTCGGCCTCGTTTATCGTCATATGCTATACCTGAAGAATTTGCTTTACGCAAAACTTTTGCGATAAAGTTATTAGATAAATCAAAGATTTTTTGAAAACATCTTTTGCAAACATCGATTTTTTCGCCTTCGCGTTTCACACAATATGCATATGCACATTCTCCTACCTTTTTTAGATTAGCTTCACACACTTTGTGAGTTTGTTTTTTAATTGTTTTGCTGATAAGACTAACAGTATAAGCGACTTGTTTGTTAAAACTATCCATATTCCAAAATTCATTGAATAATATTTGTTGAGTTTCTTCATCTACTTATGTTGAACAACCTTTGCGACAATTCATAAGCTTTTCAGATTTATGACCTCAGACAATTCATCTTTTTTGGTGGTATAAAAATTTCCGGAATTTTTGTTACTTTTTCTTATTTTTCTAACTTCTCTAGTGTCTTCTTTAATAATTTTTCTTCCTCGTTTACGTTCTGCCGGAGGCTCACTTTTATAAGCGTCTTCATACAAAGCAATTCCTTTATTGTCAGCTTATAAAGTGTTTTCCAATACCATAGAAGGGCTGCAAAACTTAATAAACAAAATAACGGAAACAAGTTGAAAATATGGACTGGATATAAACACCAGCAAAACCAAGCTAATGATCATCAGCAAGGAAAACATAACTGGAGCAAATCTGTATGTGAAGCAAATGAGAATTGAACGAATCTCACAATACAATTACTTGGGAACTATAATCAATAAGTCGTGAGACAATACCCAAGAGATTAAATGTCGCATCGAAAAGGCAAAAAATGCATTCTTGACTATAAGTCATGTGTTCAAGAGCCATGACCTCACCCTAGAAAACAAAAATAAGGCTTCTTAAATGTTATGTGTACTAAGTGCTTCTGTACGGAGTAAAACGTGGACATTAAAGGCGAAAACTCTATCAAAACTTCAGGCTTTTGAGCTATGGTCATACAGAAGGATTTGAAGATACCATGGACAAACAAAGTCACCAATGAAGAAGTACTACGGAGAATAAACAGAACTGTGGATTTGGTCAACATCGTGCAGGGCCGTAAGCTACAGTACTTGGGCCACATAATGAGAAATCAAGGCTAGATACGAGCTACTTCAAAGCATTTTACAAGGTAAAATTGAAGGAAAAAGAGCCCAGGACGAAGAAGAATATCCTGGCTTACTAACCTGAGAGCTTGGTATAGAAAGACCTCAACACAGCTATTTCGTATAGCAACCAACAAAATCATTATAGCCAGAATGATCGCCAACGTTCGGAATGGACAGGCACCTAAGAAGGAGAAGTAAAATGTTGTTATACTTTTCTTTATTGTCATTTCGCCTTACTTTTTAGTTTGCATATCACTGTCTGAATCTGTATCGTATGGATTTGGCATGTAAGTATTATCAGCAATGCTGTCGTCAGATTCAAATAAATCATTGTCGCCTTCTTCATCAGAAGCCAACTCTGCAATGACAATAAAAGAAGCTGTATTACATAAGTTAAAATCAGCTTAAGGAATGAAATAGCAAAAAACGTAAAGAATTTATATAATACGTACCTGAAGAATAAGATATTGATTCATGCTTTGAAGTGCTAGGCCTTAGCTCCAAACTGTCACTTTCTAAAACAAAAATACCAATTGTACAAATAATCATCGTTACACATATTTTGACATTTAAAAATATCAAAAATATTTTTATTATACTCAACATTATCATCTTGAAATCATGAATGTGTTGCTTGTGTGAGTCCATTTCAAATAGGTAAAGAAATAATAAATAAGACTTACTCACAATCAATTTAATTTAACTATCAGACGACCGGTTTCGCTTTCTACAATATGCAAAGCATCCTCAGGTCTCGATACAAAGTTAAACAAATGCTGAAATAATAAAAACCCATATTAGGGTGTTGTCTAATAACGATAAACAAAGTAGGTGTTGTAAATTACAATAATTATGCCAATATTACATGTCTGTGGTTTTATTTAAATGAGTAAGTTGAATAAAAGGTATAAAATTTTTTAAAAAGTTTAAACAGACAAGGTAAGGCCCACAAATTGTTATAAAATAGTCTCTTCGATTGTAATAAATTAATAAATGAGCAAATAAATAAATAAAATAAACATTACTTACATGCCGGTACTCTATTAATAGATGGATGGTAGAACATGGTTGAAACTACTTTATATTGTTGAATGGAGAACTCAATTCTATTATTGCAGTTGTTTGACAGTAAACGGGAAGTTCTTGAGGAGATAGATTTGATCCAATGAATTGAGATATGTGTGAGATTGTTTGTTAAATGTAAGTGATGTAATATACTATTGTGTTATTAAAGGCTATTTATACTTATTCCAGAGATATATTTTTGAAATGTGTGTTATTTATTGAGTAATTGTTTTATGAAGGTGACAGTTTTATGACAATGAATAAGTGTAGATGTAAAAATTGTGTGGGTGTGCAATTATTTTCCAACTTGTAGTTATCAAATTACTTTGATAAAGTTCTATTGGCAATGAGTTAATTATTGGAATAGTCAAGTAAATAAAATGTTAAAATACAAACAATTAAGGATAATTTAAACACACTAAAACAGAAAACACTTAGAAGGGACGAAACAAACATTGAATTTAAAAGAGGGAAGGACTTTAATGCACTACATCATAGTCTTGGGCACAATGAGTTTTTTTATGTTGTATCTATTAGATTTTAGTGGTAAATTTGACAGATGTAGGTTAGCATGTGACAGTTCTTCTTCTGTTTCTCAATACTGTAAGTTAAGTTATCTAGTTTCATGAAATATGCTGTTATTAATGAATGTCTATAAAATTGTTTTAATTTAGATAACAAAAGTAAATTGATGTGCTTAACTATTGGCATACTTTAACAATCTTACCACTAAAATCTAATAGATACAACATAAAAAAACTCATTGTGCCCAAGACTATGATGTAGTGCATTAAAGTCCTTCCCCCTTTTAAATTCAATGTTTGTTTCGTCCCTTCTAAGTGTTTTCTGTTTTAGTGTGTTTAAATTATCCTTAATTGTTTGTATTTTAACATTTTATTTACTTGACTATTCCAATAATTAACTCATTGCCAATAGAACTTTATCAAAGTAATTTGATAACTACAAGTTGGAAAATAATTGCACACCCACACAATTTTTACATCTACACTTATTCATTGTCATAAAACTGTCACCTTCATAAAACAATTACTCAATAAATAACACACATTTCAAAAATATATCTCTGGAATAAGTATAAATAGCCTTTAATAACACAATAGTATATTACATCACTTACATTTAACAAACAATCTCACACATATCTCAAATTCATTGGATCAAATCTATCTCCTCAAGAACTTCCCGTTTACTGTCAAACAACTGCAATAATAGAATTGAGTTCTCCATTCAACAATATAAAGTAGTTTCAACCATGTTCTACCATCCATCTATTAATAGAGTACCGGCATGTAAGTAATGTTTATTTTATTTATTTATTTGCTCATTTATTAATTTATTACAATCGAAGAGACTATTTTATAACAATTTGTGGGCCTTACCTTGTCTGTTTAAACTTTTTAAAAAATTTTTATACCTTTTATTCAACTTACTCATTTAAATAAAACCACAGACATGTAATATTGGCATAATTATTGTAATTTACAACATCTACTTTGTTTATCGTTATTAGACAACACCCTAATATGGGTTTTTATTATTTCAGCATTTGTTTAACTTTGTATCGAGACCTGAGGATGCTTTGCATATTGTAGAAAGCGAAACCGGTCGTCTGATAGTTAAATTAAATTGATTGTGAGTAAGTCCTATTTATTATTTCTTTACCTATTATCATCTTGCTTGTTGAAACATAATTCAAGCATATAAAGGCCACGTGAAGACGACATAACCTTACTTTTGAAAAGCGTTTACTAAATCGGTTTGTTAAGTTATAAATATAATAACTTTACTACACTTCCAGTACTTCACTATCACACAATGTGTGGTGTAAACAGTATACTTAGAATATGAAATGTATCCTAGAAAGCACCAAAATACTAAAATTGACGGTAACAAAGCTAGTGTTACACATATATCCATTTACACTAATTACATATTGGTATAGCATGATGTTCTGTGAAGTTATCTCATTTAACACTTTTTGGGACTTATCTCCTTTTACACGAGCAAGAGCGATTTGTTAAAAGAGTTACCTTAAATACGTATTTTATTAGAGGAAACGAATTGTGAATAATTTCGTTCATAATATATTTTAAGCTCTAAGTTGTCTTTGAAGTTAATTAAATGTAGTATTATCAGTGAATGATTAATTAAGTGAATATTTTAGGGCCTTCTACCCATATTAGTCTGATTGAATTAACGATGTTTACAGAATCAGGATGTATTTTTTATAATTCTCACCTATATTTAAGTTCATATATCATCCGTTAAACTGTAAACAAAACCCTAGTTTTATGCCATAATTCCAAGTGGAACTGAGAATTTTCTTGTAAATGAATAACTTGTAATAAATAATTGATAGTTGCGATTCACGTTAAAACAGTAAGTACATCTTATTTATTTAGGTCTAATTCCTAGTTTTTGCTATTCCTTTTGTCGAAGCTTTGTATCGAGAGTCATCCCCAGATATATTTTCGTGTTTTTGGTGGACAATCTTAGCATCATTTTTTCTTCTGACTATACGACGACATATATACTTGTAAACATTGAAAGCCCCATTAAAAACAGTGGCTACCAATGGGTGACAATATAACTACCTCTGAAAGTTGAGAGCCCATGTACAATAATAAAACTCACGACTTTCTTTGGGAGCCAATCGTTAGACCTTGTCTGGCGCAGTCTCTTAGATGTGAGAAGATTTATTTTACAAAAATAATATAACGAAATGTTAATATTAAATTAAAAATAAAGCAAATCTTGCCTATAACTTTTAAAACATTTCAAATTAATATTTATAGCTACATGTGTTTAGCTGACGGCTTCTGATATTGGTTGGATAAATTTTAGCTTATGTAATAGCCTGTAAGTTGATGGTGATGTCAAGATCGAGCCAGTTGTAGTTCTAAGCAGCTATGAACATCTATATGTCTGCTAGGTTACTGCAGTTGTCATCCCTTTGTGTCGTGTACCGTGAGGGTTTAGGAAGTTCCACCCAACAAGAGGAACCAGAAAAAAGTATTTAGGGTCAAAAAACTAAAATACTAAACCTTGAGTTAGCGACTGCATATGAATATAATTGTTATTAAAATAAATTTATAAAAATGATTTTAATAAAGATTACACATGCATATACATATTTGAAAGTGGAAAATAAAGCATAGCTTGGAGAATGGGTTATGTATAAATCAATGTCAAAAAAGAATATTATAAAGCGACAACTATGTAAAAAAATTGATAAACTAGAAATATGAAATATACTTACTTTAGGAAAGGATTTAAAAATATAAACGAATCTTGGAAGAGACAACCAACTTAAATCTTTTTTTTTTTCTTACGGTTTCCTATACGTTCCGGATTTTGGCGATCAGCATAGCTTCCGGTTTTAGACGTACTGAACCACTCCCGTAAGTTTTGAAGCCAAGATATTCTTCTTCTCCTTGGCCCTATTTTTCAAATACCTTGCCCTAAAGAATGAGTTGCAATAAGCCATATCTGTGTTCATTTCTCATAACATGGCCAAGATATTCTAATTTGCGCTCTTTGATTGTATTAGTGATCTCGCATTCCTTGCTCATTCTACGTAGGACCTCAATATTAGTCACACGATCCACCTATGAAATTCGTAAGATGCGCCTGTAACACCACATCTCGAAGGCCTCGAGCTTTCCTAAAGAAGCTTCAGAGAGCGTCCATGCCTCTACTCCGTATAATAATGTAGAAAATACATAGCATCTGATGATAGAGATTTTGGTACTAAGTGGTAAATCGTGACTTCTGAAAAGAGACTTCATCTTTACGAACGCTGATCTTGCTTTCCCTATGCGTTGTTTTATTTCAGTAGAGTGGTCCATTGACTGTTTATGTTAGTACCAAGATATGTGCAGCTGTTTACCTTGCCAATTGGTTGTTGGTTTATCAAAATATGTGTATTTAATATTTTGCGCTTATGTATGCGCTACCATGTACTTTATTTTTTCATATTAAAATCCTATATCTGAAATTCGCGACATAATTGCTTGTAAACCATCTAGGCTATATCTAATGTTGTTTCGACGCACTCCTTTAACTAAGACGTCTTCCGTAGTTGTCCCAGTGCTTGCTCGAAGATACGCTCCGAGTACATGTTAAATAGTAATGGAGAAAGAATGCATCCTTGTCTCACTTCTCTATCTATTCTCGACGCTTCTTTTAAGATAGATATGAGCTTTATCAATTGCCTTTTTGTTGTCGATAAAACAAATACATACATTACAGTTGACATCTCTGCACATCTGGATAAGCACTTATAGCGAATAAAGCTTCTCAAGTACCTAAGGTATCGCGTAATCCAATTGTTTCCATATCACTTGCTCTTCACATTTGTTTTATTCTGTTTTGTATAACTTTTAAAAACGTTTTAATTAGTGGCTCATTAGGCTAATTATTCTGTAGTCTTCGCATGTTTTTGCAATTAATTTTTTCTGGTATAGTTACGAAGGTCGACTTTAACCAGCTTTGGGGAATATTTCCAATTACATAGAACATAATGGGGTCTAAATATAAGAAATTAGAATATTAAGTGAAAATTAAAATTGGAATTTAGATTATTACGAAATATTTAGTAAACATAAAGTTGAGCCCCAACTATTTTTAAAATAAAAATAGTAAAATAAAAAAAAATAATAAATAAATAAAAATAATAAATCAACAGAAATTGAAATAAAATAATTACTCAAAAAAAAAAAATTCACACAAAATAAGGTTTCTGACGTTACATATTGACATATTTGATTTGAGAAATCAATAAAACTAGGACTTAGATTAGTTCAACTTTATCGTCGCTTTGTAAAATTGATAAATAGTGTCATAGAATTTTGCAACTTTTGTACTGCTTCTATTATTAGCATATAAAAAAAGACCATATGATAAGCATGTAAAGTAATTTTTAGCCCCTCATAACTTCTTTCGAAACAACTGCATTTAAAATTGTTTGGCATCGTACTCTGCTTGGTCCGTACGTCTCCAGTTTCTACGGCAAATCTGATGTGCTCGGGTCTTTTCGTCTTCTTAAGCTTCGTATTCTTGGGCTAAATCTTGTAATTCGGTTAAGTTTCCAAAATCCCGGCGGCGAGCATAAAGCTTATATTCTGGTAACTAATTTTTGTATATTCTTTCTAGTTCTTGGTTTCTGGAAAAAGATCCTTCTCGTCTGATTAATGTTTGAATCTCCGTGATATATCTATCCACTGGTTCGTTTTGTCTCTGTTTTCTGTTTCGGATTTGCTCCTCTAGTTGTAGCAAATATCCTCTGGGATAGAAAGCTTTTTTAAAATCTTCGCTGAAATCTGTCCATGACTTCCAATTTTTGTTATTGTTTCTGTACTATAAAATGTGTGGTCTCCTAATAATTCTGGTAATGCTCTTAGTAGATCTTGTTTATCGATCGCGTAGGCCAAGCTTAATTCGTCTATCCTCTAAGAATTCTATTGCATCCGAATGTTTCTTGTCGAAGTGTGTGTTCCACTTTCGTACTTGATTTAGCAATTCTGATTGTCCCATTTGTTTCGTTATTGTTAATTCCTGTAATTGTCTTACGATGACCGAAATTTCCTGGGTCAGTGTGTCGGATTCTGCTCCCTTGGATTTGTTTCCCTCGGTCCTGCTCCCTCGGATCCTGTTTTTTCTTTTAGGATTGTTCCTGTCGCTTCCTCGCGATTTTTAAAATAGGTTCTGAGTCGTACTCTTAATTCGTCGACGGTTTCCTTGGGATCTAAGCCGCATTTTTCGGCTTCGCTCTGCAATTTCTCTTTGCAAAGGCGGTTTATCCACGACGTACCTGTTACTGAGTCTGTGTCTTTATCTGTCGGCATGTTATTAATTTTCGGTCTCTTTTAGCACTTCCTCAATTTTGCTCGGGCGCCAGTTTGTGGCGGGTAGCTCTTTCGAAGCGACAGACTCAGTAAAACACAGGTTGAAATAAAAATAAATCTATTAATTTTAACGTATGTACCAAAATAAAAATAAAATATATTCTGTATCTCTGCTTGATCCGCGAGAGTGAATTCCCCGGCGGACTTCTGTGAAAGAAAAAAAAGTTATTACTAACAAAAAATGAAATACTCGAATTCGATCGCACACACACTTATACTCGCTTCACCTCAGTCCAGCGGAAGCGCCGAAGGTTCTCGTAATCAAAATATATTCGACTGTGCAGATCCACGTCATACTGTGAGTCAGAGTTGACGGTAACGTTCAGACCACGATACCTACAGGTTCTGCTTAGTTAAGGACAGACTATAATTCTCACTGCGGAAGTCTGTCTGTCCGGGTTGGCTCGTAGATTCAATACACTAGCGAGTCAGGGAGCCTAGAGCGTTAGCTACAAGACTTATCTAATTCCGTCAATTGCTCGCCTTAAATTGCCGCTCCGGACCCCACTTCGTCGTCTTGTATATTTTGTTTTGGCTTAATTAATTTTAAGGCCACTATTTTGTGGATTTGATTAAATTCCTTTTTTATTTCACTTCTTGATCTTGACTCATATACAAGCTCTATGCTCTAATATCTAACTTTATTACCAACTCATCTTCAGTGCATCTCCTCATTTCTTTAGTAGCTCCCATACAATTTCATCTGATCCCGGTGATTTATTGTCCTTTAATTTATCTACTGCTTTTCTAACCTCGGCTATTGTTTGTTAACTATCTTTTCTATTGTCTGCTTGGTATAATTGTACCTCAGAGTTCGACTTCCTTCTATCTCCCTCAAGATTTTTCTTAAAAATTTTGTCCATTTTTCTAGTATTCATTTATGTTCTGTCAATATGACCCTCCTTTTCTATATACATCGTTGTTCTCTGATTGAATTTTTCTGTGCGTTTTTTCAGTTTTTGGTTGAACTTTCTTGTCTCTGTACTTAGTTTTTGTAGTTCTTAAAGTTTTGAATTGATATTCTTTCATATTTTATCATGTGTTTTCTATTTTTTCTTTGGTAGATTTTCTTTTTTTCTTTACGTAGTTGTTTATATAGACAAACAGTCTTTGTCAAACCAGTCATTCGCTCTTGTTCTTTGTTTACCTTCCATGCCTAATAATTCTTCAGCTGCTTTTTGTTTCTGCACTCTTTCTACTTCTTATTTTTTATGTTTTAGTCTGTTTTCGTATTTGATATTTATATTTTCTTTGCATTCTCTGTTTTTGCTCGTATCTTCGAGTTCTTCTACATTATATTGTTTATCTTTAGAACCTCGATCCTTCTTTTATGTTTGAAATTCTAGACCGTATCCTACTTTTGACCAGGTAGTGATCTGAATTCGCATTTGCTTCTCTCCTCTACGGATGATTAATATATTCGATTTGTGTCTTGTGTGATTGTGTGGTTTTGTAATTTTCACATTAAACAAATATGAAAATTAAGGAAAAGTAATCAAAGAAACCAAGCTGTTATTGTTATAATGCCATTATTTTTAACCCTACATCACTTGCACTATGAGCATTTCTCTCACGCATTCGTGAAATAATCACTTCTTAAAAACGATAAATCCTTTGTACTCTTGCCCCCACTTCTAACTGCTGACTTTTCGAGTGTCTTTATCGATATTCTTAAGCTTGTGCAATGTTTAGTGTAGACTGGTAAAAGATAATCGGAAGAAAGAAATACTCATGGCTTAAAAACATATGGAATTGGACAAACTTCGATGCCCATGCACTCTTTAGACAAAATTGTCGCCAAAATCCACTAATTGGATAGGGTACCATAAGAAGAAGGTAAAAGATATCATAATATACTTGTTAGTCGTCTGCAGACCTGTGTGAGAGTTTCTCTCATACCGCTAGTTCTTACGTTAATATATTGCTTGTAGGGTCAAAGATAATTCTGATAAGCAAATGTAAGATTTTGGATATAAAGGATGTTTTATTATTGTTATAATGATAAGATAAGATTTTCATAGTGATGTTATGAACCTGGTGTAGGAGAAACTGTCACACGCTAGTGTTCGCATAACTTTTAAGGGCGTGAGTGATCCAGGGTTATGTACGTTGTTTTTGATGCGTATATGTAAATATGTCGGAATGCCATACTAAATAAAATTTGGTATTATATAATATAATATTGTATTTTGGGACCAAATAGTGTTCTATTGTCATAAGTTATTTTAACTAATATTTTGATATGATTCTAAAAGAAAATGTAATACAGTTTGTGGCATTCGACTAAATATATTGTATCTTTGATACAATTTATATTTTTAAAACACACTGTACATAAATGCAACTCTAAAACATGTTTTATACAAAAAAAACTTTTGCCATAACATTTTATTCGAAATAACGTGAATAACCCTGTATAATAAGACCATATAAAGAAGCTTAAATTGTTAATTACCATTAATCTTAAAATTAGATTGACTTTACAATCGTATACCGTAAAGAGTTATATATTTCACTATCTTAGATTTCTCGTATATGACAAAATAGAACCAAGTATTAAATACAAAATCTAGGGTGATTTATGGATCAGAATGGCGGTTCTTTTAGACAGCGCATGCAAGAAACTGGATATATACCGGAAATGAAAATGTTAAGATGAATACTTGCGTGAGAAGGGAGACAGGATAAGAAATGGAAAGGTTCGAAGAGCCGTGACAGCATTAAGGTGTCAAAGATGTTAAAGAAAGTTTATATTAGTAGAAGCTGTCAGTAACACAGGGACGGCTTTAAATTATTTTGTAAGGAATTTTTACCAAAGCTGCAACAAAAAATGAATCTTTATAATATGCAAATATCGAAATTAGATATCAATTAACAACTTATACCTATTTGTAGTTTATCCCCTAATAAGACATGAATATAAGGAGAACTAATTTATCGCTGTGCATACCTTTGGTATCTAAAGGAGATAATAATATTCTTGTTGAAATAAAAAATATTTTGAAAAATTAATAAAAAAAAGTGGTGGAAACTATTTTCCTGTTGTAAAAAAAATGTTTTTAAGTGGATAATTAATTACACTTCTACAGTTTGTAAAGAATTTATTTAATAAAAAAATACAAAAATGCATATATGGGCGACAAAACTAATTTAGGTCTCAACTACAGCAGTGTGAAATAATTTAAAACATTTTTTTGGACATAAAGCTACTTGTCAATAACTCCATATAATGTTAATTTGTTTCTTTCTTTTTTTGTTGAGCAAAATCTGCATCTTGTATAATTTTTTTAAACATCTGGTAAATGTGGTCGTATATTTCTCAGCTGAATTTTGTCTGGAACACGAAAATTTTCCGTTTTTACTTTTAAATATCATAGGTCGTAATGCCTTAAGTATAAAGTCACTCATAAGAGCTCTTGCAAGGCGAAGCCTAAAATCTTTGTGGAAGTATTGTCTTGATCGTGAATTATTGTGTACATAATATATGCATTAATCATACTTACGTCTAAAAGAAAGAAGAACAATCTGATCGACGGTTTTTTAGACGTCCTACGTATGGAATTCTTTTTAAGGTGCCTGTCCGTTCCAAACGTTGGCGATCATTCTGGCTATAATGACTTTGTTGGTTGCTATACAAAATAGCTGTGTTGAGGTCTTTCTATACCATGCTGTCAGGTTAGCAAGCCAGGATATTCTTCTTCATGCTGGGCCATTTTTCTTTAATTTTGGCTTGCAAAATGCATTTTAGTACCTGTATCTGCCTTGATTTCTCATTATATGTCCCAAGTACGGCAGCTTACGGCCCTTCACGATGTTGACCAAATCCACTGATGTATTCATCCTCCGCAGTACTTCTTTATTGGTTATTTTGTCTATCCATGTTATCTTCAGGATCCTTCTGTATAACCATAGCTCAAAAGCCAGAAGTTTTGATACAGTTTCTGCCTTTCTACTTCGTACGGAAGCACTAAGTATGCGTAACATTTAAACATTTAAGGAGCTTTATTTTTGTTTCTAGGATGGGGTTATGGCTCTTGAACATAGAGCTCATAGTCAAGAATGCACTTTTTGCCTTTCCGGTGCGACATTTAATTTCTTGGATATTGTCCCATGACTCATTGATTATAGTTCCCAAGTAGTTACACTGTGAGACACGTTCAATTCTTATTTGGTTTACATACAGATTTGCTCCAGTTATGTTTTCCTTTCTAACGATCATTAGCTTGGTTTTGCTGGTGTTTATATGCAGTCCATATGTTCTACTTGTTTCCGTTATCTTGTTCAGTAAGTTTTGCAGCTCTTCTATGGTACTGGAAAACACTATTGTATCATCTGCATACCGCAGATTATTGAGCTTGACTCCATTTATTGAGATGCTTTCACCAATATCTTTTAGAGCCTCTTTAAAAATGTGCTCCGAGTACAGATTGAATATCAATGGTAAAATGATGCACCACTGTCTTACTCTTCTTAAGATTTTGACCTGATCTGTATATTCTCCATCTATTGTAAGCACCAGAGATTGATTTCAATACAGATTAGCTATTATTTTAAAGTCTCTTCCGTCAATCCTTGTCCTCTTCAGTACTTCCATCATTTGTTCATGCCTGACTCTATCGAAAGTCTTCTTGCAGTCAATTAGGCATGCAAAAACATTACAGGCTAACATCTTTACATTTCTGAAACAATACCTGCACGCTAAATAAAGCTTTCCTTGTACCAACGGCGTTCACAAATCCAAACTGATTGGGCGCAATTTGTTCCTCACATTTCCGGTAAATTTTTTTGTGGATGACTTTTAAAAACAGCTTCAGCAGATGGCTCATTAGGCTTATGGTCCTATAGTCTTTACAAACTTTTGCTCCTGTTTTTTTTTGGGCAATGGTACGAACTCCGATTTGAGCCACCAAATGGTACTTTTTCTGCCTTGTATATTTCATTAAATGTTTTAGTTATTATTTTTATTTGTTCTGCATCTAATAGCTTCTGCAGTTCTGCAGGAATTTCATCAAGTCCCGGTGCCTTTCCATCCTTCGATTTAACGACTGCCGTTATTTCTTCTGGCAGGATTTCGGGACCTGAATTTTCTTTAATGGTGGGCTCTTGTATTGTTCTAAAGTTATGGAAAAGTTTCTCCAAGTGTTTTTCCATACTTTTTTTTATCTTTTTTTTATCAATAGCAATATTGCCTTCATCATCCGTTATTTTTCCGCTGTTGCGTTTTCGGAACTTTCCAGCTATTTAATTTACCTTTCGATAAACATTGACGTTATCATATCGACTCAGATACTCCTCTATTTCTTGACATTGTTCTGACTGTTTTTTGTTTCTCTGTGGCTTCTCTTATTTTTCTTCTGATGATGGTATGTATTCTCTTATATTCTTGGAGATTTTCTTTGTTTTTTTTCTCTGATCCATAAGTTCAAGTATTTCATTGGTCATCCACGATTTCCGTTCCCTGTATCTTTCTTCAGGTATTGTTCTTTAATTTATCTAACTGTTTCTTGTATGATGGTCAGACTTTCCTGAGTTTTTACTCATCTTCAGTCAAACATTGGGATCTTTCGTTCTCTAACATCATACTTCTTTATCAACTTACTTGTAACCTTCTTCATTATGACTTTAAAATTACCTACAACCTATAACTGGTATATGATCAGAATTTATGTCTGCCCCCGGATATGTTTTGACAGATGTACAGCTGTTTCTATACCTCTTATTTACTAGCATGTAATAGATCTGATTTCTTACAATCCTTCCCACAGAATCCTGTGGAGATTTTCAGGTGTACAGTTTCCTTGGGCGTAGCTTAAATCATGTGTTCAATATTACTAATTGATTTGCTTCCGCAAAAATCTCCAATATATCTCCCGATCATTGCAGTTTCCTAGACCAAATGGTCCAACTGCAGATGACGTTTTGCTGGTCCCAACTTTGGCGTTGAAGTCACCCATGACAATTGTTAGGTCTTGCTTTTTTAACTTTATCAAGAGTTGATTTATACTATGGTATAGTTCCTCTATCTCTTCTTCTGTTTCTTCTATTGAAGGTGGGTGCACTTGAATTATATTATGCCGATTGGTTCTGCTTTTAGTTGTATGAGCCTCACTCTTGCTGAGATTGGGATGAAGTTGTCAACAGATTTTGTCACTTCTTTTTTTAATATAATGCCGACAATTAATTTATGTTTGCCGTTTTCTGTTCCCGAATAGTAAACGCAGTGTTCCTCGATATTTGCGGTTCCTGAATCTCGCCAACGTATTTCGCTTATTTTCAGAATATTTAATTTCGTGTGTGCCATTTCTTGTATTACAATATGGATTTTACCTTTCTCTGGCAATTTTTTCACGTTCCATATGCCTATTCAGATTCCTTTTTTTGCATTTTAGTCTTTTTGTTATACTTCTAACTGCTACTTCCGGAGATCCTATTTAGAAGCTTACTCTGGAATTGAATTTTGCTGCAAGTATAGCCGTTTGATTCTACTAGGACATCCAATCCCGATCTTTAATGAGGTGTCTTGTCCCAATCTTTCTTCCTCATCTCTATGCCGTTGACCACGGTTCTTCCGCCTATGAAGTTAGTTTCTCAACTCCAGGACAAAAGGATACCCTACCATTTATATGCTCTTCCACCTGAAGCTGTTGGCCAGCAAACGGGGGATGGCTTATACTGGCAACCGCTTGTTGGAATTTTCACCATATCTGGCTACCCTTACTTAGTTTAGCCTGCAAACCAAGGCAGTTGTCCAGGCTGTGGCACGTGGAGCTATAAGTGTGAATTAGCTGTCTTATGAGGACCAATTATCAAAAACCATTTCCCGTTTATGACGCTCGATGTGGTCGTTCCGATAAAAGGTGCTAAATCTATAACACAACTCTACACCTACACGTATAGGATATAATGTCCTAAGTGGTCAAGGTGATCAACACCTCCCATGTTGAGTGTATAATCTGCAAAAACTTTTGGGTACAATATTTTCTCTGTGCCATCTCTTTGTATATGTTTTATTATGGTGATCATGGTGTTTACGTGGTTGATTGACAGTTGTTATAACCGTGACTTCTTTGGTTTCCAACCAATTTGTTGCTGTTATAGGACAACTACTCAACAGTATAATTTATTTTTTCGAAATTTTTTATTTTTGGTTTAAACCTTTGCAATTAGGTCTGACTGTACATATAGCATACAGCTGTTTAGCATATAAATCTTCCAACAGTTTGTCACTTGTAAAAAAGTTATCCAAAGATTTGTGTGGTATGTCTTGTCATATTTCAGTTACAACCTTGTATCATACGTCATTATTTTTTATGCCTTAAGTTTTTCCAGTGTATAAAATAAGCTGGTACAAATACACAGTAATAGCATCACACTGCCCAAATTCTATAACCACGCTTAATGGGCCTCTTGGGCATATACTGTTTGATAGAAGAACTACGTCCTTTAAATTTCGTCATACGTTTATCAACAGAAAATCGACTTTCAGGACTGATTAGTCCTTTGAACATTTTATTTTGGTTTATCTATAAATGGCTTTATCATATACGGTATGTAAAAGTTAGGTGAACCTCGCTCTGCAGCTGCTAAATTGTTATTTAGATGGATATTTTCTATTCATTTTTTGAATCTGGTTATTATCTGGTTATAAAGTAAAAACTTTGGAGATATTTGGATTATTATAAAATCGATCACTTGACCAATATAAATCTTTGTCTGGTAAACCGCGTAGTTCTTTTAAAATAAAAACACCTGGAAATGCTCTTATTTCTTCTTGGCTAGTGTTTTCGTAATTTTTGCTGTGTTTTTGTTTAGCATATAAATTCGTTTGAGCAACAACTCGTTCTCAAAATAAAGATAGTTCCCAAAATTCTCAAAACAAAATATTGGTTTGCTTTTATCGATGAATTAAGGATTTTACTGTAAAACAGACTCAAATTTTGGTATTTCTGTAACATCTGTTTCAGAGGTCCATTGTCCAGTAAAATTAGTTAGCCTAACCACTGAACTCTGTTCTACCAAAACATCTTGATTTTCTTGTGGGTCACTCACAAATGTTCTTTAAGATGTGGAATTTACATCAACGTATGTAGAAGTAATGTCTTTGTCAGATTCACCAAGCAATTGCCCAATTCTGCTATCAATAATATTTTCATCAGACTTACCGCAAACAGAAGTAGATAAGGATGGTATAAAAATAATTTCCTTCTTGAATTTTTATTGCTAAAATATAACAGAAATTGTAATTTTGCATTGCCTTTGCGTTTTTTATGGAATTTACAGAATTTTTTTATGGAAAGGGGAATAATTTTTCCACCAACTTCAAAGGCAAAAATCACTTTTTATAAGTTTGTATAAAAAGTTATACTGTATTTAGCTTGCCCAAACAATATATATCAAGAATAAAGTGTCTTTGTACTTATCAGAATTTTTGGAACCGATTCACGAAATAATTTTCGAAATTGTAATAAAAATTGTAATATTAAAGTAAATAACACTGGCGATCTTTTACATGCCGCAAAAGACAGACGTCTGGCCTTAAGGCTGTTTTATCGGTGCACCAAAACCTAGGAACTGTTATTTACCGACAAAATGTCTCGAAATTTGGACACAATATTCGAAACTATGTTGCTTTTAAAATGATGGTTTTACTTTTTTTATTTTTTTTAAACTTCTGTTGAAAAATTGGATTATACTGTTTAACGTTCTATTATAATCAAACTTTTTACGCCCATCACTTGAAAGAGTTTTTTTTCTGTAATCGTTGATTTTTTTTCACCTTTCTGTGTCCAGTAATAATCGAGAAAAGTGTGTTCAAACTGTAAAGAAAATTGCTAAAAAATACTAAAATCTAATAGTGAAATGTGTGTTACTCATCATTGTCGCTTAGGTTCACCTTTATCGCATTCGTGACGTCAAATCTCATGAGCGTACGGTCAGTTAGTTCGTGTTAAAACTAATTTGAATGGAGAGTAATGTATTTGTTGCCCGTTGGCCGACGCCACTGAGTAAAGATAGTCTCGCGTAAGCAGTGTAGAAATGTAAGTGATACGCCCATTTCAAATCGCAGTATGCTTGAACTGATAAAACAGCCTTAAGATAATTCGCCAACGCAATGTAGGTGCACAGCACTATAAGAAGAACAATAAAAATCAACTTTTAGCGGCAAGAAATAAAATCATACCCGTGAAATAACTATCGGAATAGTTAGTATATTTATCCATGAAACGAATACTTAATATCACACAATTCAACATTCTGTGTATATACAGCGACAATCTAAATTTGGCGGCACAGTAAAGTAGTAAATATATATCTGTTTACTGTTAACTGCTTGATAATTTTTTAACCATTTTTAGAAACAAAATAGCTTCCGAACAATACAGAAATATTAGATTCTTTATTTTTTCCAAATTTCACGTATTGCAGCAAGTTTATAAAGTACGTCTCCTATTCTGTCTAGTAGTCTTGTTATCAAAAACATATTACTTGCGAAATTTTTGTAGATACTCCAGGGACATTGTTGCTCGAAATACACTAAAACCCGTTTTTTCATTCCACAAACTTTTAATTGATTTGCCACGGTACTTAATAACTCCAGCTAACAATAAAAGACCAATGTATACTTAAAAACCAATTTTATCCAAGTCTTTCTAGTTGGTTCCACAAACACGCTGTCCTTCAATGTTGAACATATTTATAATTTGGTTTGCAACTGTGTTAGAAAAGAATGCGTCAAATGAATTTTTAATATAGAAAATTCGTGCACATGCGTACCTTGTAACTCCTGAAGCATTATTTATAACATTGACTGTGAAAAATCGACCGCGTTGATAAGAAGTATCGAGAGACTACTGGATAAAACCGTCTTTTAAAGAAACTGTTACAGAAGATTCTACAGGATGTCCTACGTAGAATCGAACTGTAGCATCATCACTAATTTCTTCGTCACTCTCACTTAGTGTTTTTTGTTTCTGATATGCATTTATTAGTCTCTGACACGTTCGAGAGGTGTATCTTCGGGTAGCTCAAACATAGACTCAAATTTGAAATATAAATCAATGCGCCTGGCATAGTAGTGTCCTACCAGCCTACCAATTGTCTATCACCCCCACTTCCTTCTTCGTAATATGCCCTTCTAAATGACATCGTTTAGCTACACTACACATTTTTTTACAAGTTCCAGCTTGCAGCAACTTGTTTCTATTTATACACGTACCTGACTGATAAATTTTAACGGTTTAAATACGTGGGTCTTATGGATCCGAACGTACTATAACCAAAAGTAATAATTTAATTTTTATCAAAAAAATCAGGAAGTTGATTTTTTATTTTGTATGCAATTGAAAGAACTCATATTTGGTACTAAAGACTAATGAATGAAACACCAAAATGTTACGCCTCGTAATAATCTGCAAAATAATTTTTTTGAGTCAAATAGACGCGAACAAGACAGCATAGTTAAACAATGTTGCTTAACTAACGTGCGGAATTAGTCAACATTAATATTCCGGTTGTTGTAAGTTTTGTTTCTTAAAGAGCAAGAAAGTTCAGTTTATATTGATTCAGATGCTAATTAAGTTTTTCACTCATCCTTCCTACAAAAAACAATACAATAAAATACACAAAACAGTTCTAATTTAATATTCCGAGGGTTAAAACACCACCCTCAGATTTTTCGTCAACTAAAAGCACTGAACAACTTGCCTTAACAACTTGTTGATTAGACTTTTCGTCAAACGTTATTAACAATATAATTTTCATTGCAATCAATTGTAACTTAACCCCATATAAACATAATATTAAAAAAGTATGTTTTTATAACATCTAATATTTCACGCTTTGATATTAAATTAGTTCCAAACTTATGCAAACGCCTTCATGCAAATGTCATTAAAACTACTAATACAAATAGGCTGGAATAATAAATTATACAAATTTGGTAAAAGGAGCGAACCGCATATCCTTTGACTAAGTACCGACATCAAAGTTAATAACTTCGTCGTCACGCGACTTCATATTTGCATAAAGTGACATAAAGTAAAGTAATAAATGAACAGCGTCATAACTTTCAAAATTAAACTAAAACTACATCCATTTAAGTTTAATGTAAACAATAATCGAAATCCTGTATTTGTTAAATTAGTACAGTAAGAACTCTACGATTATGTGGTTTTCAAACAGTTAAAGTTTTCAAACAGTAACAGCGACAATTCTGTGTAGTAAAGTTAAACTGCAGTTTACACGGTGAAGTCGTTGATGTAGTAAAAGAATTTTGGTCGAAATTCACGTTTATTAACCGAATACTGTTTAGTCAAAACAAAATACATTCACTGGTCATGAGGATAGATAGATGACCAACTCTTCTATTTTTGAATTTGTATTTGGTCTATACAGGGTGCCCCTTAAGTAATTGTACAAAAAGAAACCGTAGATTCTACACTTTAACATATTACGTTTTAAGTAAAGTTGCTTTAATAAAATGTTGAGATTAGAGAGTTTTTAGGCCCTTTACTTTTCGATGGACGTTAAACGTAAAACGTTATACTTGTCATGCGCCTTGAATAATAAATAAGGGATAACGTTTTTACTTAAAATAGTTTTTGAATCCTTTCAGAAATTAAGCTGTGACAGATTAACGTTAATTGACATTTGACGAACGTAACGTATAAAACGGTTATACTCTATAACCTATTTTATTTGAATAATTTGCTATAATCTAAGAAAATAGACGATGAAGACACAGAGAAGTAATAGATTACAATTTGATAAGAGGCTTAATTCTTCACAATATTTTTGATCCTGTATATAATACCTGTTGCACCAAGACTACATTTTGTGTTGGAAACAATTGAAGAGAAAGATGACTAGTAACGCTGAACTAAATTTTCTATATTTTTTATTCTAGTTATCTTTGGTTCTGCTCTTAGACAAGGAAAGACAGCTGCTCATATGACTTTTTTTGTTTTTTATGATTTAGATATCTGGCAGTTGACAACATTACAAACACGCAATCCCTTAATAGCGTTAACCTTATCTTTACCTAAATAAGGGAATACCTTATCCGCTAATAAAGTAATCCGTTATTTTTCTATTAATGCGCATGAGCAGAATAACGTATAACGTTTAACGTTACTGAAATAAGGGGCTTAAAAACTCTCTATTAAGAAAGATACAGGGAGTTAAAGTAGAAATTAAAATTTTATTTTTCGCTATAACTTTCATGTTTGTCAACATTTATGTATACAAAATTTACAACTTTGTGCTATTAAATATCAGAAATAATAATTTGATGTATAGTTTGATGCAGCTGATAGAGGGCGCGACATATGCCACATACGTGGCATACATTTGCACATCTCTTTAAGATTTCCGTATTTTTAATAAAAAATAATAAAGATACATTATTTTAACAAAAAAAGGTATACCTGTTAATATCTTCAAAACTTAACAGTTTTCGAGATAATCGCATTTTAGAAATCAACTACATAATTCTGATTTATCGCATTTACCCCAGAAACGAAAGAAAATTAAAGAAAAACATCAATACTTCTGAATTTTGGTATAACATACCTTTAATTAAGTTATTGGTTAACGAATTATTAAATAAAATAAATATTTCAGCTGGATAAAATAATAGGATTTGATAAATAACAGAATAATTGGATTTTACATCAAACATTTTACATTTTGTATTAAATTAAAGTCATAATCAAAACATTTTATTTACAAACCAAATTAAGAAATAGTTAAACTAAATAACATTAAACTTTTTGTCAAAGTAAGTGTTCGATATGTCCACCATTTTCTTTAATTCATTTGTAAATACATTCCATAAAATATCGTCTCATATTAAATAGCACATTGGTTCCAAAGAAACTGCTGCAGTATTTATTATAAGTGTTATAAGTTTAATTATAACTGATATTTTGATGAATTAAATAATCATATTAATACCACGAACAATACAACGTTTAGAAAAGTTGTATTTAAATACAGTCTCACTCCGCTTTCTCTGTAATGTAATGGTGTACCATCTTGTAGAAACCACATATTTCGCCTTAAGTTTGATGACAATTCTTCCAATAAATTAATAAAATTATTTTATAGAAAATGTATATAAATCTCGACATTTAAATTGCAAGGTAATTCGCATATCCGTAACAAATAATTACCAATGATTCCAAACCATAGAACATGCATTTTAAATATGAATTTTGAATGATATTTTACGGATATGAGAATTACCTTGCAATTTGAATGGTGAGATTTATTTACATTTTTTATAAAATGATTTTATTAATTTATTGGAAGAATTGTCATCAAACTTAAGGCTAAATATTTGGTTTATACAAGATGGCACACCAATACATTACAGAGAAAGGGGAGTGAGAACAGTATTTAAAAACAACTTTCCTGAACGTTGGATTGTTCGTGATAGTCATATTCCTCGGTCATGTGGTAAGATATTAATATAATTAGTTAATTCATAAAAATCCCAAAAGAATACCTATTATTATACTTATAATAAGTACTGCAGCAGTTTCTTTAGAACCAATGTGCTATTTAATATGAGACGATATTTATGGAATGTATTTACAAATGAATTAAAGAATATGGTGGACATATCGAACACTTACTTTGACAAAAAGTTTAATGTTATTTAGTTTAACTATTTCTTAATTTGGTTTGTAAATAAACTGTTTTGATTATGACTTTAATTTAATACAAAACGTAAAATGTTTGATGTAAAATCCAATTTTTCTGTTATTTTATCAAATTAGATTAATAATTATCCTGCTGATATATTTATTTTATTTAATATTTCATTAAATACTAACTTTATTAAAGGTATTTTATAACAAAATTGAGAAGTGTTGATGTTTTTATCTATTTTTCTTTCATTGCCTGGAGTAATTGCGTTAAATCAGAATTATGCAGTTGATTTGTAAAATGCGATTATCTCGAAAACTGTTGAGTTTTGAAGTTATTAACAAGTATACCTTTTTTTGTTAAAATAATGTATCTTTAATATTTATAAAAAAAATATCGGTAACTTGAAGAACATAAAAGTTAAGTGCAAATGTATGCCACGTATGTGGCATATGTGGCGCCCTCTATTAGCTATATCAAAGTATACATTAAATTATAATTTCTGATATTTAATAGTACCCAGTTGTAAATTTTTATACATAAATGTTTACAAACATAAACGTTATAGCGAAAAATAAAATTTTAAATTTCCACTTTAACACCCTGTATCTTTTTTAATATCAACATTTTATTAAGGCAAGTTGACTTTAATCGTAATATTTTAAAGTGTAGAATCTGCGGTTTCTTTTTGTACAATTACTTAAGGACCACCCTGTATATATAGAATATATATCTAATATATACAATTTACCTAGCTGTAGCAGCCACCTAGCATTCGATGTAGCGATTCGGTGTTTTTTACGTAATGTTTGTTCGTCTAAATTTTATCTTCCAGTATCCCATTTCTGGTATCAATGTGGACGGATCATACTTAAGCCACTTAAGATTCGCAGATGACATAGTTTTAATAGCCGATTATATCCAAGAACTAAATGATATGTTACAATAATTAAATGCAGTTTCAGGAGCAGTAGGCTTAAAAATGAACTACAGTAAAACAAATAGGTATACTAAGCCGAGAGCAGACAAATAAAACAATACAAAATCATAACATACAAAATGTTAAACAATATATACATATCTAGGTCATGTCATCAAACTAGGAAAAGCGAATCAAGATGCTGAAATTAAAAGAAGAACACAACTGGGATGGGGCGCTTTCGGCAAACCAGAATATATATCTTGAAAAACACCTTCATTCCTGTAAACTTAAAGAAAAAGATATATAACACATGCATACTACCAGTTTGTACCTACGGCTTGGAGACAGTAGCCCTTACCAAAAAATCTGCTAAAAAATTAGAAACAACGCAAAGAGCAATAGAACGAATCATGCTTGGAATATCACTAAGAGACAAGATTAGAAACACCGAGATAAGACGTAGAACGAAGATTAGGGATATTGTAGATGAAATTACAAAAATGAAATGGCGATGGGCAGGTCACATAGCCCGATATAATGACAACAGGTGGACACGGAGAATTCTAGAATGGAGACCAAGGACGACAACCAAAAGCATGAGAAGACCTCAAAAAAGATGGGTAGATGACATACGAGCAGTGACAGGCAAACAGTGGATTAGATTGGCGCAAGATAGAGAACGATGGAAGCAATTTATAGAACCGACATTCAGAAGTGGATGGTAAATTGTTGATAACGAGAATGTTTTACGATATTTTTAAAAGCCACCGATTTTTAAATGGCTATTTACAAAAATTGTCATATTTTGTCATAATGGTGTCAATTTTCTTCTAAGGTAGCGATTTTATATATGTACGAGGTCTGGCTATTAAATAACGAGACTGCGCGCGCAGAAGGCGTCCTAGAGGGGCAGGGTGGGAAACGGATGCAGCGTTGGATAGCTGGAAGTGTCACTCTTTCAGTACGAAAACACGTTTTTGTCGCTGTAGTAGTATTTTTTCTGTAGAGGTTAAAAACAAACGTGTTTTTTTTTTCGTGCCGATAACAATGTGTGACGAAAAACACGAGCAACGGATCAATGTGAAATTTCTCGTTAAATTAAAAAAAAACTCCAACTGAGTTTAATCATTTATTAAAATAAATGAAATTGTGCGCGTAGATCGTCGTGTGAGTATTCTAATGATTGCTGAGACTGTAAACGCCAATAAAGAAACTGTCAGAAAAATTTTACATGACGAATTGAACATGAAGAAAGTCTGTGCGAAGTTGGTCCCAAAAAATTTGACCCCTGACCAAAAGCTCGTCCGTCAACAGATCTGCTCAGATTTTCTTCAGCGGTTAGATGAAGAGCCTGAATTGATGGAAAACATCATCACTTGCGATGAAACCTGGATATTCCAATACGATGTTGAAACTAAGCGGCCATCCATGCACTGGAAAACTCCTCCAACAATGTCGAAATCAAAATTTAAAGCCATGCTAATCGTTTTTTTCGACATCAACAGCATCGTGATGACTGAATGGGTTCCAGAGGGTCAAACTGTAAACCAAACTTACTATTTGAAAGTTTTGGCAACGCTCCGAGAGCGAGTTCGTAAGAAACGGCCGGAGTTGTGGAAAAACAAATCGTGGATCTTGCACCAGGACAATGCACCTGCCCATAACGCGCTGTCTGTGAAGCGTTATTTAGCCGCTAGAGGCACTCCAGTGCTCGAACACGCGCCGTACTCGCCTGATTTAGCACCCTGTGACTTTTTCCTGTTTCCGAAGATCAAGTCTGCCTTAAAAGGAACCCGGTTCGAGTCGATGGAAGAGGTGAAGCGAAAATCGGAGGAGCTCCTAAATGCTCTTACAAAAGAAGACTTCCAGCATTGCTTCGACCAATGAAAAAAAACGAATGGAACGGTGTGTGGCGAGGGAAGGGGAGTGTATTGAAGGGGAGCATTCGATTGTAGAATAATTTTTAAAAATTAAAACTCTTTTTGAGTGTTTGACAGATATAATATTCAGATAAAATTGGTTAGGTCAACTTTACAAAGTAATTAAAATAATATATAAATTTTGATTAGTCGAATAAAAAATAAAAATATCATAAATGTAATATGGGATCATCTTGCTACCCAGGATTATCAAGTGATGTACAAAATGTTTTCATTTCATATAATCGTTTGGTTATTTTAAAAAATAAATACAAATCATTCAAGAGATGTTAACCATCTACTTATTTCGTGGTTTAAAAAATATCTTATTTAATTGAATTCCTCCCTTTTTTGTTTTAGTTCTTTTGAGCCTTCCCTAAGCATTTAAAATGGAACCTACATTGTTTTGAATAATTTATATGCCTTTGCATATTTTATCATTGTTAAGATCTTATCATCTCGGCCTTTCACTGTATCTATTCAACTGCGTTTGTTTGAATTCTACAAAGGGAACACTGAAATTTTACACTACCGTGAGTTCTGAAATTGGATGTTTCCAAAGAATCCCCCTATCTATTTGACACTCTAAAGCAATGGGGTATTGAATATACATTTATCAGGAGATAATGATGTTTACATTTTGTATGTTGGAATTTACAATTTCATCTCTTCTATGTAACAAATAAAAACAAGGCCTTTCTTAAGATTTATATTACGATCAAATTGAGGATCAAATGAGAATATTTTTATACTAACAAATATATTTTCACGTGATTTTAGAGCATTCTCAAATATATCTGATACTAGTCACAAAATCAGTATTCAATATCAAAACTTACCGTTTTAATAAACAAACTAATGATTATTGCTTAAATCTACTTCTGGAAGATGAGATCAACATATTTCTACCTCTTATGGCAACTAGGAAATTAAAAGAAAAATAAAATTATTTTACCCGTGCATAAAGAAAAATATTTCTTATCTTAAATGTCCACTAACTTAAGCATCTTCTTAAAAAACATGATGGAATTTTGGGTTCACAACAACAGAAAAAAGAAAATATTTTTGTCTCATGTATTAAAGCAAGAGTTTAAACAAAACAAAATTCAACCTAAACGAGTAACGTGACAAATTACTATTTACTTCTAAAGAAGTAAGTCCCAGTACTTACCAACAAAAAAATCTGAAAACAATAAGAATCTAATAACATCCTCAGGATTCAATTTAATAACGTAAACCATTTTAGACGGAAATTTAGACTCTGCATAAATCGCTCTGATGAGGCCTAATAAGGCTAAAATACGTATAAGCCAAAGGTAGGATGCCCTGGTTTATTTCTTAACTCAGTCGAGTACTAGAAACTACTTCACTGAGAATTTTTGCCGTGATGAACGACATGTGGAATGCAAATTATAGATTCCTTTGTCGACTAATTCATCAATCTTTCTGCTTTGCAATTTGTACAAATCGCAGTGGTAAAAATTTGAATTTAATTTCGCCAAGTTGGGAATCTTAGGATTTCTAATATTGCCATTTCAGGTTTTTATAGATATATTGCCAGTCCCATTGCTTTCTTTGCATTATTAAAGCTGTCTAGTATATTTTAAAAGTCCTCTATTTTTGCTGGTACCAGAAGAGTATCGTCTGCACATCTGATATTGTTAATGCATTTACTATATATATATATATATATAATATATATATATAAGAATACTGTATATTATTGACTGTCGATATAAACAAATAACACAGTTTATTAGGGTTGCAGTCAGTCAGTTGCACTGACTGCAACCCTAATAAACTGTGTTATTTGTATATATATATATATATATATATATATATATATATATATATATATATATATATTTTTATACCAATTTCGGCATCGTCTACCGCTTGTTTGAATATGCATTCAGAATATAAGTTGAAGAGCAATGAAGACATTATACAGCCTTGTCGGACACCTCTTTGTATCCGCACATTTTTAGTAGTATGATTGAACTATTTCAAGGTTGATTTTTGGTTGCAACAAAGGTTTTGAATCAAAAGGAAGTCCTTTTTTAGTTTTATTTTCTGTAGATCATTCAACAAATTTTCATGCTGGACTCTATCAAAAGCTTTTTGGTAGTCGATGAAGTAAAGATGTAGATTTTCTGGCGATTGAGGAATATCTGAGTTATTGTTTGAGTCGTAATGAGCGCCTTTCTTGTTCTCAAAGCCTTTCAAAATCCGAACTGAAAGTCACTGATGTATATTTCACGTTTTCTAATGCAATTCTGTATGATATATACGAATATTTGGATAATAAGCCACTTATTAGCATTATTAATAGCAAAAATTAATATTAAACTTAATATCTGGAGATCGGTCATTATTTATTTGTCAAACTGAGTCAAGCTTTCGATTTTCCATCTGGAGTTTTATCTACGACTTCTAATGTATCAGTTTTCCGAGTTTAAGGTTAGATTTTTAATCGAATCTCACTATATATTTAAGTACTAACGCTTTTCTAGATGTTGTCCCGATTATGCTTATTTTTATGACTTCTGAAACTAGATTCTGTTTTAAACTCTTTGGTTTTTTGGTATTTAAAATCGAGTTTAGCCTACGCAAGGAAGTTTAAGTTTTTAATGAAGAGTAAACATTACATCACCAAAAATTATCTTCCTTTGTCTGATCTTAAAAACAAAATCCAAAGGAACAACGCTGAGTTTATAAAATATAATCTTTAGCGGTAGATAACGGAACACCAAAAGAATAAGAAACTACATTAGCGTAGCATCGTTCTTAAAAAATTTATAGCTTAAAAAATTCATCATATCCTGTATTGTGATTACAAACAGTGTTGCCCAAAATCGGTCTTGATTTGAAGTGGGTCTTGTTCTTGCATTTTCAAAAGACCAAGACCAAGAACAAAACCGCCTAATTTTAGCAAGACCAAGACCAAGTTTGACTGTGCAAGATTTGAGCAAGAACAAGACTGAGCCTGCTAGACTCTTGCGTCTTGCAGTTAGGACTGATTGTCGGTTTAGGTAGTATAATAGTTCGTGTATATGCTTAGAGGCTCTATGAGATGCAAAAAAATATGTAACAAAAATTTGGAAAATTGGACTTATGCGCATTACGAACAATACCATAAACATACATAGCGAATCAAAATATTTATTAAAAGAACACTTGACATATTTGACATGTACTGAAAGGTCATAATTACAAAGTAAAACTAAAATATTTTGTACATTCTTTCCTATTTCGCTCTAAAATTAATTGTTCAGTCGAGGAAATAGTCGCCCTCAACATAAAATAATCTTCTTGCGTAGCGACACCGACAGTAATATCGTATCGAAACTTTTTAAAAATGTGTCACATTGGCTGATAAAAAATATAATAAAGTTAGCATACCTAATGTTAAGGACACCCACTTAATAATTAAATATTTCTCCTTATTAATAATTTAGTTGAGAGGAATCTATACAACAAATCTTATCAGCCTAAGACTAAACATCGTTTCTGCTGAATGTGTGATGAGATCATTCGTCTAAACAAAATTTGCTGAAAGAGCGCGGTTAATATTCAAAAGTAACATTGAATTTGAATTAATTTGTCTCGTTACTTTTGCATAACATATGCCAGCTACCGTGTAAACAAAATAACGAAATATTTAAAGTATCGAAGTAAAAATATAAAATTCTCGGTTTGGTATTCGGTACTTAGGGTAATCCCATGCAGAAAGACCACTGAGGTTATTAACGCCATGCTATCCAACAGATGCTTTAAAGTTATATTGGGAGACAAGACTAGTACCCAAAGAAAACTGAATAATGGACTTCCACAAGGATCCGTGCTGGCCCCCTTGCTTTTCAGCCTCTATATAGCAGACATGCCAGAAACCACATCAAAAAAGTTTGGATACGCAGACGACTGGACGCTTGCCGCAAGTCATAAAGAATTCGAGGTCACTGAACGCATTCTAACAAACGATTTAAATGCCCTAGGGAATTATTTCCGAAAATGGAGATTCCAACCCAATCCAACTAAGACAGAAGTGTCCTGCTTCCATTTATATAACAAGATGGCCAACTATCAACCTCAAATCAATTTTGGGGATAGACTCCTTAAATATAATAAACACCCAAAATACTTAGGTGTTACACTTGACAGAACGCTGAACTTTAAAGAGCATCTTACTAAGACTGCTGCAAAACTCCGAACTCGTAACAACATCCTGCAAAAGCTCTGCGGCACTACATGGGGCTCCTCAGCACCCACACTTAGATCGACAGCATTAGGACTGGTATACCCCGTAGCGGAATACTGTGCACCAGTATGGATAAACAGTCCACATACTCACCGTGTTGATGTCCAACTCAACCAAGCCATGCGAACTATATCGGGCACAATCAAGGCCACGCCCACTTACTGGTTACCAGCTTTGAGTCATATAGCTCCACCACCCATCCGCCGGGAACATGCCCTTGTCAGAGAATTTACAAAAATCAATACTGATCCTGAGCTCCGCTCCCATGTCGGAACTTCCGCCAGAGACATAAATAGGCTCCGTTCAAGACACCCGCCTCTAAAAACAGCAAAAAGGCTAGTAGATCAAAACTTTAATGTAACTGAACGGTGGAGAGAACAATGGGAGAATAACGCTGCACCAGCTAACTGGAACATGCCATGTATTACAAGCAAACCTGAGGGCTTCAACCAACCGAGACGAATTTGGACCACACTCAATAGAATAAGGACGAACTGTGGCAGATGTTCTGACTCACTTTTTAGATGGGGAAAAATACAATCACCAAATTGCGACTGCGGCGTCGAAAGGCAAACAGTAAAACACATGGTAGAGGAATGCCCGATTAGATCCTATAATGGCAACCCTTCAGATTTCCTGGCTGCTACAAAAGAGTCAATCGAGTATATTTATAATCTAGATGTTGTTGTAGAATAATATTTTTTTATATTTACTGTTGTTTGTAATTTATATCATTTATATATTTATATTTATATGAACATGTGATGTAGCCATACGCTAAATAAATAAACTTAGGGTATTGGATACTAACAAATATAAAGTAACAAGTAGTTACTTTTCAACAACACTAAACTTCAGTACCAATTGAGTTTTCCTTCGAGTTTAATGTAATAGTGAAGTTTCATCTAATCTTAAAATACAGTCATTTATTTAGTTTTTTGTGTTTCAACAATGTTTTAGCACTTTTGAGCTTATTAAATGTAAACGTTTATTAAGAAACAGATTAAATCCTATGGGACATGGTAGATAGCTTAGTTAGAGCATAGGCACGTATCGCTTAGATCGTGAGTTCAAACAACACGCGGTGACAGTTATTTAAACATTTATTAATTTGGTTGGTCTTTATTATCGCTATGTTAATTCAAGTTTAAGATGTACCTACCCTGTTACGTTGTTCTAAGATCTAAATTAGCGTTTAATAAATAGTAATAGGCTAATGGGTAACTGCGAGAGTTCCAAGACTCATGCTGCAAGACGAAAACCAAGACCGTAAGCGCAATACCAAGAACAAGACCAAGACCAGGTATCAATACCAGCTGTATTGGCGCAAGACCAAGCGAGTCTAGTTCTTGCATTTGGGCAACACTAATTGTGAATAAGACTATCTGCATGATTTATTTTTATACCTATGCATATCGGATATTTTAACTAAGTATATAGCTGCATGTGGATTGTTTGCACGTATGTAGGGTTTAACAGTATTCTAGATATCAATACATGAAAAACAGATTTATTTTTGATAATTTTTCCCTGCTTAACCATTGTTTAATTTTTGCTTACTTGTCGAGTACATTACTTTTTTTGTAATTTGTAAAAATTTGGAAATAATTACATATAGAGCAGTAGTGTATGAGACTGGTAAAAATGTGTAAAAATTTATATAAATATGTACATCATTAAAATAAAGCTATCAAAAGAACTACTAAAAAAATATCTACATCATAATAGTGTACGAAAAAGGGTTTTAAAAAAACCTTTGACTCCAAACAGTTCAGAGGTATTTAAATAAGATTTTTCACCTAAAACCAACTAAATAATTTTATAAATAAATTGTAAGTATATTTCTTTTTAACTTTGAGTTTTACTATACCTAGTATCTATATAAAAATTTTCATAAACGCATTCATTCAGTATTTTTTTATGTATCTCCGTACTATTTAGTGTTGATGTAAAAACAGAAACTGGCAAATTTTTCAGAAAATCAAACAGGTGCAAAAATTTACTTATTCTCAAAAGCTGGCATATTAATCAATATCAAGTAATAGTCCAGTCTTCAAAAATTTAACATCTAAAAATCGAGATTGCATACGAAAGCTACACTCTTTACTTTTAAAACACGTGTTGACCTTTATCGATATGACAATCGGATCAAAAATTATTGAATTTTTATCGTCGAGCTGATACAAATTTTATCGAGCATTGATTTCGCGCGCGTAACTGACATTCAAAGTCGCCGATCGCTTTAATTGTTGTTTCTGAGAGAACGGTTCATTCTACACAAAAAATGCTAATAATCTTTTGTATTAAACATTATCTTATCTGCATTTTTTAATTAAACATTTTTGTCTATGGCGTACAGATTTTTGGTAAATTTTTTTTTGGTAACCCCCCTGTATGAGAGGATTTTTAGGACAAAGCTCGGAGGTTAAGTGGTAAATAATTTTGCATAAACTTGTATGTATTCAGAGCGGTAAAAATAATATTTTTTTAGATAAAAGGATAACATTAATATACAGTTTCGTTAAAAGATTTAAAATTAAGGAAATTGCAATGCTACAGAGTGTCCTATAAAAGCTACACAAAGCTACAGAAAGCTCTTGGTAATGAAGTTCGTGGATCATATGACTTTTAACCCATTGCCTGTCTAACCGATTTTTATTGCGCGCGCTCGTACGTCTTCAATGCGGTGGGGATATACAGGCTCTGACGGTTGAAATTTCGAACTGTGGCAGTATTGTGGGTAATAGACGAGAGATAGTAAGCACAAAAACCACGTGCATTATATGTGATAAGCAAAGCAATTTTCTAATTGTTCCTTTCTCATACGATGTGAGTATCATATGTGATTCACATAACCTAAAATTATTACGTATTTGTTTCATTATTAGTTTATTAATTTATTCTATTTTTAACTTATAAAAATGAATCCGGCACACTTTTACGGCCATCATAGTAACAAAAGGAGCTACGAGTCTAGTGACGAGAGTGAAAACCATAATCCAGAAAATATAAGCGATTCAAGTGACGAATATGTGCCTTCTGAATGTTCAATTGATTCTTCATCATCAATTTCATATTCCGAATAAGACATTAAATTACGTCTATCACCATCACCAACACAACCTATTCCTGAATGGAGTTCCAACTTTCAGGAGAGAGTGAGAGTAAATTTTACTCGAAATTCCGGTTTAAAAAAGAGAATTCCAGAGGCAAATGGAAATGCAGTACATCCTATTGATATATTCCAACAATTTTTTGATGACGAAATCCTCAATTTGATGGTTACTGAAACAAATCGTTATGCGCTGCAATACATGGCAACACATACACTAAGAAGGTCCTCTAGAATGAAAAAATGGGTCAATGTAACATCATGCGAGATGAAAAAATTTTTAGGTGTTCTGCTTGTAACTGGACTTATCCAATACCCGAACATAGAAGATTATTGGCGACGAGACAGTCTATTTTACCATCCAATGTTTCACCAAATTGGAATGAGCTACAACAGATTCTCTTTGATACTGAAAAACTGGCACGTTTGTGATAATTTAACAGCTCAACCTAACAATAGATTATACAAAATAGATGCTTTCATCAAGTTGTTTATTTCAAAAATTCAAGAGGTCTATACCCCAGGGGAAGAAATAAGTGTCGATGAAACTATGATTTCTCACCGAGGAAGACTACTATTTCGGCAATATAATCCCGGTAAGTCTCATAAATATGGAATAAAATTATTTAAGTTATGCGAGATGTCAGGATATATATGGAATTTTTCCATATACTGCGGACAGGGTACGTCTACAATATTACCTGGATTAGACCACCCCGGATCTGTTGTTGTTTCTTTATCTGAGCCATTACTTGACGAAGGTCGCACTCTTGTAGCAGACAACTGGTACAGCAGTATTTCATTAGCCACTTTTTAAAAAATAGAAACACAGAATACTGTGGAACAATGAGGGTTAATCGAAGTGGTATCCCAAATGACGTCAAAACAGAGAAACTAAACAAAGGACAAGTTATAGGTGCAATTAATACTAACGGAATTCGACTATTCAAGTATCAAGATAAGAAAACAATTTATATGGTTTCAACGTTCCATGGATCTGACATGAAGGAAACGGAGAGAAGAAATCGCAAAGGTGAAATAATTAGAAAACCTACTTCAGTTTTAGACTATAATAGGATTAAAGGTGGTATAGACTTTTCAGATCAAATGATTTCTTACTACAGTCCTGCTCGTAAAAGTGTCAAATGGTATAGGAAAGTCCTTTTTGAATGTATTAGTATTGCAGTTGTTAATAGCTGGGTCTTATATAAAAAATTTTATAGTAATAAACCAATGCAACTAGCTTTATTTACCAAATGTTTGGCGGAATCTTTACTTGGAATCGATACCAAGCAAAAAATAGAAAAGCCCATTCGAAAAGTTCATGAACTAACAAACATTGCACGCAAAGAAAATGGAAAAATTCAACGCAGGCGGTGTAATGGATGTTATAAAAAAATAAGTCTGGAACACAATCGTAAAAAAGCCCTGAAAGAAGCAAAACAAGTATCTATGGAGTGTAGAATTTGCGAGAAATCATTCTGCCTACCATGTTTCAATGAAAATCATGAAAAATAATTTGAATTTTTGCTTTTTATTTTTTAGTCATAGAAATATATTTAAGTTTTTTTTGTGTCGCAAAATTTGGAATTTATATACATTTTTTTAATCAATAAATAATATAGAAATCATGTTTTACTTTATTTTCAATAGTAGTATAAAATAGCAGCACAAATTATAAATACCTTTCTTTTCGTGAGGTAATATGAAAATCGAGTTTCCTCTCTCAGACTTAACCGGTACAGCCAATATCATATGCTTGGTCATAAATATACTTTTAAATGACACGACTAGCAATGCTCAATGAATATATCTCATGCGCTTTGAAGAAATATTTCATTATAAATATACTATTCACTGAGTATCATATATAATGCACAGACGTTTCAAAAATAATGCCTGTGTATCACATGTAATGCACAGGACAGGGAAAGGGTTAATTTGACGTAAGTGAAGAACTATGTTTTCTAGTGAAGAACTAACTTTTTGTAAAATTTGACGAATAAAAGTGTCTTTCTATAGAAAACACAGTTGAATTAAATTTCTAGTTTAGGTAATATAGAACCTCTCGCACAGTCTAGCAGATGAAATTACAAGGTCAAAGAAAAACAAGTATTTCTTAACCGTAAACATATAACATACTCAATGACGTATAATATACTATGAATATTATAGGAGGCATCGATCAATACTACTGGTTTTTTGGAAAATATTCCACTAAAATCAGAGCTTAGAAGTGACATTGGCCAGTATTCACGCAACTGATTAGTAAATTCATGGCCTCTTTAAAAACGAGTAAATAAGTCAAATATTAGATTTACGTCGATATGTACCAGTTGCCTTCTTAAACTGAACTCTTCGTACAAGAAATACAGTAGAAAGAACAAGAACATCAACAACGGATATAAAATTCGATGGGAAAGAACACTTCAGGGAGCAAAGTGAATAGCAGAGACTATATTTAGCACAAATTTGTAAAGCCAAACCACTAACATATTATAGAAAATGTACTATAACATTCTGTAAAAATTGTTTTATACACTATTATAAAACATAAACTTATTTTTAATAAACGCAAATAAAAATGTTAATTAAGTGATTTTAACTTATCCATATATGTATAATTGCAATTTTGATAACACCAACTTCCAGTGATCTATTTATAGGACGGGTCAGAATTCAAAAATACAAAGAAATAATTTCGTAAATATTTGCATATTAAGAACAATATTACTTATAATAATGTATAACTTGATTGATTTTCAAATTAAAATAAATTCGGCGTTAATTGGTTAATGTGTCTTATTTTTTATGAACTTCTTTTTAAATTTATTGTTTTATAGTACTGATTACCATTTTTCTTTCACAGCTGCGTTCACGAATATATGGATATCTATGCAGAGGTGTTACAGCCGAATCCTGCCGAATTGGTGAACACACCCTTCGGGGGAAGATATTGCGGGGCAATACGACCTAGGACAAGAGTGTCTCTTTATAGAGCGATGGCGCTCTCTTACCATACAGATAAAAATGTTTCAACGAACGATATATTTGTGGGAAAGTACGCGTTTATTAACGACAGTAAGTATTTTATAATAGTTTTGTTTAAATATAGAAAGGGTGCCTTCCATTAATATACTCCAAGGTCCCTCACTCACAGAATTCAATTTTTTATTTTTTACATTTTATGTAATTAAAAATAAGACTTAAAGACTTAAATAAGACTCAGAGTTATATTCCGAATTTTTTCAGATTTTTTTGTATGGTGTGCTATTTTCAAAAATACAAGAGACTATTTTTAAAATGTTTTGGCGAATTTTCCCCATTTTATAAACTGTCTACTGTTCTATTTACGAGGTGTCTTAAGAGTGAAACAGGGCTGCATATTCCTTATGTTTTAAATACTTTTCTATTTTACTGTGAACTGAGTCGATTTCTTGAATTAAACTATGTCCAGGCTCTGAAAATTTTTGTTCAACTGTATAACTATCTTATCATGTCTAATAATAAGCAATCTTTTAACGAGTTTTTAGTAGGTTATAATCTGAGAGTCACATCTGAGGCGCCTACAAGAGTGTTCGTAGATAAAGTGGGTAAAACATCATCTACAAAATTGGACTACAGTATTGACAAATATCGAACCACATCTTTATAAATCAAATGTGTTCGAGGGACACGTCAGTGACCATAAAGTATGTTCACTAAGTGTAAATTTGCAAGCCAATAAAGTATCGAAAAAAGATCAAAAACCCATTAGTTACAGGGATATGTCAGATGAAAATATGCTGATGTTTAAAGCAGGGGTTTCTTCTACAGTTTTTGATGAAGTTTATTCACAGTTGAATGCTGAATATGCCACAAATTCATTTGTTAGCATTTTATATTACAATCTAAATTTATAATGTCCGATAAAAACACGGTATAAAGCACACAAAACAAATAAGGCTACATGGGTAACAAATGAGGTAAGACACGCTAGTGAAAAACTAAAAAATCTACACTGGATAGCAAAAAATATAGGGAGTCTCGAGTCTCAAGATACCTATAAACAGGCAAAAAAAGAATATAATTCTCTATTAATAAATACTAAAAAAACTTTCATAGTGACTTAATTAATCAATCTTACAATATACCAAAAACAATTTGGAATTTAGTAAACAGCGAAACTGGTAGGCAAAAGAACAGGTCTGATATTATTCTACATTATGATAATAAAATTATTACCAAGTCGTGTGATATTGCTAATTCGTTTGCCTCATATTTTGCTACAATTACAGAATACAATCTTCAAACTCATTTTGGCACATCGTTACCTTCTTCTTGTACTACCTCAAAAATGTGTAACAAAACATTTTTCTTTTTACCCGTAACTCCAATTGAAATAAAAAATACAATCGATCAACTAAAAAATAAGCCTAGTACTGGTATTGATAACATATCTGTAAAAATAATAAAACTGATAAGTGATCATATATCGATTCCTTTAACCCATTTAGTTAATCTCTCAATAACAACCAGCCAATTTCCATCCATATTTAAAATGGCAAAAGTTATTCCAATCTTCAAAAAGAATGACCCTCATGATATTTCAAATTATAGACCAGTATCTGTCCTTAGCATAATTTCAAAAGTAATAGAGAAGGTTGTATACAACAGAATGTTAAATTTTATAGAAGAATACAATTTATTAACTCCAACCCAACACGGCTTTAGATCAAAAAAGTCAACACTCACGGCTGCATGCAGCTTGTTTGAGCGTATTTATGATGAATTAGATAGTAGAAACCACGTGGCAGGACTATTTTTTGATCTATCACGTGCTTTTGACTGCTTAGACATAACATTTATTCGCAATAAATTATATAACGTTGGTTTTAGAGGGATATTTCTAGAATGGATAATAAATTTCTTAAGTGACAGGAAAAGTGTTGTTAAGATGAAAGAATCAAGCTCAGAACCATACACGACAAATAAAGGAGTACCACAGGGATCCGTGCTGGGACCATTATTATTCCTAATTTTTATTAATGACCTACCAGATCACATAAGGGCACTTATAATATCAATGTTTGCTGATGACACCTCGTTAATAGTCTCTGCACGTACACTCGATGAATTAAAAATGACAATGAAGACTGTTGTTGACTGCTTTATACGCTGGTGTAATACCAACAGACTAATATTAAACATTGACAAGACGCAAATTATTTATTTTCATTCATACAACTCATCTAAATATGACTATATCTTAACCATCCATGATAGAAACAATATGTTATCTTCCACTCACTCTACAAAGTTTTTGGGTGTATTCATTGATTGTAATCTCAAATGGTCAGAGCAAGTGAATTCAGTGAACATGAAATTGAATAAAGCTTTTTATGCTATATCTAGAATTAAAAACACACTACCCATCTCGGCAATAATGAACGTTTATTATAGCCTTGCTTACAGCCACATGTGCTATAATGTAATTTTGTGGGGGAACTCAGTAGATAGTAACAAAGTGTTCATTAACCAAAAAAAAAATTATCCGTAAAATTTTTAATTTGGATTATCAACAGTCTTGTAAACCAGTTTTTATTAAACATCAAATTTTAACTTTCTACTGCCTATATATCTATAAATGTTTACTTTATGTCAAAGAGGAAATCAATACATTTCCAGTAAATTCAGACAATCACTATTACAATACAAGAAGTGCTGAATCTTTACGAGTTCCTAAACACAGAACATCAAATTTCAAAATTGCTTCAGATATATGGGACTGACCTTATACAATCATTTGCCAAAAACTGTGAAAGAAATACCACTTATCTCTAATTAAAAAAAATTTAAAGATTTACTCTTAAGAAAAGCATATTATTCTATAAATGAATATCTTGAGGACAAACTGCAGTAGCTTCATATTTTACTTGTAAAAATGTTATTTTATTATTTTATGTTTTGTCAATTTTTTTTACACTGTGAATATTGTATTATACACATTAATGTTTTTATACTAAATTCTGTAGTGACGTATCCTATACATTTATTTTGAATGTCTTAAAGGATCAATAAAGATGACTATGACTATGACTATGACTATTAACGCGATTATTGATATGTAAAAAATACTTTATAGCTAAGGCCATGCGTGAATTGCGGTTTTGGGGGACCCAAGAATCTGACCATAATAAAAACTTATTTACATTAGGATTCGTTTCTGAAATTGTGTTTAATAGTTTTATAAGAGCACTGGCACTTGCCGACGTAAACTTCGTTGCGAAATACGGATTTATTCTCTCCTTTTTGTAATATTTTTTGTATAACAGGCACTGTATTACTTTTTCTATTTCTGTGTAATGTTCCGGTATAATAGGTTCTTTAGCAGCAATTTAGAAGCAATTTCAGTCTCAATTCATAGCTATTATAAAGCATGTCCATAAATACTGAATGTCCAAGATTGTATTTTTTCTCTAACAACTTCAGTACCATTTTTTCTGTGTGACCAGTACCGCTGATTTCATCCCCTGTTCCACTGTAAACGATAAAATTATGAACCAATCCAATCTGTTAACATGTATAGTTTAATACCATACTTATGACGTTTATTTTGTACATATTGCCGGAATATGTCTTCCTTTCCAAGATATTATGGATTCATCTAAAGAAAGGGATTTAGCTTAAGTGTGAATTGATTTCATTTTGCTAATAAAATGATCCACTACAGGACGTATTTTGCGTAAAAGATCTTTATTAATATCATTAGGTGCAAAATGAAGGCATCGCATAATTATTAAAAATCTGTTTTTGGACATGTACTTCGAAAAATTAGTTTTAAACAAGCTGTGTGTGGACCAGTAGTCCGAAAATCTTGGGAGCTGTATCATACCTAAAATAAATTAAAAAAATTGTATTGTGTAAGCATGTCATTTCAAAATCTAAATGGTACCCGTTAACAATAATAATCAATAAAAGTTTTCAATTCATCCACAGTTAGCTCCTTCTAGGAGTTAATACGAGACTTCTCTTTTGTGTTTTCGAGAGAGAAAGATGGTTACAGTATTTTCTTTAGTGTTTGTAACAATCAGTTCCAGCAAATGTTCATCAAGTAACAATGTAAAAAAATCAATTGGATTGTTTCTGTAGAGGTTTGCCAAGAATGATCGAAGGCTCCATAATTCAAGTTTTAGTAGTTATTCTATATCTACCTACGTAGACTAATTTCTACCAGAAGTAGTAGCATCGGGCATTTCAACTTGCGGAGTTGTTTGATTTGCTAATTCTTCTTTCAAATGTTCCAATTCATAATCGTTATAAGTACACCACTCATCACTATTGTCTGAATATTCTTCACTGCTGGATCCTACAGACATATATTCATCCTCCTCTTCACATTTTAAAATGAGTCTCAATTCATCATCTTTTAGAGGACGCGTGCGCTTATATTTTGATAATTTTTGAGAAAGCCTTATCCTCTTTTTATTTACACTGGACGGTTCGGCTTGATTACCACTAGAAGATCTCCCTGCAGTACTCATTCTCTTTACGATTTAAAATAACAAGAATATAACGAAAAATGTCAACAACAACGTTATTTAAAACAACAATACTACTTAAATACAGAAAACTGACATTTGTGTGTTTACATGATGACTTTTTCTAAATTGGCGTATTGCCAGATTCCAGTAAGAGCCTAAGGAGGTTACCATTGAATTCTAACAGGCAATGGTGGGGAAAATATTTTTTGAACAACTACGTCACGGACAAGATATCCTCGCATCTTTCAGCTGAGTAGGATACTAGGCAAGAAGACCCCAGGGTAGTGCACGATTAACCATGTTCTGGCTAAAACCTTAACCACCGTTCAGAGAGGTGGTCTTGACACTCAATAAACAACCAAAATAAAAAACTAAAAATTTATAAATAACCATACCTATTATCGTAAATCAGAAATTTTTAGACGTTAGGCCATAAACTAATAAATAATATTAACTATAAATTTCAATTTCCTCTTCTGTCCTCCTGCTCCTTTTTCTTCATCACGCCAGAAATCAGACAGTGTACTTCTCTCCATTCTTTCTCTCCTCTCAACATTATGTTTACAATGTTTCTTTCATCCAGCCCGAAACCCATTCGCCTCTCGACATCTCCTATCTCATTTGTCCATCTCTGACAGTTAAAAATGTGGGCGGTACCCCACAAACATTACAGTCTGTAAGTACAGTACACTGTAAGAGTGGGATCCACATGTCCGAAAATCAAACCGGTCACACCTCACTAGTTGAGGTAGTACCTATCTGACCCCCAGGCTTTTCCTCCACCCCTCCTCAGCGTGTGACTTACGTGAGGAGGCTTATGATCTGAATGTTACGTAAGGTGTCTTGGGTAATGAGACACCTTCTGTTTTTAATGACTGTGGTTAGGCCACCTAACTGTAGGGGTAGCACACATGTCGGCTTTTCTCCCTATTTAACTTTACTGACTCTATAGAAGTTACTCTAGCTTTACTTCGGGACTCATGTCCCTAAAAAAAGCGTGTGTTCCAGACAGAGAGCCATCGGTCTAGACCGACAGCTCTCTGTCTGGAAAAGAATGTGTGTGCTCGTTCACTCAGTCGCCGATTTGACAAAATAAAAATTTTGTTCTCCTCGCCGGCTGGGTGTTCGAGAAGTGAGTCCTGGCCACCGAGCCCATGCTTGCCGCACATGACCTCGATGCTCAGAGTCCGCGTTTGATCAATATTTGATCTGCCTGAAGGGCCTATGCCTGCTGGCTGGTATAGGGTGCCTGACGGGCCTTTTATACATTCTTATTTGTGTTATGTAAATTTTGTGATGTAGCGGGTGTTCTTGTTTATCTTGAAGATGACATGACATTAATTAGACAGTGAGCGATTTTTGTTTTTTAAAACTAAGTCTATCTATGCTAATACCTTAACTATGGAGTGTGCATTCCCAAGTGTATAACGCTCTCACACACTCCGTGTATATGTTTTTTTGTGTTTTTTGTTTTCCCTATTCTAATCTAAACCTAATCTAACCTAAGTGTGCGTGTGGTGGGGTGTGCATTCCCGGGTGTATAGTGCCTGCACACACCCCGGTGTATATTGTTCTTATATACTATATTTTTTTGGTGCTCACTGTCTAATATACTCTGTACCAAGGCAGATTTGCCTATTCTATTTATGAAGGTGCCAAAACTACCATGTCCGGTCAGAAACTGCGACATGTTCTGTTATAGTAAAAATTACAAAAATTGTAGACAGCTTTAAACTCCACATTTTAAAATTAGTTACAATCTTACAGGGTGTTCCATAAGATGGTGGCAGACCAAACTTATGTTTTTTTTTTAATGAAATACCCTGTACTTTATTCTTAATTTGAAATCTGCTCTTTCACCTTACAACAATGTAAAATTTTATTATGTATACCGAGTACTTAAAAAGTTATAACCAATATTACCTGAAAATCGTATCAAGTTTAACTACCTGTATAATTAAAAATGAGTATAGGAACATTGATCTCTTGCAACCATAATTTTTTAATAATTGTTAAAAATTATAAAACATATTCGTTCTCATAATATTCGTTAAATAAAATACAGGGTAAGTCAAAATGCAAGTACATTATTTTCTTGGTAATTTTAAATAAAACACCCTCTATTTTATATCACTATCGAAAAGTACTAATATCGTACTTCAAATTTAATGAAGTACTCCCTATACCTAAAGTTATCAGTTTTTTAGATATTTTTATTTTTCCATGAATGTAATAATTTGGTAGATATTTTAAGGTTTACCAATAATTATTGTGAGTTGGCCATGATTGAATTAAGTATTGGGATACACCGTAAATTAGCAACAATTATTATTTAGTAATTTAGTTATTAAGTCAATTTAAATTAGCAATAATGAATTTTACTACTGATCAAATCGTAGATATGATCTGGATATTGGGGGAATGCAATAAAAATTTATTATTATCAGCTAGAGTTTATCAAGAACGATTTCCAGATAGGCGGCAATCTAGACAAGATACATTTGAAAAATTGAAAGATCGATTTAACTGCACTGGTTCAGTGAATTATGAAAAACATGAACGAACAAAAACTAGTGTGACAGAACAAACGAAATGAGTGTGTTGATGGCAATTACAGAAAACCCACACACAAGTATAAGGAGTATTTCCAATGAACAAGAAGCTTAGTTACTACTCTGTTCATAACTAACTACTCTGTTCTATCTAAAAACAAGATGCACCCTTATCATATTCAAAAGCACCAAGAATTAAATAATGATGATTTTCAGAAACGATTAGTATTTTGTCGGATATGCCTTAGAAAAAATTAATGAGCAGAGAGATTTTTTGATTATGTCCTATTTGGTGATAAAGCTACATTCCATCAAAACGGTTCTGTTAATAGGCATAACTATCACTACTATTCAACAAGTAATCCATACCACATAGTAACATATAGTCAAACAAGATGGTCTCTAAATGTGTGGGGAGGTATCGTCGGTAACCATGTAGTAGAACCATATCTTTTTAAAGATAACTTAAATGGTGAGATTTATTTAGATTTTATCGTATGAATCAGTTACCGATATTATTAGAAGAGGTTCCACTTAATATACGTGAACAAATGTAGTTTCTACATGACGGTGCTCCTGCGCACCACAACGAATTAGTACGTGGTGAACTTAATGATCAGTTTGGTGAAACATGGATTGGAAGAGATGGACCGGTAAGGTGGCCCCCAAGGTCACCAGAATTCAATAAAATGAACTCATTTTTTTGGGGTTACGTTAAGAACGAAGTATATAAAATACCTCTATCAACAAGGGATGACATGAAAAATAGAATCCGAATTGCATTTCAAAATATTTCTTTACAAATGCTTAGTAATACAAGTAACTCTTTCAATGGCCGCTTTCAAGTATGCATAGATTTTTTGGGAGGTCATTTTGAACACCTTACTTAAGTAAGATAAGTTAAAATTACTCTTGTTTTTTATTTTTCTATGTGTTGTTATTTTTTTTTTCCGTCGGTTATTTTTTATAAATTTTATTTGAAATAAATTTCTCTTCTTTTCTGTGTCGCTACTTCGTTACTAAATTAATAAATAATAATGTCAAACTGTCAGTTTCTGACAAATAAATTATGGCCAACTCACAATAATTATTGGTAAACGTTAAAATATCTACCAAATTAATACTTTGATGGAAAAATAAAAATATCTAATAAACTGATAACTTTAGGTATAGGGAGTACTTTATAAAATTTGAAGTACGATATTAGTACTTTTTGATAGTGATATAAAATACAGGGTGTTCTATTTAAAATTACAAAGAAAATAATGTACTTGCATTTTGACTTACCCTGTATTTGATTTAACGAATACTATGAAAACGAATATGTTTTATAATTTCTAACAATTATTAAAAAACTATGGTTGTAATAGATCAATGTTCCTACACTCCTTTTTAATTATACAGGGAGTTAAACTTAAAACGATTTTCAGGTAATATTGGTTATAACTTTTTAAATACCCATATAACATAATAAAACTTTACATTGTTGTGATGTGAAAGTGAAGCAGATTTCAAATTTAAAATAAAATACAGGGTGTTCTATTAAAAAAAAACAAAAGTTTGGTCTGCCATCATCTTATAGAACATCCTGTAGGATTGTAACTAATTTTAAAATATGGATTTTAAAGCTGCCTACAATTTTTGTCAATAACTTTTTTTTGTAATTTTTACTTCAACAGATCTACTGAGCTTCCTCACACTCAATCAATCACCCTGTAAAGCCTCATTTGAAACTGTCCTATATGCGCTAGATACCCTGAGGAGCATTCGCGATTGTGAAGTCTCCATCGGCTTAGCGTATTTTGCAGTGTTTAGTACACTACAGCACACAGGGAAACGTAGGTTACCACCGACTGGAAAACTCCATTTAGCACCTTTCTTTTGGTGCTTCCTGGACCTTATGACATTATGACTTAACGCACGCAAGTCCGGCAGTTAGGGTGCCAGAAGCCAACTGACTTAATATCGTTCTCTGATCCTTTGCTATCAGCAACCAGCATTGCAGATGTTTAATATAATGTTCATTTAATAATTATTACAATTCATTTTATAATTGTCTGTCATAATAAATATAATATAATCAAATACACTGCTCAAAATGTTCAAATCTTGACTAAGAGTTGTATCCGTTTTTTTAGGAATCAGCTGAAAGCGTAAAGATTAAGGATGAATATTATAGAAGTATTTCATTACTTTCTTCGTTAAATGTTAATTTTTTTAAAACTTAACATCCCTTTTCTATAAAAATGAAGTTATCGGGCTGTTGTAGTGTAAAATTGATTAAATATTCATGTCTAATTTGTGAAAGGTTTTCGAGCTATCTCACTTCCTAATTCAATTGTCAGTAACCATTTTAGAATTCTCAAACTTATTAAATTTAATATTTCGAAACATTCCAGCATTTCAATTACAATGACTTTGTCCTGACGTCGGGAGATGGAGGTTCTTTTCCGCCATCAGGGAGTTTGCATAATTAAACGGACTTCGAGCCAGTAACCCAGTGCTTCGACTAAATTTGTACAGAGAGACAAAAGACACCAAAATTGTACCAATACAATAGATATATAAACAAGTTAAAGTGTGCCTTTCCATTTGCGGTTTCAATATATTGTAATTAAACTTTTCGAAACGGATAGCTTACTACCAGTAAGACGAACACAAATCTTTTTTTATTTACAATTTGCTTCAACCAGAAAGGGTTATTAGCATTGAACTGTATTTACATGTAATGTGAAAATGGACAAAAAGCTAATGTTACCTTTGGTTACTCAATCTTATGGCACGTAAGAAATTGAGAATTTTCGACTGGTATTATTTTCAGACATGATATTATAAGAGAGAAAATTTTGCCTTCATAATTTTCGACTGGTATGAAAGTTTGTTGCCTTGCAATTTTTGCGAAATAAATTTTGACAGTTAATTCACGAGACATTAGTCGAGTGATTTTGTCAAAAACTCATAAGCGAAAATTGCCAAAAGCCAAAAACTTGAATAAAACCAGAAGAAAATTTTGCCGGTAAATAATTTTGTCTCGATTGATATTCGACAAGACTATTTCACGAGACAATTAATTCACCCTATTAACTAAACATAAACTTTATTTATTTGTTAACAATATTAAATGTGATATGTGAGACCGACCCTGGCAAGGTATGGTTAAGTTGTACTGATATCGTATTCCTAGTTTTTAATAAAAACAAGTGGTTTTATTAAATAGTTTTTTTAAAATTAAAGTGTTTATCTACTAGATACTACTACGTAAGTTATCTATACGTAATTATTATTTTATTAGTGTGAAAAGAAAACGTCAATAATAAATATATACTACCGTACAATCATTTTGTGAGGTTAGCTGTTATAAGTACCTTATAGTAGCATGCGGTTAGTTTTTCACTTACCAGAGTCGGAGTAAGGCCTTCGCCGAAATAGCTTAAAATGACTTCACAGAATGTAAACACACCTTCCGATCTAACCAGTCCAGTATATCAACGTTCGAATATCACAAACAGTTATGCATCAGCCGCTTCACACTCTTTTCCGAGTAAGACCCAAGCAATTGTATTTAGTTGCATCGATAATGCTAAACTGCAGGATTATCTCATTCCTTTGGGCACAATCATCAACCCAAAAAATATTATTTTTTCATCTAGATTATCTCATAATAGAATCTGCATGTATTTGGCAAACAAAACCGTAGTAGATAACTTCATGACACAACATGGCTCTATAGAAGTACTCGGCGAAGTTGTAACAGCACGAAGACTTGTCTCTCCAGCAGAAAGACTAGTCTTGTCTGGAGTCTGCCCGTCAATTCCTCATCAAGTATTAGTTGAAGAATTACAGAATATCGGTTTAAAGCTTATTTCCCCAATATCATTTCTGAAAATTAGCTCGACTCTCCCCGAATATAGTCACATATTGAGCTTTCGGAGGCAAGTTTATATAAGCCCTATAACATCACCAATTCCAGATTCTATTCTAATAAATTTCGATCAAACACCTTACCGCATATTTTTGTCACAAGGTACACTTACCTGCTTTATTTGCAAAAATACAGGACACATATCATCCCAATGCAATAACAGTTCAGTAACGGAATCAACTCATATTGAGTCAAACAATGAAGTACCAAATCAAACAGCTTCAACAAGTATACTACACAAGGTACCAAACACCCAGCAGTCATCAAGTTATCCATTATCAAATCCAAGCATATCACCTACACCTACAAATCTCCATGACAAAGAAATTACTAACGCTCCTACTCATAACAACACTTTCAATCAACCTCATTCAGTAGCAATACCGTTTTCACAAACTTCGGAAGCAATATCCTCCAATCTATCAGCTCCTTTTTCATTAGATACAACTGCAGAAAATTCTAATAAAACTGATACATCAAGACAATTTTCTGAAACAACCATTTCAACCAATCTTACAAATAAAACTTCAAGCTCGAGTTCTGTCACTACCAAGGAGTTTGCTCCAGTACTTCCAAATGTAATAAAGCCACAGCATCTAAGTGAAAACTCTAATAACAATTCCGAAAACACAAGTTCTTCCATAAAACGCAGTATTGGTGAGATCGTCACGCCTCCTTCAGACTCAGTAATTTCATCAGAAAATCTGTTTGCAAAACCCAAACCCTCTAAACCAAAAAAACCGCGCTCATATAAAGTCCCATCTACACGGGAAACTCTTGAAAATTTCATTGATAATCATACCCCACCATTCGTTTTAAATTACCACCAATTGTCCTTACTGATTGATAATGTCCAAGGCTCCTCCGACACTATTAGCGTCGTCAAAGAATTTACAACTGATATCGATGGTTTACTCCATCTTTTACAAAGCAGCTATCAATATGCAAATGATAGATCTACAAAAAGCAAGTTTACAAAACTTCAAAAGAAACTATACAACCATTTAGAGAAAGAGATTTCTGACTTAGATAGTGACTCTTCTGTAGACAATTGTTCAGTATCATCTAACTCCGAATCTGTTAACAACATTCAACTCGATACTTCAATGGAACATTGATGGATTTTTTCATCGTCTCCCTATGCTACAGCTTCTTTTATCTAAATATTCTCCAGATATTATTATTTCTTATGAACATGGAAGAAGCGTCCAATTTTTATGGGTTCCCTCAAACGTCGGAATAACAAGAAATGAAGAAGCTGACAGGACTGCACGAGAGGCAATTTTAAGTGATTTGTCAAAGCCGATAGACAAGTGTGTTTTTAGTGACTTAGAAGCTTATTTTAAAAATAAAGTGTGGTGTTTGTAGCAAAATGAGTGGTCTCAAACTAATTCCAATCTAAATAAAATCAAAAATAATGTGTCTCAGTGGTTTCCATCGTCGCTCAATAGACGAGAACAAATTGCGGTTGCGCGTTTACGCCTAGGACATACCAGATTAACGTACTTCTACCTTTTCACAAAGAAAAATCCACCTATATGTGATCAGTGTAACGTCCGATTAACAGTCGAACATTTTTTAACAATTTGTAGTAAATATGACCAAGAAAGACAGCGCTACAAGATCCCAAACGCTCTACTACAGGCTCTAGGTCAAAACTGTTCCTGTAACAATATAGTGAATAATCTTAGATCCATAAACATTTTGTACAATCTGTAGGTGTTTAACTTTGTTTTTTATATTTTGTTCCGTCGCTAATAACCTTTTGGTGGATGCGACATCTTTTTCTAATAAAAAAAAATATTAAATGTACAATTATTCTAAGCTATAGTAGTTTGTCCATATTTTTCTACCCTACTATGATTTTGTGTATTATTGGCATGTAACATTTGGGAACTCGAAAGTCCAGCTTCATTTGTTGTTTTGAGATTTTCGATCAACTTCTGGTGGTGAGTGGAATACAGCTGCAGATATGATTTTAAGACAGCTTACATTTGAGTGACCCGTTAATTTATTTACCTCCAGTTCAAAAACACCTTACTTAAACAAGGCTTATACAGCTGAAGATCGATGAGAATGGTTTGATAGTTTATATTTTTTTGTATCTATTCCAATTTTTTAAGCTGATATTTTTGTCCACTTAGAAACGGTGTTGATTTTAAGTGGGCAGTTTTTTAACCAAGATCCATCCTTCTAGTTTAGGTGATCATCATCATTAATGGTGCTACAGCCCTATGAAAGAGCCTCGACCTTCCCATGTCTATTACGCCAGGCAGTCCTATCCATTGCCAACCGTTGCCAGTTTGCTGCGCCTATCTTTCTACCATCCTTATCTACACCATCCTTCTATCTGAGTTTTGGCCTACCCCTTTTTCTGCTTCCAACGGGTTGTGACATAAGGATTTTTCTAGGAGGGTTGTTCTGCTGTGATCTTGCTAGATGTCCTGCCCATCCTAATCTTCCTATTCTTATAAGAATATACTAAATATTCTTTTACCTTACTTTTTCTACCACTTTACTTTGGTGGTAAATACTACGTCTTTACCACCAAATATTTGTTTATATCTGTGGTATACCTCGTAGTTGTATCTCCTCCTCCAAACACCATTTTCACAATTGCCACCAAATATTCCTCTCAGGATCCTTCGTTCAAATATAAGCAAAAGGTCTTCCTCTGCCTTGGAGATGGTCCATGTCTCCGATCCATATATCAACACTGGCTGTATAAGGGTTTTGTATATAGTTATTTTTGTTTTTTGGCTTAAGTAATAGCATCTGTTTGCCATTACTATCATTCGCTTGATTTCTTCCGTTATGGCGCTCTCTTTGGTGATCAGAGAGCCTAAGTATGTGAATTTGTCAACCACTTCAAAGGTAGAGTTATCAACCGTGAATTGGGGACCGCTGTTCCTGGCTCTATTTTTGGGTGTTGATGCCCATCTTAGTTTTCTTCTCATTTACTTGCAGGCCCATAGATTTTGAGACATTTGAAAAGGTGGTATACATTTCTTCTAGCTTGCGTGTTGTGTGGGCAACTAGGTCCACATCATCTGCATATGTCAAAATTTGGGATGATTTATTAAAAATATTTCCTCTGTTGTCTATTCGGACATCTCTGATCGCCTTTTTCAGTGCTATGTTGAAAAGGAGACACGCCAGCGCGTCTCCCTGTCGCAGCCCAACATGCGTTCCAAACGCCTGTGATTGTTCGCCCTGTATTTCGACTTTGCAAACCACATTACGCATTGTAGCCTTAACCAATCTTATCAGTTAACAACATAATAATGTTGTTCTCTTTTTTAGGGTATTTGGTAGAGGTAATGTATTTTGAGAAACAGCTATGACCTTGAACATTTCACATAAACTTGTGTACTAAATAGGCATAATGCATAGCTCTTGTCAAAATCCAATACATTAATAATATAATTACATATCTTCGATTCTAAAATATTGTAAAAGACTTTAAAGAGTATGAGTAAGAAAAGAGATATTTAGTTATATTCTTTGTGGCATTTTCAAGGTCATAGCTGTTCCCAAAATCCATTACCTATACTTGGCAGTATTTTTTATAGTTTATATTGTAATTTTATTTATGTGTTTAATACCTTAATTGGAAAATTGAACGACTGGTATGATAAAATATAATTTAGCATAACTGTTGCAAATGACAACTCTATGCAATTTTTTAACGGTTTTATTAAAGAACTGTTTACAACAAAAAAAAAATAATAACAACAAAAAATAACAAGTTATTAATTTAGGAATCTTCTTCTCTGTTAATACAGTCAGCGCAAGTCAAAAATATTTCTGCAGTATGCTCTTTACATACGGATTTCAAACATGTATGACATCGGTTACAAACTGAAGAAATAAAAAGAAGAAGAAAGTTAGCTTGGGCAGCATTCGGTAAACTGAACTATATACTCAGAAATCAACAAATTCAGTTACATCTTAGATCTAAAGTTTTTGATGCATGCATTATTCCGATATTAACTTATGCGGCACAAACATGGACAATCACAAAAAAGAATATGAATATACTTAGAGTCACTCAACACGCGATGGAAAGAGCAATGCTAGGTATATCACTTAAGGACAAGAAAACAAACACATGGATAAGACAGAAAACCAAAGTCACCGATGTGGTGCAAAAATCATTAAAGTTGAAATGGGAATACGCTGGACATGTAGCTAGGAGCGATCTAAACAAATGGCACAGATCAATTTTAACCTGGAGACCATACCAACACAAAAGACCCAGAGGCAGACCTCCTATGAGATGGACAGATGATCTGAAAAGGACTGCCGGGAAAAATTGGCTACAAGTAGCGTACAATAAAAAACAATGGAAAGGAAGACTTGAAGAGGCTTATGTTCAGATGTGGACGTGAATGGCTAGACGAAGAAGAAGAAGAAGATGACATTGGTGCTGAGTAAATCTGTTTTTTCTCTTCGGGCAAAAGAAACAATGAAGCTTTGCATTTGCATCATTTAGTTCAGCAGCATTAACTGGAATAGCTTTATTTCCTAGAATATTTCTAATTTTTTGCCTTAGTGGAATTGACAGTGATGTAATACTTGATTGACGAACAATATAGGGCTTAGCAAGATCTGTCAGATATATTCTTCGTTTGAGCTTTGTGTCTGTATTGCTGTAGTAAACAATTTGCGAATTTATGCCAGCAATATTGAGTAAAGAAAAAAAAAACAGTTAAAGGCCAACGGTTACTCACTCTTGTAGTCGAATATTCTTCCTTCATCCTATCCACCACATCAACATCTCCTTTTGTTAGATTATAGAATGTTATGACTGAAGGTTTCATTGCATCGCGACTTTCTGGATCAATTTCATCATCTTTGTGAAACGTCGGCAGGATCAGCATATTTCTATTAGGTTTTGGTACATATGAGGTAAGAACGCATTTATTTGGATCGACTACCCAAGCAAACATGCTTCTTCTTCTTCTTCTGGTAGCACTACAACCCGGGATAGGTCTTGGCTGACTGCACCACCTGCTTCCATCTCGAACGGTAGTTCATGATTTTTAAGTCAGTGGGTAGCCCCATTGTTCTCAAATCTGACCATATATTATATCTCCATCGCATTCGTGGACGTCCTAAGGGCCTTCTCCCTGTCGGGACTTCTTCCCAGATTAACTTGGTAAGGCGGTTATTAGGGAGCCTATGAACATGGCCAGCCCAAATTAAAAGTTGGGATTTAATCTCTTGGACTACGTCGCTAGCACTATACATTTGTTTGACCTCGGCATTTGTTCTCATTCGGTATTGGTTAGTATTCGGATCGTGATAGGGACCGAAGATCTTTCTGAGGATTTTTCTCTCAAAGCATCTGAGTTTACTTTCCATTGCTTTTGTCATCGTCCACGTCTCACACCCATACATGAGCACCGGTCTAATTACTGTTTTATATATCCTGATTTTTTATGTTCGTGTTAGGCTCTTGGATTTAATAGTGTTGTGGAGGCTATACATACATCTGTTTGCTGCCTGAATTCTCCCTTTTATCTCTTCCGTGATATCGTTATCTGTGGTGATAGTCGCTCCGAGATATTTAAAACTCTCCACTCTTTCAAAGTTATAGGGGTCTACTGTTACATTTTGTCCTATTCTATCTCGTCTCTTTTGTCTGTTAATGCACATATATTTGGTTTTCTCTTCATTGACCCTTAGACCGGTATTTTTTGCCTCTCTCTCTAATTTATTGAAGGTTTCTTTTACATTGGTGACGGTATTTCCTACAATGTCAATGTCATCCGCGTATGCTAGTAGTAATTTTGGTCCATTTACTGTCAGTAGTTCTGTTCTAATTTGTGCGGTTCTTACTACTTTTTCCAGGATTATATTAAAAAGAAGAGGTGACAGCGCGTCTCCTTGTTTCAATCCACTGTTTATTTCAAACGACTCTGAGAGCTTGTTACCTATCCGCACTCTAGATCTACAGCCATTTACACAAACTTTAACGAGCTGGATAAGTTTTTTTGGAACTGAAAGTTCTGCCATTGCATTCCACATCTGATCCCTTTTAGCAAACATGCTGCTTGAAGCAAACATGCTGCTATTTATTTTTCGTAATTTAGCATCTAAAAAAATTGGGGGAACCTCTCGCTTCTTCTTACGTAATGTGCCAACTAACATTATACGGTGGTTGTGTACAAGTCATTAGCCAAAGATATAGATGTAAAGTAATTGTTAATATCTACATTTTGTCCAGTACCACTACAATATCTTAAAAGTCTGGTTACAACACTATGGACATCGTTCTTAAGTTCCTATGGACCAGTTGGTTGTTTACCTGTTTAGGGTAAAAAGGGTCGATTTTTATGGCATAGAAAATATTTTTCTTGTACAATTTTTGCTGTAGTATTCCACATTGACTTTACAGACGACTCTTTATAATCTTCTTCATTGACTTTTTTTAAGTTAAAGGCCTAATCTGTTTTGCTAGTTCCGTTCTGGAAGTTTAAATTTGATCCAAATAGAGCTTCTGGACCTCATACGTCTGGATTCATTATATCTGTCCAAAATTCATTACGTCTCAATGACGTTTGTTAAACTGAAAACAATAGAATTACCAGACACATTCGTGACAGACCTGTCATAATTTTGTAGCTTAGAAATCACGGGCAGGAAAGAGTTTTGTCAGTAGGAAACGTGGCGTTACTATGACGTTTAATGTCAGCTTTATCATTTTCACTTATCTCGCAATGTAAAGGTACCTAAAGGAACTGAACTAATCTTTGATTTTTTGGCATGTTAAGAGTTCCGTCTTAATTAAAGCAGGATGGGCTATTTGGGGTACAATTGCTTTAGGGCTGTTAATGTACTCAGGAAATCGCTAATGATTAGAGAGTATCTGATGTCACGTGTGTTGACAAACGTTAATGCCTGGAGAATAGAAAAGAGTTTAGTAGAGAATATGAAGTTTTGGGAAGGGAGCTGATAGGACTTGTTATGTTATCTGTTGTGAAAGCCGCTTCTACTCTGTTTGCAAATCTGGATGCGTCGGTAACATAAGGATGTTATCATTAAAACCAGTTAAGATCTCAAGTGCTTTCTGTTTAAAAATATGGCTGGTGTGTGACATTCCTTGAATGCATAAAGATTTGTTTTACAATTACGGAGAGTTATAGTCTATGATAACATGTGTTGACTGACTTCTGAAATATTGTAAATGGGTAAAATTATTGTATCTAAGCTTTGTAACATTGCTTTTAGTCGATGATAAAATGGAGGATCCAATATTTTTCCATAATTAAACATCGATGGGAATCTATCTGTAAATGTGTTTTTATAAACAGATACCTCTGGGTTAGCTGATACTATTGAGGCATAAATAAGGCTAAAATATTCTCCCCTGAGTTAAAGAGATGATTCGCCTGATTCAACACACACTTTTAACTAAACTTATGTAGTGTGCTCCCAGTTTAATTCTAATTACTGAATTATGTATTGGATCTAGCACTTTTAACAGTGAACCTTTGATTGAGGTAATTTAACTAAAAAGATACGTGGTATCTCGATCCCTCCAAGTTTAAGTACACCACAAAAAAGTGTTATTAGTGAAACTATAAAAAAAATATTTAAAGTAATAGGTATTTCAACAAAATCTTAACAACACTAGCAACAACATTTTCATTTCTAAAAATAATATGAGTCGTTCATCGAGCTTTGGAGTAAAGCCATCGACATTTAGTTACATATCACTTTGGCCGCCGTGTGTAACCAAAAGTATACACACGCGAGGGTCAAAATCGCTGCGTGTATACTTTTAGATACACATGTAAAGTTTTGGTTGGAGTCATGTGTATATTCAAAGAGCTCAATACCTGTGTATTTCAAATGGGTAGTTAACTGACGTGGCTGCAAGCTACCTAAAAATATACTTAGCAGCAAGAAATTAAAAAGTTTACATTTTTTATTACGATTTGTTTACCTATACCGTTTTATACTATTTATCACATATAGTAACGCGACAACCTTAATTATTCAAATGGCAAATAATAAGTAAAAATAAGCTATTTATTACAAAAGTTTTACGAACAATTAAAAAAAGGTAACAAAAAATTTTACATAATAAAAGAAAGAAAAAAATAAAAAAATATTATTTTCTATTAGAAATATGATTGTCAAAAAAGCATTCCAGACACATAAAATGTTTCTCACAAGTTTTACATTTGGTTTAAACTTGTGTTGAATTTTTTGTTGCGTATGCTCGCCCATTGGCATCCTTATATTTTTTGTAGCATATAGCACAACGTCCTTTTTTTCAGTTGGGTTGGGATCAATCTGTGTTTTAGTCGATCTTGCAGTTGAAAGTCTAAAGGATTTTTTTTCCAAAAGCAAGCATTTTAAAACATAAACTTTCTCGTAATTCTGTTATTTGATTTTGATCTACTTTGTTATTGTTTGTATTAAATAAATAACAAGCATTTACGACACAAGTTCTAGTAATTAATTCTACTGCAACTTTACGGTACCATTTAAGACTTCGTCTTACAGAAGTTGAATATGAGGACATCTGGTCAGATAAATCAATAAACGTTTTTGCTTTGTTATATTCAACAACTACCTTGGGTTTAAATTTATTTATTCTGTCTGAACTTCAACTAGCGTTTCATCATGTTTTGTGTAAGCATCAACACGTCCCTTTTATCTTTCCATTTGAATAGAACTATGCCATCTTTCTCTCTGCCTATAATTTCGCCTTTTTTCAATTTTGTTGACAAAATTTCTTTTGGAATCCCTTTCCTACTTTTTGTGAGTGTCCCGACTAGATGGGTTTTTCTTTCAAGTAATTTTTGGGCTAAATCGGTGATGGTATACCAGTTATCGGTATACAGAGTCATGCCTTTATCAAGACACTCACCCATAAGTTCAAAAACAATCTTCATGACTACCAGCATGTCATTTGATTTTTCTGTTCCGCAATATATTTTACAATGGCAAGTATACCCTCCAGGGAGACATAGCTTGAAAATTCCAAATTTATGCCTTTTTCCTTTAACATATTGTCGAAAAATTAAGCGCCCCGAAGGGTACCATTGTTTCTTCTGTACAGACATTTTCGTCAGGAAAGATAACTTGCTTGAACTTCTTATTTAGGGAGTCAACTAGAAATCGAATTTTGCCGAGTCGGTCTTCTTCTTCGCATTGTTCATTGTTAGCGAAATGCTACATTCTTAGAATATTTGAAAGCTGTTTCGAGACATTCGGTTTGCCGTTTCAGACCAATAAATTTAAGAACATTTCCAATAATCCGTGATTTTCGGTTTTTTGTGTAAACCCATCCATAGCAGAAAACCCAAAAAACAATACATTTCTTTGCACGTTACGTTGGCCCATTTACTTAGTCTAGCGGAGGCATGAGAGTCTCTTCCGTAATGGCTTTTATTATGGTTTGTTCCGCGTATAAATTGGTTTCGGTTACTAAGGTATTTATAAGCTCGTCATCAAGAAATAATTCATAGTAATCAAATATATCTTTACCTTTCATATCTTGTACTTCTTTCACCAGAAAAATGTCCCATCAAAATCAAAGTCTTTGGAATCTCCAACAACTACGCCCAATCCGACCCATTTTGCTCTTCATCATTTGACGACTGATTTATTTCAGAATCCTCAAATTTTGAAACAAAAAAATCATGGTTAGGAAAGTTTTACGCTAGGTAGTTAATATTCCTTGTGTTATTGTTAGTCGGAAAAAAATTGCAGATAACTTTGACGATTTATTCATAATAATTATTATGAGTTTTTTAATATTTGATACTAAATTTTTATTACCTATTGAGAAACAATCTTGAGTTTTGTTTTGATGTTCTAACTTTGGTAAATAATAAAATTCCCTGAGTGATAATTTGAAACAATCGATAAATAAAATGTCAAATTTTATACAATATATATGCAAAAGAAAAAATTAGTAACCTTCAAGTTCCAGCTTCTTAATCCGTCTTTTTGTTCTGGGTTGCAAGTCAATACACTACTACCAGCACTCGAACTCTCTTGTTGGTACACAGGGTCATTATCTGAGTCGTTGTAATATGGATCCTCGGTATCATCGCTCATATTGTCATCCTATAAACTCTGCAATCTCCGTTATTCTTTCTCGTAAGACATTATGCACAATAATTAATTTAAAAGCATGTTGCGAATGTTTCTTTACAACTGACGATCTTCTCGTATTCCCGAATTACCGGTCATCAACGTCTTCGTCAAGGTTAGACCTCCTCCTAAATGTGTATACAAAAGTATACACGTGGCGCACAGACACATTTTCCATTCTCTAAGCCGCGTGTATATTTTTGGCACACACACCAAACACACATGCGCACTAATATTTTTTGTCAAAAATGTTGTTTACTATGTTAATTAAGTAATTTAGAGATAGTTTAAAAAAAAGCCGTGGCGGCCAAAGTGTTAAAACAAGGTTAAATGTGCAATTTGCTCGCGGAACAATCCAAAAGGATTGTTCCGTTCTTGCAGACAGCTTTGATCAGGAACAGATAATTCTCCAAGAACTCCATACTGCCACAAAAAGAGTTGATCTTAAAATAAATTTTTCAAAAACACAATGTATGACAAATTTAGGCCACGACAAAACATCTTAGTAGAAGACAAAGATATTGAGCTAGTTGACTCCTATAAATACTTGGGCCATGAGATCAGAATAAGTCGAGACAACCAAACAATCGAGCTGAAAAGAAGAATAAACCTCGCTTGGGCTGCATTTGGAAAATTGAAGGATTTTTAGGTCTAAGATTCGAATGTGTCTGAAAAGAAAAGTATTTAATCAGTGTATTTTACCAGTAATGACCTACGGCGCAGAAACTCTAACACCCACAAGAACAACAGTGAGTAAACTACAAGTTGCGAAAAGGGCAATGGAGAAAATAATTTTAGGGATTTCTGTAGGTGATAGAATACCCAATGCTACTATACGCAAAAGATCAGGAGTAGCAGACGTTATTGAAAGGATCTTCTTACTCTAGTTCCATGACCGTTATCGATCGTTGGATATCATTGACTTTATTGACAGCAGCTCTAAATAACGATGTATTTGATTTTCCACACCATTGCCTTAGATTTTTCAGCATGATGTTCTTCTTCTACCAGGACCACGATTACCTGGATCTTTCCTGAATGATTAGATGTAAAAGATCATATTTTTCAGGTGTCTCATATATGACGAAGTATTCCAGCTTGCGTTTCTTTATTGTATGACAGTTGTGTTGTTTGGTTCAGCCGTCTAAGGACCTCCTCATTTCTAACTTTGTCTACCCAGCTTATTTTTAGTAGCTGTCTATATACCCACATCTCAAAGGCTGTCAAGCGTTTAAGGATAGCCTGGATTAGAGTCCACGCTTCCACTTCATACAGCAGAACAGAAAAGATGTAGCAAGATGTCATTCGAACTCTAAGGTCAATGCTAAGATCGTGACTGCAAAGGACGTTTCTAATTTTTACAAAGGCAGCTCGGGCTTGTTCTATTCGGCTTTTAATTTCTGCAGTTGGATCCCACCTCATTGAAAGGATAACAACACTAAAGTGGAACTGGGCAGGTCATGTAGCAAGATCAGTTGATGACCGGTGGACAAAAAGAATTTTGGAATGGAGACCCCGAATACAGACTAACAGAAATAGAGGTCGACCCCCAACGAGATGGACAGATGACATAAAAAGAGTGACTACAAATTGGATTCAGATGGCGCAAAATCGGACTAAGTGGAAAAGCATGCGAGAGGCCTATGTTCAGCAGTGGACGTTAGAGGCTAGTTGATGCTGATGATGAATCCGAAAGGATCTTCCCGGCAAAAACCATACGATATTACTATTATACCATTTAAAATAGTTCATAATTTTTTTCTAAATATTTATCTGTGTATTTCGTTTAGCTTTAAAGGAGGGTAGCTATTATTAAAATGCACTGTAATTACCGTTTAACATTTGCTGTCCAGGTAAACTTTTTTAAAAGATAACAATATAAAAAAGATTGCGAATTCACCTCCGTTCTTTTAAATTCGCTGGCGTGTGTATTTTATTTTTCCGTTATTCGGATCCATTTAATAATTTTAACTATCTTCACGCCTGTCTGAATCCATATCTAATATTTAATTTATATGTGAGTTTCCATTTAATATTATTTCTGCTGACTCATGTGTAAACATGTGTAAAATCCCGTAAAAAATTGTGTTTACTTATACTATCAGGCATGTTTAAAATGTTTTTTTCTTTTTAGCGGAATTTGAAGTCGGCACGCCATTAGCTGGAGGACCTTGTAATTTTTTGGTAAAAGGGGCAGTGAAACACACTGGATCAATCTTAACGCCGACTTACCCTGGCGCCTATCCCAAAGCGCTTCACTGTACTTACCAATTTCTTGGTGCTCCGGGAGAGAGGATCCGATTGGAATTCAGGGATTTTGATTTGTTTTTTGGAGGGCCACAGTAAGTATTTTTAGTATAAGGAAATTGTTGTGTTGAGTTTTTTTAATATAGAGGCATAGATATAACAATGGAACTGGCTAATGAAACAATACACTAGAATATATGAACCGGATGTAAGAAAACCGAAAGAAGAAAGAGAAGAATTTTGTGACACTACAATGTACGCTTGAAACAGATTCATTTAAGCCATAGTATGCAAATTGCATAATAAAACCTTACGAACTAATAAGTTTAAGTTATTGCATGGATACCCAAATGTAATATAAAAATACTTTAGTTACTTGTACATAAAAGTACTATAATTTCTTAGTTATTCGTTAAGAAACTCTTCCGCTAGATAATATGGCCTTTCAGATTAATAGGCTTTTGTCATTTACGGAACTTAAGGAAAGAAGTAGATTTAAGTTGCAAAGGGAGATGGTTGTATAATTTTTTTCCAAATATGGTACAGATTTCTTTACTAACCAAGTGGACGGGATCGGTAAATACACATTAAAGGTTGAATTTCTGATGGAGTTGTTGATGGAGATGTTAGGTATTGCTCGAAAAACGTGTAGGTGTTTACGAATTAAGCAAACAGTTTCTAAAATATGTAAAGAGGAAAGAGTTAAAATCCCGTAAAGTTTTTAATTTAAAAATAACATTAGATTGGGCAGCAGTACAAGAACCCAAAAAAGGAAGACCATATCGAAGATGAGACTCGAACAAAGAAAAATATGTTATTTTGGAAGATGCTTAATTGATTTCCTTCGAAACAGATCTTATTGCATAGCAGGCTGAGGCTAGTTTCTTACTTAACAAATCGATATGAAGGGACCATTTAAGGTTGCTGTCTATAAAAATACCAAGAAATTTTACAGAATCACGATACTGATCTGGCTGTTATTAAGAAGCAAGGTTGAAGAGCTCCTTTATAGGATAATGCTACTGTCTTATCACATAAAAGAGAGTAAATTAGAGTCTGACCATGTGTTTATTTTACAAGATCAGAAGTTATAGTTGCATGAAAACTTGCAATATTAGAGTTCTCAGGTGATACTGGTATCATCAGCAAAAAGAAAAAATTTCCATCGATTATTAAGTTAGTGATGTCATTTATAAAGATAAGGAAAAGTAGAGGACCCAATACTGAACCTTGTGGTACTCCACATACGATGCTTTTGTGACTAGAGTCAGTATCATTTGCTCTAACTAGTTGTTTCCTATTCCAAGTAAGATTGGAACCAATTAAAAGAAATACCTCGAATTCCGTAGAAATTTAGTTTTTTTATCAAAATGTCGTGATTTACACAATCAAAAGCTTTGGTATAGTCACAAAATAGTAGCAGTGTAAAGTTTATTGTTTAGTGCTTGATAGAACTTATGTAGTACAGAAAACATAGCATCACTGGTACATTTATTAGATAAAAACCCGAACTGACTTTGTGATAAAATGTTGTTTTCAACAAGAAAGGACATAAGTCGGGCTTTTATCAGTATCTCAATAATTTTGGATAGGACAGGTAGTAAGGCAATAGGTCTATAGTTGCAGACATTAGATTTATCACCACCCTTATGAAGAGGAACAATAATGGCTGTCTTTAGGCACTCTGAAAATATACCTTTTTTAAAGGAATCGTTAATTAGTGAGACCCGGACTTCCAACACATTATTTGTGAGATTTAAGAAAATTTTTATGGATAGTCCATTAGTACTACAGGAAGATTTGATTTTGATACAAAAAAAAATTGTGACCGGTTGAATGCCAAATGCTTATGCCAAAAAACAAAACAAAAAACAAACATAATGTTGCCACCAATGATCCAAGATTCCCCAAGAACAACTTCATCTTACAACATGACAATTACCCGGTGCATACGAGTAGAATTTTTTGACAATGATTAAAGAAAAATTTATGTTCATTGTCTTACGTGGCCTGCTCGGAGTCCTGACCTTGACCCCATCGAAAATATGATCGCAGAATTGACAAATAAATTAAATAAAAGGAACCTTAGGCCAGAGAAGAAAATTGAACTATAGGTATCAATTGAGCAGGCATAGGAGGAGCTTGTTGCAATATAACATGAGGTGATTGATGCTCTATATGAACAGAAGATTGCAAAGTTATCTTGATAATAATGGGGCTTTCACAAAATATTAATTAGGCTACTGTTTATTATTTAATATAAAATAAATTTAAAATCAAATGTATATTTTAACCCACTGCCTTATCTTCGTTATTAAGAACATAATCCATTTTGTTCAAAAAACTTCTTTCTTTAATTTTTAGGTTTATGTTATTTTAATTTTTTAATTTTAATCAACCAATTCCGAACCAGCCACTGGTAATTAACGTCACTTTAACGCAAAATGTGCGTTTAAACTAAATAAAAATTTAAAAAATAGGCTACTAGATATGTAAGGGTGTAAACTATTTGAAGAGTGCAGCCGTAACTTCGTTAAGTTAGCCAAAATTTATTAATTTACATTTTAAAGTTAAGAAAATAGTTGAGAGGATGAACTTTAACCTTTAACTACGGGCGCCCCTCCATTAGTCATAACTACGTGCGCGGTGTATTCTGTACACCACCGACTAAAAACGCAAATAAAAGCCACAACTAGGTATTTTTAGTACATATATTGTATATAATAAATGTAGGCATATATTTAAGAGAATGTCTTAACATAAAAAATAATACATAACGAAAATATAAAGATTAGCAACAAATATAAGAACAAAAACTCAACCACTTCTTTTTCTCTAAAAATAACCTTCTTGAGATTCTTGTATATTAGCTTAACATTAAAAATATTATAAAACTAGTATATAAATCTAAAAACTAGGAGTAAATAATCATTCACAAATGAACATATTTGAGAATATGTGTGCTATTCACTTTCGTTTTCTTCCTCGTTTGCGTCTACTAAATTACAATTTGCACAAATTGTAACAGAGTGCTCTTTACAAACCATTCTATTACATTTGTTGCAAGATATTGTTGTAACTCTATTTTTGCTCCTTCCACAACAATGGCACCTCCCCCGTTTTTTTGCTGGTGGTTCTTCATCGTGGTCGTCTTGTACGTTTTTGTATTTCTTCAAGAATATTTTTAAATCCAGAGGTAAACTCTGTATTTCCGCCCTCTCAGAAAGATGAGGTCTTATCAATGCCAATGATAATTCTTTTAGAAAAACTCTTCTATATTTTTGAGGATTGTCGATGTTGGCGCATTGTACAGGATCTGGCTGTTAATTCCGGCAATATTCAGGAGTTGAAAAAACAATGCCATTGGCCATCTTCGTGTTCTTCGGGATACCGAATAGGTACTGCACATTTTGTCTACAGTGTCTACGCCTCCTTTATGTGAATTATAGTCTAAAATTATCATTGGTTTTCCTGTTTCGGGATCTACTGTAGAATTACTGTGCATGGTAGATAGGAGAATGACAGCTTTATTTTTTTTGGTGTGTAGGATACAATGGTAACTTCTTTTTGAAAACCAAAAGTGGATGATCCAATTGGTGTGTTTTTTCTTGGTAAAAACTCTGGAGGTAGTTCCCTTTTATTTCGTTTAAGTGTGCCAACCATCGTTATCTTTTCCTTCAAAAGGTCAATTGCCAACGGATAACTCGTATACCAATTGTCGCATGTTAAATTACGGTTTTTACCTTTCCAAGGTTGAAGCAGGCGATGGGTAATATCCGTTGGTGTGTTAGATTTTTTGTAGGGCCCTTCCGGTTGTTGACCACAATACACCTCAAAATTGGTGACATAAAAGGTCTGCGCGTCACATAACACAAACACTTTTAAGTCATACTTTGCAGGTTTACTTGGAATGTTTTTCTGAAGCTATTGTCTTGTGGCATTGTAAATTACTACTAAACTAACTAATTATGCAAGGAAAGATTGAAGGTAGGCGCAGCATAGGTAGGAGAAGAATGTCGTGGTTGAGAAACCTCAGGGAGTAGTTTGCTTGCACTTCCATACAATTGTTCCGAGCGGCAGCCTCCAGGGTCAAAATTGCCATGATGATAGCCAACCTTCGTAGCGGAGATGGCACGTGAAGAAGAAGAAGATTGTAAATTAATTAATATTAAACTGGGAATAAGCCACAATTAAAGATAAAAATACGTTTATTGACGTTTCAATTTCCACTTCGGAAATCGTTCTCAAAATACAAACAGTAAATTAAACAAATTTTGTTTTTTGTTAAATAGTGAAAAATTCTTCTAATAATTTAATTTTATCTGACTCATTTATATTGACAATTCAGACATACATTATGCATTTTAAAGTAGACGACTTTAAAATGATATTGCCAATATTGTTGAGTTGCGCTCCTGGGACGACTTTACTTATAAGATAGTTCATTCGATTACATGAAATCAACTTTAACTTGAGAATATCCGTCAGAAAAAATCATAGCATGTAATTCGTCTTTAAAAAGACAAACACATGACATGATGACAGTAAAATTCTCCTGTTAGTGATTCCATAGTAAATTATGAGGGAAAAAACAGGAAAAAAACCTCATAATACTATCCCGACATTGTAAGTATTTGTTCGTGAATTTAGTTTACCTTCAACAAACATCAAAATTCTGATTTTATATGTTACGTTATTTAAAAAACATAAATGATGTATCCTCTATATGTTACTGACTTACTAATACTGGTATTTTCTTATTAATAACTTCCTCTTTCAATATTGGTAACCAGATTCTACTACATTCTGCCGAGGAATTTGCGACACAATTGGCCTCATTTAGCATAATTAGAGCCGCTTGTTTGATTTTTCTTTTTTTACCATCCGTTTCTTGTAGGACTACATTTGAATTATTCCATTGAACCTTATGTTCATTATTCCATGCGTGTTTACAGATTTGACATCTATCAAATTCTCTATTTTTAATATAAGATTGATGTTCACTTATTCTAACATTTAATGGCCTTGACGATTCACCTAAATAAAGCTGATCGCATTCACAAGGTATTTTATTTTTTTCTGATAATCTAATTTTAATTTTAATTTCTGATAATTTTCTAATAAATTAAATTATTAGAAGAATTTTTCACTATGTAACAAAAAACAAAATTTGTTTAATTTACTGTTTGTATTTTGAGAACGATTTCCGAAGTGGAAATTGAAACGTCAATAAACGTATTTTTATCTTTAATTGTGGCTTATTCCCAGTTTAATAGTAATTAATTTACTTGGAATGTATTGCACAAAGTTGCATCTACCTCTAAAAGGTATCAACATTTTATCGATAGTCATTTCTTCTCCCAAGGAATAGTTGCTGCTACAGTTTTTCATAAACGTATCAAGAGTAAAGCGAATTTCAGCAAGTTTGTCAATTGATTTTCGGTCCTTTCGAGTATCTTTGTTGTCAAACCTAAGAGCAGCAAGCAAAAATAAAAATCGATCTGCGCTCATACAAGCTCGAAAGATTTATGAGCCGATACCATCTTTTGTCCACAATTCGAGGAAGTGTGTATGATTTTGTTATTTAGTCCCTGCAAGAAATAATAATCCTAATAATGTCATGATTTTCCTGTTTAGTCGTATCTTTAACCCGTCTTGGCCGTTTATAATTTAATCGCATTTTTGCAATCTGCAAATTTGTACATTCAACTATATTTTCTATGATTTCATTTCTAAAGAGTTTTTCAAAAGCACTTAGTTCCGTACTAACATCTCTCGCACAAACTGTTGGCCCAGGAAATATCTTGACAATATTTTTTGAAGGAGTTTTAGTAAATTTGCTAAGAAGAGATTTCTGATACCATTTGATTTTTCTGTCTTTTGCTATAAAATAATCATTATCTTCATCAAGATCTGAACTGTTTTCAATGTTACTGTTTGTGTCCGAGTCAATCGTATATTGATTTTCGTCATTCAGTGTCGTGCTCCGTTTTTTCTATTAGCTCGTCGTCTGAAGTATCTGGGTCTACACCAACATCTTCATCAGATTCTTCCTCAAATATAGCTTGAGCCATAGCTCTAAGTTCATCTTCTGAGAGTTTTTGGGGATTTCTTACTGGTACACGATCCCTGCAAAGTAAATATTTTGTAGTACCTCTCGATTTATAAACGTTACGAAGACGTTATGAGGAAATAAAGAAAAGGATTACACAAGCTAGAAGAACAATTGGCTGTCTAAATGGAATACTTTGGAGCTCTGAAATAGGAATAAAGCGAAAATATAACATCTATGAGTCACTAATTAAAAGCAGTCTACTTTATGGAGCAGAAACTTGGAGAATAACCGAGAACAACAGAAAAAAATTAGAAGCTGTAGAAATGGATGTGTTTAGAAGATCGTTAGGTATATCCCGCAGGGAAAGAGTTCGAAATGAGGAAGTAAGACGAAGAATTGGAATAGATGGTTACTTAACAACAGACATTGAGAGGAAACAGTTGATTTGGTATGGTCATGTTCAAAGAATGGAAGACACAAGACTACCCAAGAAGATTATGCAGTGGGTACCACCAAACCGCAAAAAACGAGGAAGACCCAAAAAGACATGGAAAGAAGGGGTAACTAAAGCAATGAGTACAAGAGATCTTAGAGACGGCCAATGGGATGATAGAAGGACGTGGAAGTTAGGCATCGGACAACGTCGAAAGACGTTCTTAAAACCGATATATATATATATATATATATATATATATATATATATATATATATATATACGAGAAATATATAGAGGTAACGTTTGTAATTTTTATTATTTATTTCTAATTAATATTTCAAAGAGACATGACCGTATTGCTATGGAAGAAAGAACATGAAAAAACAAGACCACAAAAACAACTAGAAGGTCGTTAAATAGTCCAATAATAGGTACTCACAAATATCCAAATAGATAACGGTATATTAAGTTATGAGAAAATGCTAAAATAAAATATTTGAACAAATGTATTACCATAAAACTAGTTTTAATATAATAAAATGAAAGCTTTATTAAAATTTTAATAACAAATTACAAATTCTTTTATTCAAAACGTTGCAAAATGTCTAGCTTTTGTTACATATAAGTCGCTATACATTAATAATGCTATTTTTTAGTAGATAAACGTAATATAAATCTCACAAAATTTACTTACATAACTAGGTGCTTGGTGTACTACATACACCACTGGTAAACTTCTCCTGAATTTTTCCAACCGTCAGTCTATCTCTGCAGCAATCAATTTTACAACTGTTGAGGTTTATAGCTGACACATTAGAGATAGGTTAGGTAGAGGGACACGTGCGCAACCAGTGCTTATTAGAAATAGCGGCCAATTTAGTGCGACTGGTGTACTGAGTACACCGTAGCCCGTAGTTAAAGGTTACATATGCATACTATATATCAAAACTAAAAGGCAATATTTTATTTGTGTATTACACGTTTGCTTTTTTTGTAGTTGTCCATTTGACTACGTGAAAGTGTACGATGGGCCAGATAATAGTTCAGCTGTGATTGGAACCTATTGTGGACAACAACGTAATCTAGTCATTTATTCGTCTGAATCCTCTCTTCTCATTGCATTCGTCACCCTCCCACGCACTGCCAATACTCAGAACCGAGGTTTTAAAGGAATTTTTGAGTTTTCAAACTCATTTACAAAATTAGGTAAGATATTTATTGCCTTATTGATGCATGCTATGTTTGATAAAAGCTATTATGTCGAAGGAAATATTAAAATTCATGATATATAATCTTTCGTAATTGTTAACAAACCTCGCGAATGATTTTCATGTATTTTTTTCTACTGATTGTCACCTTTTGACGTTAGTGTTAATAATATTAGTTAGTTTAATAATTTCGTTTAATCTGTCGCAACTGGCTAGATGATTAACGTCTATGCCATTAAAAAAACTAATAATTTCGCATTGACCGAAGCCATGAGTTCACAGAAGCATGAAAACTTTGCTCTTTTGTCCACTTTACAGCTAACGAATTCGTCTGTAGTCATTTGTTAAGTTTCGCAGGTATTTTTGGGGGTTCGTGGCACGTTAGCTATGTTAATTGTAAAAATGACATCGGCTGAGGATATGATCTGAAGTCGATCTAATCGAAGAAGTGAAAGATCTCCCCAAAAAAACGACAAAAATGGCGCTGGTGGGCAACATCATTGTTCAAAAGCATTATTAACCCTGCTGTATCGTTCAAGTCAACTATGCAAATGTACTGTTCGGGTCAATATGACCCAACTATGGTTTACGGTCCTTAATCGAAATAAAATAAGCTAATGGTGCTAAACAAAACTTCATTAACAAAAAATTATAGTTAATAAACAAAAATTATGTTGCTAATGTAAATTAAACCTTATTAATAAAAATAAAAGGCATTTTTTCCCAGAAAAGCCTAAGAACAAATACCTAAAAAAATTTATTTAGATTACAACTGGAACAGTAATAAAAAAATGGGTTTTACAAATATATTTGTGACATATACAACATTAAATATTAGTCTTGTTTGTTTTAGAGCAAATTACAGCTGCCGTTTACAGGCGAGTTGATTGTCATAGACGGTTCTAGTCTCTACTCGCTTCTGTTCGTGTTCTTTTTTGTTCTTGTGAGTCTTTAGTTTTTGGTAATTTTTTTCTGGAAAGGATAAGTGGTTTTACCAGTGTTTTTTCCAATTTCTCAAGAAAAATTCGCCGTTTGGTAAGTTTGTTGGTGTTCTACTGTGGATTTATTGATATCCATAAATCGAACGCATTGTAGGCAGGAATGTCCAGCTTATTATGAAAAACTGTCATAGGCTAGCGATTTGTCTTTCTCTTACATGTATATGTAATAACAAGCTGATCTAAAGTATCCACTGCTCCCTTACTGGAATTGTAATCTAAAATAATTTGGGACTTTTTGTCATTTCTGTCACGAATAGCCTTATCATGTTGCAAAGTGCTCATAACAATAACATCTGGCTCTGGCTTACTTTTTCTTATAGTCCCCAGCATTGTGTTTTTTTCTTTTTAAAAGACGTCCTAAATTTTATAATTTAAAAAAGTGATCACAAGTAATATTGTGGCCTTTCAAATCACTACACAAGTCGCACAACACACGCATTCCCTGATTCCGTTCAGGCGCGGCACCTGCTTTCTTTCTTTGCTCGTTTGCTTGAAATGTACTCCTTGAAGGAACAGCGACCTCTAAAGGCAACTATATGCTCGTCCACAGTAACAATTTAATCAGGGTTAAAAAATTTTGGTAGATTTTCTACCCATTTTTCTCAAATTCCACGTATTGCAGCAAGTTCATTAGTATGTCTCCTATCCTGTCTAGTAGTCTTGTTATCAAAACGTATTACTTGCAAAATTTTTGTAAATACTTCCAGAGAAATTGTTGCTTGACATACACCACGACCCGTTTATTCATTCCACAAACTTTTAGTATCGTCAAATGAATTTTAAAATCATCTAAATAAAACCAATGTATGCTTAAAACCATTTTATTAAGTCTTTCAGTTGGTTCAAAAACGCTGTCATACATGTTGGTCATATTTATAAATTGGTTGCAACTGTGTCAATAAAGAGTACGTCAAATAACATTTTTTATTTGACAAATCGTGATATGCAAACGATGTACTGCAGGATGTTACACGTGGAATAGAACAGCAGAATTATCACCACTTTCTTCCTCACTTTCACTACTTGTATTGTTTTCTGTCTCTGATATGCACTCATCACTCTCTGACACATTCGCGAGCTAGCGAAGCTCATCTTCGGTTAGCGTTCTTCGATGCGACATTATCAACATGCAAACATAGACGAAATTTAAAATGTAAATGGCATATCAGTGTCCTACCAGCCTACCACTTGTCTATCACCCCCCACTTCCTTCTACGTGACATGCAATTATAAATGACATCGTCCAGATATACTACACATTTTGTACAAGTTCTAGCTTGCAAAAACTTGTTTCTATTTATAGATGTACCTGACTGACATACTGTTAGAAAATTTATAAAATACTGCCAACTAAATATACGTACACAGATAATTTTTACCGGTTTAAATACGTGGGTTATAATGACCCGAACGTACTATAGGTAACAATTTAATTTTTATCAAAAAAATCAGGAAGTTGATTTTTTATCTCGTATGCAAATAAAAGACCGCATATTAGGTAATAAAGTCACGAAACACCAAAACGTAACGCCACGTAATAATTTTCAAAATAAGAAATATTTTTTGTTTGGGTCAAATAGACCCGAACAGGACAGCAGCGTTAAATGAAATTGGTCCAAAATTCGCGAAAGAAGATACAAAGTTTAGAGAAGCGATACCGCCAACAGAAAGATAATGTTGACCCTACGATATTTAGCTAATGGTAACTCATATATATCAGGATTAATAAAAGAACCACTCTGAAAGTGATCCAAGTGTACGCTCCGACCAAAAGCCACGACGATGAAGAAGTAGAAATATTTTATGATGAAATAAGAACTGCTATAGAAACAAATAAAGCAAATTACGAAATACTATTAGGAGATTTTAATGCTAAATTGGGCAAAAAAGAGGAAGATTATGAACATTTTATTGGTAACTATGGCTACGGGAAAAGAAACTGAACAATGAACTCCTTTTTCAATAAAAAACCAAGCAGAAAATGGACATGGATGAGTCCCGATAAAAAGACAAAGAATGAAATAGATTATATCTTAACGAAGAATAGAAACCTAGTAGAAGACGTATCAGTATTAAATCAGTTTGACCTAGGAAGCGATCATAGACTAATAAGAACAAAACTAGTAATTAACAAAAAACTAGAAAGAAAAAGAATACATGAAAAAAGATACACATGGACATCTGAAGAAATCAAAAATAGTGAATTTAATAAAAAGATAGTGCATGCATTAAATCAAGTTAGCATGCAGCAGATAAACTCCAATGATATTGATGATTTGAATAACCTTATTACCGAAACAGTGAATAAAAGCCTTCTGCAACTGAAAAAACTGAAAACAACATACAATGAATTAGACAAAGAAATATTACAACAAATAGAAAGAAGGAAGATCTTAAATAAATCTAACAAAAGGGGAACCGACGAATATAGAGAACTTAATAGGCAGATTAGAAAAGGAATCAGACAACAAAAAAGAAAAGAAAACGAAAAATTAATAACAACAACTATTGAAAAAAATAAGAGTATGAAATGTCTCAGACCGACACTAGGACGACGTCAGATGATATCATTAATAGGAAAAGACGAAAATGAAATCACAAGTAGAGAAAACATACTGACACGAATAGAAGAATTTTACACAGAACTTTACAGATCACATCAACAAGATGATGAGATGAGACCAGCACGGAAATTAATAAAAAATGTTGGATCAGAAATAATGCCAAAAGTAACAATTTCAGAGGTAACTACAGCATTGGAAAACATGAAGAGAAATAAAGCTGCAGGAGAAGATAGTATTACCACAGATATGATATTAGAAGGAGGTCAGGAACTAATTGCAATTGTAACTAAGCTTGTGGACAGTTGTTTACATCAGGGCAAAGTCCCTAAGAGCTGGAACAACTCTAAAGTAATCTTATTGCACAAGAAAGGTGATAGTCGAAAATTGGAAAACTACAGACCCATCAGCCTATTGTCACACCTGTTTAAAATACTCACCAAAGTCATAACTACTCGACTAACAAGGAAATTAGACGAATACCAACCATATGAACAGGCAGGTTTTAGAAAAGGCTATTCAACTTCCGATCACCTGTTAACCACAAAAATATTAATAGAAAAATGTAACGAATACAAGTTTCCAGTTTTCCTTGCATTTGTAGACTATGAAAAAGCTTTCGATACCATAGAACACACGGCCGTAATAAACGCAATGCAAAATTGTAGAATAGACAGCAGATATATTAACTTAATAAAAGAAACTATGAACCAAGCTACAGCTACATACTACCTAAATGAAAATGAACACACGAACCCTGTACCACTAAACAGGGGAGTCAAACAGGGAGATACTTTATCACCCAAACTGTTCACCTTAGTTTTGGAGGACGTTTTTAAAAACCTAAATTGGAAATATAAGGGAATAAACATCAATGGCCGCTACCTCAGTAATCTACGATTTGCAGATGACATAATCCTGATAGCTACTGACCTACAAGAAATGCAAACCATGCTTGTAGAACTTCATACCGAATCTTCTAAAATAGGACTGAAAATGAATTTAAACAAAACAAAAGTCATGCACTCCGAAGACACCGTGACAATAATAAACGATAAAGTTATAGAAAAAGTTGAAGAATATATATACTTGGGACAAAAAATAATCCTAAATAGGGAAATTCAGACTGAAGAAATAAAAAGAAGAAGAAAGTTAGCTTGGGCAGCATTCGGTAAACTGAACTATATACTCAGAAATCAACAAATTCAATTACATCTTAGATCTAAAGTTTTTGATGCATGCATTATCCCGATATTAACTTATGCGGCACAAACATGGACAATCACAAAAAAGAATATGAATATACTTAGAGTCACTCAACACGCGATGGAAAGAGCAATGCTAGGTATATCACTTAAGGACAAGAAAACAAACACATGGATAAGACAGAAAACCAAAGTCACCGATGTGGTGCAAAAAGCATTAAAGCTGAAATGGGAATACGCTGGACATGTAGCTAGGAGCGATCTAAACAAATGGCACAGATCAATTTTAACCTGGAGACCATACCAACACAAAAGACCCAGAGGCAGACCTCCTATGAGATGGACAGATGATCTGAAAAGGACTGCCGGGAAAAATTGGCTACAAGTAGCGTACAATAAAAAACAATGGAAAGGAAGACTTGAAGAGGCTTATGTTCAGATGTGGACGTGAATGGCTAGACGAAGAAGAAGAAGAAGAAGAACTCATATATAAGTTGTATGTACTGGGTTCTCTAAAACTTCTTACTCTCGATATAAACCAATAGGTGTTAAATAAGATAGTTAAATTAAAAAGTCCACTTCATTATTGCAAATTAGATAATTAAAATAAAATCACGACGATGTTCGATACTTTTACTCGGAAGCGTACACACTGTGGTACTAACCACAGCCAAAAGAATTACTTCTCAATTTTCTTTTGATGTACCGCCCAGTGAGCTTATTCCAGCGAAGGCAAATACGTACGTTTACTATCGTTTGTTGGGGCGTACATATTTACGGAAGGCGTTTTATCGCAAGACTTCGACCACGTGCGTTCGCCAAATGTGTATGCGCCGTGGACAAATTCGAATGAAATTATAATTTTGAATTCTTTCAATTCCCTGTATCCGATTCTTCTCGATTGACGATGATAAAAGATCGTAATCGAAATGTTGAAGTCGTGGAGTAAAATATTGTTTTATTGACAGCTACTGAATTATTACATTATAGTTGTTGTTGAGGTAAAAATAATTTATAATAGACTGCGTCCCAAACTAGTCCCGAAGCTGTATTTATAATCTAACTAAAATGCTACGATTCATTAAATAAGTGTATTGCCCTTTGCATAGAACAAAAACCCTTGACTTTTGAAAGCTGGCAAATATAATTTGAACTGAGGAACTGATTGCAGTCATTTCCTCAATACATATTAGGTTACCTTTAGTTTGCTGTAAGTTGAACAAATTTTAATTAAGCTATTATTCGATATGTTGTACGATTATACACGACGAGGAGAACGAGGTCCCTCACCAGTCACGAATGTATATAATAGTCACTCTATATTATTATGCACTTTATAAGAACCAAGGAATGTACGCAGTGCAAAGTTTACAATAACAGTACTTATCATTTAACTCTATAGCTTTATTAACCTTATGTGCATTTCAGATAAAAAATATCCACCTTAAATAACTTTTGAACTTCTAATTAAAAAAAAAACACAAAAACGCGTCAATTATTATTTAAAGGGGGAGACATTATATCATATTTAAGGTTGCTGGGAAATGCACCCTCTCACCCGCTGTATCATCTTTGTTTTTAATTACTTCCTCCTTTTTTATTTCATATTTGCATTCTCGTTTTGTACTGATTTCAAAAATATATCACACATGATGCTTGAAGTGATTAGTTTATGAGAAAAACAAATACAAAAGCAAGAAAACTGGATTGAACAAAAATTATTTTTTTAGCAGTTTTATAACATTTCGAATGAACATTTCACTACCAAAATTGTTTACAATAATTGTTTAAAATGACTGCCATTTACTTTCCGTACAATAGTACAATCTATTTGATCATTCTTCTCTGACATTGCTTAACACGTCTGCATTTAATTGTCGACATTCATCCTCTATTGTTTGTTGTAAAACTTCTAGAGATTCTGGTTGAACAACATAACTTTTTGTTTTTAATTACTTCCATAAGAAAAAGTCTAAGGATGTTAAATCTGGTGTCCTAGGTGGCCAATCCATCATCTGTCCTCTTCTGTCTATCCAATGAGCGGAAAACGTTTCGTTTTAAAATTGTCGCTCAGGTAGAGCAAAGTGTAGAGGAGCTCCATCGTTTTGAAATACAACCAAATCTTCGGAAAGATTTAGCGAAAGAAGGGTCTATCGTTTAACCTTTGAGGATGATGGTTGTACAATTTACGTACAATACGTGGATCATTCTCAGCCAAAATCGGTACTTATGTCTGTTTACCAAACTATTTAATGAAAATGAGCATTCGTTGGAAAAGCAAATATTGTTTAACAATTGCGGATTGTTAATGATGTGTCATTGATAGGCAAAATTCAAGACAACGATCAAAATCTCTTTCGTTTAACTCTTGTACTAATTTAATTTTATATGGATGAAACTTAAATTTATGGAGGACTCGGAAGGCTGTAGAAGATGAAACACCAATTGCTCTGCTTATTCTTGACAGTGACTGTGATTGCTCAGGCTCAATGTTAACTTGTCCTAAAATAGTTACTTGGATTGCTTCGTTATTTACAAGTACCTGTCGGTTATGTTTTTTATTGCAAACTGACTCTGTTGCTCTAAATTTTTGCATCAGTTCAATCACATACTTATTTGCATATTATTATTTTTGTAGTATTATCCTACAATTTTGATTCATTCTTGCAACTTGTAAACCATTTCAGCGATCAAATTGTACACGTATCAAAATAGTCTATTATAAGTTATGACAAATTGTCATTAGCTATTAATCAATTAAAATAACTGTCCAAATAATATCAAAAACCTTTAATAAAGCTTTAATAAAAGTGAAGCTTTTTGTTTCTTGATTCTTGAAGGTACTAAAAATAGTACGGTTAAATATTTTAAAAGTTTAAATTATACTACAACATATTTTGGTACAGTCAATTCAGGTGAGAGAGATACTATCTTGTTAAAAGAAAAATTGTCTGTCATGAACTAATCACTTTTCAACCAAACTTTTCACAATCAAGCCAAATGTATTATACATTTCTAAAATCAGTACAAATAGAAGAAACCAAATATCAAATAAAAAGGGAGAAATAATTAAAAAAAAATAAAGGGATGGTACGGGGGTGAGAGGGTGCATTTCCCAGCAACCTTAAATATATTATAATGTTTTCCCCTGCAACTATTAATTGACGTGTTTTTGCGTTTTTCCTAAAAATTAGAAGTTCAACAGTTATTTAAGTTTGATAGTTTTATCTGAAAAGCACTGAATTTTACTTCTATAATAAATCTTTGTGTAAATATTTAAAACAAAAGCAAAAACAAAATAATAATGCATCTATTAATGAAAATTAATTTTTTAGATTTCATAAAAAACGATGGGGAACACATCCGAGGTACTGAGTGTGATCAAAAAATTCTAAGTAAGAAAGAATCCAGCGGCGTTGTCGTCAGTCCGAATTACCCGTTTCCTTACATGCCTAAACTGGTCTGCAGGTATTTCATCTACGGCATGCAAGATTCGCAGCACCTCGAAAGAGTGCGTTTGGATTTTGTTATGTTTGAAGTACCTAAAGGACCGAAAGGAGAGTAAGTATAAAATATGTTTTTTGATAAATATTTATTTAAATTTCCAGGGTATACTACAATAATTTCCCTTAGTTAAAAATGCCGTTTTTTCATTAGCAACCCTTTATTGAAATAATTCCTACGCCACTGGATTTAGAGTGGCTTTAAAGAGCTATGACAACAATTTCCTTAACATAATATTTACAAGTAACAAACTTATAAATAACAAATTTTAAAACTTACCAACGTTGAGGTCCTACAGCGCATGAGAAAATAAAAATAAGTGCTTAATTTAGTGAAACAACGTAAATTTGAGTACCTCGGGCACGTGATGCGGAACGAAGAAAAATATCGAATTCTTCAACTCGTCATGCAGGGTCAAGTATTTGGCAGGAGAGGACCTGGACGCCGTCGTATCTCGTGGTTAAAAAACATCCGACAATGGTTTGGAATGACCTTCTCGGAGCTGTTTCGCTGAGTAATCAACAATACCATGACAGCCTTGATAATCGCCAATATCTAGAACAGATAGGGCACTGAAGAAGAAGAAAATAAATTGAACAGGGCTGTAGGCCTTTTTCACGATGCCATGCGACAAACTGATGCTGCTAAACACAAGTCACCAAAACTGTTATAGCGGCATTTTCGAGATACTGGGAACCACTAAGTAACATCCATGTGTTAGCAACTGTAACTCAAAATCTATTTTTAGTTATAACTGCTAGGCGACAACCTGCAATAAATAAATCAAGTGGGAACATCAAGTAACTATAAGTGGAAATATTGTAAGAAATCGTATTTACGAACTTAATATTTCTAGTCGAAGACCATTTAAATGCCAAACTCTTTCCAGAGAAAATCGCTGCAAGATTAGAGTTGTGTCTCTTGAATACGTTTAAAATTATTCTTTTTCTGTTTACAATATCAGCCATTTCTGCGCTTTCTGTCTTTAAATTTGAATAATACAGAGTTTGTGTGAGATATTACCGAAATTTTTTATTCGTTTGGAAGACCTTTCGATACCATTATGTATGGAAATAATATCGTTCAATGATGAATCTAATATATAATAATGATGAATCTATATACAAGAAATTGGAGGAGGGTATTGCTGATGTACAATTTGGATTTTGCAGCGGTCTTGGCACAAAAGAAGCACCTTTTAGCATACAAGTATTGATACAACGAGCAAGAGATGTTAATACAGATGTCTTTGCCTGTTTTATTGACTTCAAAAAGGCATTTGACAAAGTACAGCATGAAAGGCTTTGAAACTTTGCGAATCGCAAACATCGATGACAAACATATAGGAATAATAGCCAATCTCTATAGAAAACAAGTAGCCAAGATTCGAGTAGACAATCAATTATTCGATGAAGTCCCAATACAAAGAGGAGTACGACAAGGTTGCATACTCTCGCCTTTGCTGTTTAAGGCGTACTCTGAACATCTATTTCAAGAAGCTTTGGGAGAAACGACGGATGACGTGATTGTTAACGGTGAAGTAATAAATAAAGATATACAGACGACACTGTCCTTGTTGCGGATAGTGCTGAAGAATTACAAAGACTGATAGATCAAGTAGTTAAGATCGGTAGAAAATATGGAATGAAACTTAAATAATAAGAAGACGACAATTATGATCATGAGCAAAAACCAAGATACAGATTCAAAGTTTATGGCAGACAATGAGGTATTGGATAGAACAGAAAAAATAACATACCTAGGATCACTCATACGATATTAAATGTAGGATTAAAAAGCAAGGAGTGTCTTCCAACAGATGAAAAAAGTTCTCTGTAATTTAATCTATGACTCAAAATCCTTAATTGTTATGTGTTTTCTGTTCTTATGTATGGAGCAGAGGCATGGACACTCACTGATGCATCTTGTAGACAGTTACAGGCTTTCGATATGTGGTGATATCGTCGCATGATCAGAATATCATATGTACATCATATAACTAACGACGCAGTAATGCAACGTTTACAAAAAAAAACCTTGAAATCCATTAAAGAGCGAAAGTTAGCATACTTTGAACATATAGTGAGAAATGAAAATAAATACAGAATCCTACGATTGATATTAGAAGAGAAAATAGAAGGAAATAGAGGACCAGGACGCCGCCGAATATTCTGGCTTAAGAATTTGAGACAGTGGACAGGTATGACCACCACAGACCTATTTCAAACAGCTGCTAATAAAATACGATGGGCCATTGTGGTAGCCAACATCCATAGAGGATAGGCACTAGCAGAAGAAGAAGACAATGAATATAAATCTGACTTAATTTAATCTATAGCATGGATTATGTTGGCTTGAATTTTAGCTGTCGTGTATGGCTTGTTCACATAGATTTTTAACTTAGAACTAAGAAAGAGTCTAATGGAGTCAAATCAAATATTTGTGGTCTATTCACTGACCTCCACGTGAGATGATCATACCCTCAAATTGCTTGTGCAGAATTTTTAATGTGATATGAGCTATCCGGCATATAGAGCCATCCTGTTGATGACCTGGCCAACGTCGTTTTAAAATATATGAACCGATGACGCCTTCAGTCCAAAATACACACAATGTTGACTTTTTTGGGATGGATTGGAACGTTAAGGGATCTTATGTGGGTTAATATCGTGCTAAATTCGACGATTCTGTTCGTTGACATATCCATCTATTTAAATGTGAGCTTTAACAGCAAAGATAATTTTTAAAGAAAATTAGGGTTAGTTTCCAACTACTCCAGAGCTCATCCAGCAAACACACATCGTTGTCTGTCGTTATTTACCTTCAGCTTCTGAAGAGTTGCTAAAATCCCATATGGCGTTATTGGCTAGTTATTGATGAACTATCTTTCTAACTAAGTTATTTGTAATTATTTTTAAGCTCTTAATAATCAGTTGGTAGCCACAGTTATATATTGGATTGTTTCTTGTACTTGAAATCCATAGGTACTGGCATTTTAAGTTTTGGAGGACCTGGGAGTCGTTAATGATATATTTTAGGTAGTTTTTTGCTGAGACTGCCTGATGCTTGATGACAAGTAAAAAAATATATGTCGGGAAACATTTTTCTTGGTTTTAAGAAATAGCTCACTTCATTGGGATGCCGCCATGCATTATTATGCGAATTCTTAAAGCAGAAAATAAATTTTAAGGATGTAAAATAGATGTCTTAGTTTGCTCATCAGAATAAGATCTTAAGCCTCTTGGTGTTCTAATTTCTCAAAAAAGGTTATTATAATCTAGATTTAGCCATACAGCTCACACTCTCTCTAAGGGAAAAATTCATTCATCCCAGATACCTAAGGTATCAAAAGGATTAAGCTCTGGTGGGACTTTTTCCATGTTATCGAGCCATAGGTGACTTGATATATTGGAGTATCTCTCAAAAAGTTTCGTACACATCTGGACGTCACGAGGAGTACAGCTTTCTGTATGGCCTTATAGAGATATTCATTTAGACCAAGCTGTTTGATGTTCTCTAGGAGGTTTTTGTGAATAACACCAGTAGTAGATAGAATAATAGGTACTGTTTGGGCACTTTCCATTCTTCATTGTCGCCTGCTTTGTATTTTTAGATCTTTCTACTTGGCTATCTTTCGTTGTTTTTAACACGTAAAGTGTTGTTTGCCTAGTAATTTTATTAACTAGTATGAGATCGGGTCTATTATGTGCCACTGGTTGGTCTGTAAGTACAGTGCGGTCCCAATATAGCTTTGTAGTTGTCATTTTCAAGCATTCTGTCTGAGACGTATTGATAATAAGGAAGATGGTCGGTTTGGAGAAGTCACAGTTTGTGAGCTAGTTCTTGGTGAATAATCTTTCCTACTGAGTCATGGCGTTCTTTATAATCAGTACCGACAAACGCCTGGCAGCCACCGGTAAGATGTTGGATAGTTTCTTGGGCTTGGCATCCATATCGGCATTTGTCATTTTGGACTTAAGGATCTTTAACAATATATTTCAGGTAATTTTTAGTTGGAATAACCTGATCTTGAATGTCGAGTAGAAAACCCTCAGTCCCAGGAAACGTCTTTCCTGATATCAACCAATAGTTCGACGCTGTATTGTCGACATATTCTTGGCTGATCTCATTGAGATGTCGCCCATGCAGAGATTTACCCATCCAGGTGCGAATTTTTTCTTGCTTAGTCAGATGGTTTATGCGCATTTCTGTTCCCTCAGTTTAAGCTGCGTTGTATCATCTACTGCGCAAATTGCTCGATGTAAAGTAGATGTCGCAGCCTGTACCTGAAAATAAGTTCTTAAATTAGTAACCTGTTTATCCAGTTGCTCACCTATGTCCATAAGTCCTCTTCCCCCTTGATACCGCGGTAATGTTGTTCTCTCTACTGCACTGCGTTTATTATAATCATTATTATTTTAATATTAGTTGTAACTAATATTAAATAAGACAAATCACAAATTTAAATTTAAATTAAATTTCCTTCATCTGTCACATATAGTAATTCTAGTTAATATTTTATATACACAGTTCTAGATCTTCCGACTAATTTAAATTGTAAAATATAACATTAAGTGAAAAAATATTAATTTAAACTACATAAAAAGCCAAAAATGGTCCTAGAGACTTACATTTAATTTAAAGAAATTAATTTCAAGGTGTGGTGAAATACAGTTTTAAGCTCATCCAAAAGAAATTTAAAATATATAGTATAAATGCAAGCAAAAATTTCCACAGTTTATTAAAACACATTATGTTTTTTAGTTGTTCAGACGGATATCTGAAGATCTACCTAAAAGGACAGGAAACAACAGATTCCTATGACAAATTCGACTACGAAATGTGCGGAGAAAACAGCAAGCCTACGGTTGTTGTTTCTGATGGCCCTAGACTGGTAATGGTCTTCAGTAGTGGAGAGCTTATGGGTCGGGGTTTTAAGGCCAACTATACTTTTGAGACTGGTAACTATTTTATCTATGTATTCATAAACTTATATACGTCGTAAGTAAAATCATTTGTCACAGCTAAGTATGGTATTAAATATAATTTACACTTAAATTAACAAACCATTTCTAAAAATACCTTATAATTTTAAAAGTTTTTAATTTACTACCGTAATTTGGGGTAACTTGAGATACTTTTTAACTTAAACCTGAAGTTTATTACATACGGAGAAAAAATTAATGTTCAAAAACTATTTGAAAACATTAGTCGCGCAGGTAACTATGATATGTTTATAGAATATTTCTGTTTATTTTGTCACAAGTAGTTTTTTCAATTTTTTTATGTCTGTCTCAAGTTACACACTAGAATGGGGTAACTTGAGACAGTCGTATAAATTCAAAAAGTGACTCAAATTACGCATTGATAGGGTAACTTGGGACACCGAAAATATAATTATAAAGTGTTATGTTAAATTGAGACATTCAGAATATTTTTTTGGGTTAATAAAAAAGACAGAGAGCTCAAAACTTTTATTTAAAAACAATTAATTACAGCAATTTTAGTTCGGGTACTGAAAAAATACCTCGGTTGTTTAGGGCTTTAGGCGGTTTAATACCACCTACAATGTCCTGCCAGCAATAATACAGTTCATCCTTAGGTTTGGGCCATTTCCAGTTTTCCGTGAAGTCTTTGTCATTGCACTTATTATTGCGCCTTTACCGTCAATCTTTTCAATTACCCCAGGATAAAAATTTGAGTCATAACTAACTATGACAAAGCATCCAACTTGTTTAGTTATTGGCTGCAGAGGATGTTTATCTTGATGAGAGTAAATATTATCCTGGTCATTAGTCTCTTCAGTAATATTGTCTTCAATATTGTCAATCTGTTTTGCTTGAAATGAATCCCAGTCATCATCTGAACTATCGTCAAATACAACCTCATTGCAACTGTCTTCGTCACTTTCACTAGACATAATTACTTTACTTGTTTTTTGCCTTTTCTTACTAGATGATGGTTTTTCTTTATTTTTTTCCATTAATTGGCTTCTTTTCTTTTTTTCTAGCTTTGGTTTGTCTTCCAAAATTATTATATCCTCTTCACAGATTCCTCTACCAGCAGGAACATTCAATTTCTTTTTTTTTTGTTTTCTTAAACCATCTGTCTCTTTCTTCTACTTTCTTCTAAATATTCTTGAAATGTAGTTACCCAGGCAACGGTATTCTCACTTTCTTTGCCATCCTCTACTGCCTGTTTACTGGGAAGCCTCTTCAAGACTTCTCCTCGATTTAGTGGAATTAACCCTGCTTCTTTAAATCCACTTATTACGTTTTGTGAAAGATTTTTCTCTCCCATTGCCTCCAGACATTTTTTTAATAAACGAGGAAATGTATCTTTTGGCACAGTTCCACGATTTTTTGTTTTCCAAGAATCTAAAGTTTCACGCCACTTAATTTTAAGTGGGCGGAAAAATGCGACATCTAACGGCTGAGTAAGTCCAGTGCTATTTGGGGGAAGTAGGATGAAGATTATGTTTTTTTTTTTACATTCCTCTATTATATATGGGGATATATGGCTCGCCAAATTATCCCCAATCATTACTTTTTTCTCTTCTTTATCTTGTTTCGAGAAATAAGGCAAGGCAATTTTTCGAAACCAATCTTCGAATATCTCCAAAGTGAACCAGCCACTCTTACTTCTATTATAAACTGTCCCCTTAGGGCCATGTTCGGTCCAGGTATTATAAAGATTCTCAGCTTTGTATGTTACATATGGAGGGAGAAGTGTCCCGTCTCCGGCAGCGGCAAACATTACAGACGTACTTGACTTAGAAAAATCAATAATCCTTTCAGGATGTCGACACCCTCTTCTAACAACAACTTTTTTACGACCAGGATCGTCTGTCATATTTGTTTCATCATAATTAATGACAGAATGAGAAAGAACTCCCTCCATTGACTGATTTAACTCATCAAAGTAAATATTTATGGCGTTATGGTCGACTTTGGCTCGAGATCTCTTTATGTTTTGGCACATTTTATTACTCAAAGTGTTCTGGTGACGCTTCAAGAAAGACATGACAAAATCTCTACCTGGCATGTTGTTTTTAAATCTATGTTCATTTCTTCCAGAACGGTCGAGGAATGCTTTGACAATGAGTCTAATATCGTATAGTGTGAGAGGAAAGCCCCAATCCCCAGCTGAACATAGACACATTACTAAAGCATTTTGGTCAACTTCATTTAAAACAAATGGTCTACCAACCTTTCCTGTGTTCTTTCCATTTATTGCTCTATTTATAGAACATCGTGGTATTCCAAACTTTTCTTCGGCTTTCCTCAAAGAAATCCCGGACCTAACAGCTTCCACTGCTTTATGAAGTTGCTCCTCCGAGAAATTTCGGTATTTTCTAGATCCCAAAATTCTTTTTTGCGTTCGAACCATACCTGAGCCTGAAACAATAATGAAAAAAAGGTAAGTAGATAGGTAAGTAGGTAGGTTAGAAACTAGTTTTTATAGTATCTAATTTGTGGTGGGGTAACTTGAGACAGTTGTCTCAAGTTGACCAACCAAGGTCAGGCTGAGAATTCATATTTTATAGCAGCCATAAACTTGGCAACGCCGCAATGAAATTTACGGCACACCAATATTAATATTAGAGGTTACGTTTTCTACAACAATTGCTTGTTTTCGGATATTAGTCATAGAATTATTATATAAGTTATGTACTACATGAAATTTGGCAATTTTAAAGTTGATGTTTATTAAAAAAATTATCAACTTACCTTAGATAAGACAAAAGAATTTAATTACTAACGGTCAACAACCACACGTTAGCTACCTTTTGCTATCAAAACAACACTAACAGTGTTAACCGGGATGCCAAATCGACGAAAAATAATAGTGTCTACAAATTGTCTCAAGTAATCCAAGTAATCGTCTCAAGTTACCATAAATTACGATATATAACTATTATTACTCACATTCACAGTTTTTTGTTTGTTTCTAGAAATTTTCAGTTTTCTTTATATATGGTGATATATGGTTGAATGCTCGAATATATGAACTACTCAAATAAAAGGCAGATATCCAGCAAAATTTATTATTAAATTTTGACCAACTACTTTCGCTCTCAGAACATCTTCAGGGGGATCTAAAATGTGCCAATAAACGTTTTTTTAAGTAACGGAAGATTAATTAACTTAACGAAACTTAACTTAAATCTTTTATCATTAATTAACTTCGAAAAAAATCGAAGTTAGTTAATGATAAAAGGTTCATATAAAGTTTTAGATTTACTTCGTCAAAAATGTAGGCTATTTAGCACGTCGATATATGTATACATTAAGTAATATATTTATATAAACCTAACACTAGACAAAGAACAAACAGTTTAAAATAATTTAGAAACTACATTGTGGGTGACCGCAGAAGACAGAATGGCTGAACGGAAAGGTTAAAGCCCCTTCCAAATACAAACTGCAGTTGCTTATTCACGAAACATATTATAAATCGACAGTTGGCGATAAAACAGACAATCACAAGAATTAACGTCTACGGGATGCTTATAGGCCGACAGATATTTTAAATATCCCACTGTTACCTATGTCTCATTTTTATCTAGGCTCACATATTCAGTTATCATGATCTCAATATAAATAGAATTTTCAACAGCAATACTTATAGCTGATAAAACTTTCCGCCAAAATGACATGTCAGAATACTGTTCGAAAATACCTAGCTTACTTATAAGTAATTTAACATCTTTCAACTTCCCATTCTTTATTCTATGGTTTAAGAGATGACCATTTTTTCCTTCTCTTTAACAGTGCATAAAAATATGAAGATATTTGGGTAGCTGGACATGCAGTCCAATGTCTATTTTGGATTGAATGTACCTTCTAATCGATAGTTTACAGTCATTGGTAAACCAGTCCTCGCTGAGAAGAAATACATATCCAAACTTTTCAAATACATTGTGATAATCAGTTGGTAACAAAGCTTCTTCAGTTTTCCCCATTTCTTCATTCTTAAAGTAATGTTTTTTCTATTATTCCAAAAATTATATACAGGGTGAGTCATGAGGAACTTTACATACTTCTACCATATGTAGAGTCCCTCAGGGAGCATATCATGTGGCCACTAAAAATGTCAACTCCTCTTCTTTATTAATTAACAGGGTGATTTGTGTAATTGACCATTTATTTCATTTTACTGTAGTGTTTATACGGCTCATTTGATTTTTTTAATTTTTGCATGATACAGTACACTACTATCAAGCATTCGACTGGTATTAGCTAAACTAAAAAAATCCAGGACTGGCTTTGGAAAAATTAATTTAGGGATTCGTATTAAATATTACACCCTGTATATATTTTTTTTAAAATGCAATAAGTGATTTTCAAACTACATAAATAGCCAATGAAAACGACATATGCGACAATGTTGTCGCACTTTTATTAAATTTTTAGTGAACGATCAAATCTTACCAAAAATAGAACAACCATAATGAAGTATCAAATTATAAGGTAATTAATTTAAACAAATGTTATAAATTTCAAACATTTTAATTGAAATGATAAACTGAGTCACTGCACAACAAAAAACAGTAACTACTAACAATAACGAAGAACAATTTAAAAAAAAACTAAAAATATGTACATAGTTATGATAAACCCATAAATTAGAACTGGAAAAGATACAATAAATGGTAACAAAATAAAAATAATTCAAAATAGATTTTCGAAATGGAACCCTGCAGCCTGTACACATTTTTGTTGCCGAATTGTTAATTGACGTATTGAATTACGGATACTCTGGGGATCGTTTCTAATAGTATTACAACAATGTATAATTCTATCAATTAATTGTTGTCGGTTATTAATATTCACTGCGTAAACTAGTTGCTTCAATCGTCCCCAAATATGGTAATCAACGGGATTGAAATCAGGGGATCTTGAAGGCCACGAAATAGGACCTGCACGTCCTATCCACCTGTTGCCATAAACATTATTGAGATGTTGTCTCACTGCCAGTAAAAAGTGTGGGGGTGCCCCATCATGCTGAAAATACATCCCTCGGATAGCAACGTTCGCGTTGGCAAGCAAATTCGGCAAAATATTTTGTAGAAAGTTCAAATAGACCTGCCCTGTTAAAGGACCATCAAAACAGTGAGGACCTACTAATTGGTTATTTATGACACCAATCCACACGTTAACCGAAAACCTTAACTGAGAACGACGTTCTCGAATAGCATGGGGATTTTCTTCTGCCCACACATGTGAATTTCGTGAATTATTTATCCCGTCTCTGGTAAATTGGGCTTCATCTGTAAATAGTGTCCTGTATAGCGTTGGTCGATTATTGTTAATCCATCTACAAAATTCCAACCTATCGATCTCATCTCCAGCATGTAGTCGCTGAACCATTTGAATGTGATATGGGTATAGATTATTTTTTTGTAAGACTCTACTTACTTTTGATTGAGTAACATTGAGTTCTCGACTTACTTGTCTAGTGCTTATTGTAGGGTTCATAGTAACGGCGTCCATAATGTCATCTTCCTGCGCTTCATCTACATGTCGCTCTGTTGTTCCACTAGGAAAAGTGCCATTTTCTCGCAAATAATTAAAAACTGACCCAAATGTTGGATGACTGGGAGTTCGACGATTAGGAAATCTCCTGCGATATTCTCTACTAGCAGCCCTACCATTCCCATTACAGAATCCATAAACAAATATTATGTCTGCATATTCTGTGGTCGAAAACTGATGTGGCATTTTGAACGAAAGTAACAAAAGCTCTACCAAAACTAACACAATGTACTTAACGTAGATATGACAGAAGAAATATGTATTCTTGTACACATAAATAACAATTGATAATGACAATAATGACAATGGGTATAAAATATCAAGAAACGTCAAACGGTCAACGCCAACCTTCATTTTAAACTTTTTTAGATTTATTTTTATTTAGTACAGTTGATGCAATGTATTATTATTTGACATAAAATTTTAATCATTTACAATCAACAAAAACTAACACATACAAGAGGTTTGACTTTTTAATCAATTTAATTTATTATTTATCGAAAATAATGCCCCAATACGATCTATGAGTAAAAATTTAAAATTGAAAAACAATTGATTCTATCGTAGAGATAATACAAAGTGACAGTAAAGATGTTAATTTTCTACGTATTAGATTATGTTGTAGAACTCATTTTAATTAAAATGTTTAAAATTTATAACATTTGTTTAAATTAATATCTTATAATTTGATACTTCATTATGGTTGTTCTATTTTTGGTAAGATTTGATCGTTCACTAAAAATTTAATAAAAGTGCGACAACATTGTCGCATATGTCGTTTTCATTGGCTATTTATGTAGTTTGAAAATCACTTATTGCATTTAAAAAAATATATATACAGGGTGTAATATTTAATACGAATCCCTAAATTAATTTTTCCAAAGCCAGTCCTGGAATTTTTTAGTTTAGCTAATACCAGTCGAATGCTTGATAGTAGTGTACTGTATCATGCAAAATTAAAAAAATCAAATGAGCCGTATAAACACTACAGTAAAATGAAATAAATGGTCAATTACACAAATCACCCGTTAATTAATAAAGAAGAGGAGTTGACATTTTTTAGTGGCCACATGATATGCTCCCTGACTCTACATATGGTAGAAGTATGTAAAGTTTCTCATGACTCACCCTGTATACTGGCAAATAACTTGTTCGTAATCTTTTTCTCGTGGTACGACCCGTGTGAGGCCACTTCGTTAAAATGAGTCATAATCGTTATTCACAAAGTAAACAAGAAAAACAATGCACGTTTGCAACACAGATGCTTGCATCTTACTGTATGCATCACGCATCACTTATCAAATAGAAGCAAACGAGTAAACATCCATGATGAGTCACGTGATTTTTATGCACTCAGAGAATGGCCAGGTGGATTTAAGACGCCTTGAAAATAAAACCAGTAAGGACATAAGACTTTCTAAAATAAATACAGTTTTTAAATGCCCTTTTAAATGGTTAATATGCCGTTTTGGTGCATAAAACTCTATTAAAAGTCTAAAGAAGGTCTTTAATAAAATGAAAACATCGAAAAATTTAAATGTTCGTACATATTTGGTTTGGCTAAATATATGAATTTTCTTGTAGTTCAAATATATGCAACAAGAATATTGGATCGTCATCGTCAAAGAAGTTACTTCAATCGAAGAAAAAACTAAGGATCCACATACTGACAGAGGCCTTGGACTCCTGAAAGCTTCGAAAGTCACGTTACATGCATGACTTCTGCATAATCAGAACATTTAAAAACAAATAAAGAAAAGACGATAAAAGGTCTCTATGCTAATCGTAATGTTATGAAACAATTAACTGAACACAAACTTCCGCCAGTTGCAATTGGCGGAATAACCATAACTATTCTCTGCTTTAATAGAAACAAAGGAGATTCGCGAAATGTTTTGCGTATCATACAAGATAAAAAGTTTACGGTTTACGATAAAAAACAGTTTATATGGACTAGGGTCGATACACGGAACAATAAATATACTTTTTTCGAGGAACCATATAAAAGAATGTAAAGACAATTTTCTTAATTCCGAAGATTTGCCGGACATTCAGAAATCAATTCCAAATTTGAAGAACCAGGTTGTATAAAATGCTACTGCAATAAAATATTCTTTGTCATAAATCTTTGCATAACTCTCTCTGAATAAATTTTATCTCTTACTTTATTTTACAGAATATAGAATTCCGGGTACAGCGGCGCCGGATGGTTCCTGTTCTTTCACGTATTTAAGCACAAGTAAGAAGAAGGGAGAATTTAATTCACCGAGGTATCCTTCGAATTATCCAAGCGATACAAATTGCACCTATCTCTTTCTCGCCACAAATAACGAGCAAGTCACGTTAGTCTTCGACAATTTTAAAGTACGTGCCGACAGTGTTAATGCAACTATTGGTTCCTATGGGTGAGTATTTTAGTATATAAGGAATAAATGTATGTTTGTAAATAAATAAGCGTTTGCAGACCGTGTGATGCTATTACTTATCCATCATCCGACTAGTTTTACACGCGAACTCTAATTTAAAAAATAATACTTAGGTATTTCATATATTATAAGATAATATATAAGATATTATCTTTAATTAGCATTTTGACTCTGTTACGTATCCCGAGGAGCATGTAGGTAATTTTTCAACTGTGCAAAGTTGGTCAAAACTGTCAAAACCCCCAAACACTGTAATGACTATAGATTAATCAGCTTAATGTCATACTTATTGTTTAGTGATTAAACTTGAGAAGTCGCTGGTTTAAATTGTATTGAATGAATAATTATAACGAAAAAATGTGATATTGTTGATACATAAAATTGGTGAAAATAGCAATTATAAATTGTAAAAGTAGAAATAAATTAGAAATAAACTGGTTTACTCATTATCAATGTTTTATACAGGAATAGACTTACCCTTTGGTTCTATTGATGAATTCGTACCAAGCTGTAGAGTTGGCCGGTGGTACCGACGTTAGCGTCGCCGTCCCGAGGCTTAGCACGAAAAACCGTCTGGAACTTGATGCGTGTCGATCGATCGTTGTCTGACAAAGAAGTGGCAATTGAGAATGCGTTAATATGGTCAGAGTTAAGGACCCTCGAAGCGGTGTGGTCCGGAAGGGTCTACCCATAAATCTTTCCATTGTATTGCGACCTTTCCGATAATTTTAGCTAATTGTGACGGTAACACCACACTTGTGTGTATATTTTTGAACCATACAAAAGAGAAGCCAAATTCTCCGTATTCACAACATCATAAATAAGATATCCAGTTTAAGTTTTATGAGACAACAGGAATAATATATTTTAAAAGTTCTTTAGAATACAACCCTAAGTTAGATCATATTACAGAACCGTACCAGAAAAAATATTAAATGTAAAAATGCATACTTTCCCTAACATTCTCCCGCTCCAAAAACGAATGTTTTTAAGAACAGCTAAAAGTATAAGTATAAAGAATAGACATGAGAAGCTAGATATACTAAATAAGAACTAAGTAAGAATAAAATATAAACTAACAAATAAGCGGCGGTCATATTTTGACCACAGAACATTGTTGGATGCCATCTGAAACTGTACTCAGATTAACAACGCGTACAATGTCATCAATTAGAAAAGAATAGCGTCGAATTGGTAGAATTTTTCGATCGGCTAAACTAAAAAGATTGTGTCAAACACACTAGCGTTGGCCCCTTTACCTATAAAAATTCCGTGGAGTGCACCTAAAAACAAGAAGAAGAACATCGTCGAAATCTCGGCGTGGTGTCGCATTTCAAGTCTGCAATGACAGCCGAGAAGTAATGATATTTCAACGAGATCCACGATAGGAAAATGCCGGTTTGGTGAAAAATGTAATAATTGTGCCGGTGATAAAACACGACTGACACAATCAGAGAGGTGTTGATTAGAAGGCATATAATGCCGAGTAGAGTGTGGTATCAGTTCTTGTATGTGTTTAATACGATTGACAATTTATGGGTAGAAAAATTAGCTCAAGAGAGCGCAAGCGTAGAGTCAGATCAAATATCGGAGGATCGGAAGGAAAACCCTATGACAAAGGTGACTTGATCAGCCAGCACTATGGCTGCCAAGAGTTCCAATCTTGTCGAGACAGAGCGAGCATGAAAATTGGACTAGACTCGTTGACAAATGTGACTAGATCAGTCAGCCGTATAGCTGCCAAGAGTTCCGATCCTGCGATAGATGTTCGTGTATAGAACTAACATCAAAAATGTAACACATACAAAATACAGAGGTCAGATGTATCTGTTCAGATGTTCCATCATCCCAGACTACATCAAAGTACCACAACGGTTGTAGAAGACGTTTGACTAGCAAAAAGACATGGAAAAGGAATAAAAACAAGAGGATAGCGACAAAAATACGACTGATTTACGAACGAATAGCCCGCTTTGTACAGGGTTTGTCAAAGGGACGAGAAGCATGAGAAAAGAAGACAGTCGTAGGATTCCATTTTAGGCCTAGTACCGTAAAAATGAAAAGTTCCTCTGTGTTAACGAACAACATGTCAAAATGTCTAAGCCAAAGACTTACAAATAAATAAAAATCATTGCTGACACAATGTTGCTTTGTCTAGCGAAAAATAAATATGGTTGCTGACACAATGTTGCTTTGTCTAGCGAGAAATAAAGATGGTCGCTGACGATGTTGCTTTGTCTAGCGAAAAATAAATATGGTCGCTGACGTAATGTTGCTTTGTCTAGCGAAAAATAAAGCGAGCTTTAGAAGCTAAGCGATTACTCACTGCAGAAGGTGAGTAGATCAAAGAAAATCACTCGAAGCATGATTATGACGTAGGTCCGTCGAGATGACTGCTGGCCCACTGCCTAGCGAAAACCATTGAGCAATAAAACTAAGCGTTACTCTTGTAGAGTTTGTAAGCGAAACAAAACGCGAGGCCGTGATTCGCAAACCGTGTTCGTCGTTCCGAATTAGGTGGGAATTAGGCTGCGTACACAAAGCGTTACTCTTGTTGAGTCTTTAAGCGAAATAAAACAAAGAAGTACCGTAAGTAACGATACGTAATAACAACTTGGAGAGGTTTAAAAGTCCGATCTCCAGAGGACCCCCTTGTATAGTTCCAAAATTCCTTATTTGCTTTAATTTGTCGATACGTTTGCCTTATATCGCAAATAAAACAACAACGAAGATATCGAAAATTAAGTAAAGAACCAGATGCCCTTTTAGGATCAGTATCAAATGTGTCGATTAGCGTCGAAGCTAGTACGAATTTTGGATAAAAGAAGCGAAATAAAAATCTGTTTTTTGAAAACTGTGTGAGAGTTATAAGAAATAGTCGATTTAAAATCGGATTCAGGAACCGGCATCATATGTTGAGAAGCAATAAAATCCTCCACGAATGCAACATATGTTTCTTTGAGATTCGAGAATTTCCTGAAGCGATTCTTTAGCATATAAAACGAAGATAAGCATAAGAATAACGAATAAGTAGCGAATATAAACAAGAGAAAAGATAAATAAAGAGCATTGTGTTGTAAAAACGGTGGAATAACAGAAAATAGGCTTGTTAACTTTCAGAAAATCCACAACTTAGAGATATCCTTCACGAGCTGGGTCGTGTTGGGACAAAACTAACAGGTGCCTACTAAGAAAATCAACCACTTAGAAATATCCTTCACGAGCTGGGTCGTGTTGGGACAAAACTAACCGGTGCCTACTGAGAAAATCCACAACTTAGAAATATCCTTCACGAGCTTGGTCGTTTTGGGATAAAACTAACAGGTGCGTAAAAACGGTATAATAACAGAAAATAGGCTTTTTAACTTTCAGAAAATCCACAACTTAGAAATATCCTTCACGAGCTGGGTGGTGTTGGGACAAAACTAACAGGTGCCTACTAAGAAAATCAACCATTTAGAAATATCCTTCACGAGCTGGGTCGTGTTGGGACAAAACTAAACGGTGCCTACTGAGAAAATCCACAACTTAGAAATATCCTTCACGAGCTTGGTCGTGTTGGGATAAAACTAACAGGTGCGTAAAAACGGTGGAATAACAGAAAATAGGCTTTTTAACTTTCAGAAAATCCACAACTTAGAAATATCCTTCACGAGCTGGGTCGTGTTGGGACAAAACTAACAGGTGCCTACTAAGAAAATCAACCATTTAGAAATATCCTTCACGAGCTGGGTCGTGTTGGGACAAAACTAAACGGTGCCTACTGAGAAAATCAACAACTTAGAAATATCCTTCACGAGCTGGGTCGTGTTGGGACAAAACTAACAGGTGATTACTGTTTTCTGCTTCCCAAAACCTTTGTCGTACATATCTATGTTTGTATACATAGAAGTAGCGAAAGATATGAATAAAATATAGAATGAGTCTTAGAGACTCGCCCTTATGGAACATAATTGAAAATGATTTCTAAGGCCACAGTATGATTTGGTTCGCCAAGAATTCTGACCAGAATGTACGAAATGAAGAACCAATTCAACCCCTAAGGGTATGTCTATAAGGTCCGATTACAAAATGCGTGATTTGGTAGATCACTGATATAAAATTGGCTGTAAAGCCTGTATCGTGCAAGATACGAATTATAAGAAAGATGCGAAAATATATTTAATATGTATCAACTATATGGAAAGAAATAGACGAGGATAGTAAATGTGGTTGTGTAGCAAAATAGAAATGTTGGTATTTGAAGAAGTGATTGTCTAAAGGAACAAGATAAATTTGAGGGTTGGTTAACAAAAGAAGCAAAACGCGAGGCCGTGATTCGCAAAACCGTGTTCGTTGTTTCGAATGAGGCGGAATCAGGCTGCATGCACAAGAATTATGGAGTTAACCAACGAGAAAAGTTCTTGAAGCCGTTTAGTCCCAAAAATTACGAACATTTATACCAATGATGAGAAACAGAACACAAAGCACATTTAACAGCTTGATTAGTTACCTTAGGGTGCTCTGTAGCACTAATGAAACCACAGGTAACGTATATTTTATTGAAATATTGAAATAAGACAGCGATAATCGAAAGCGAGTAGAAGAAGACAACAAATTAAATCGAAACAAAGTTGTAAGATTTATGAAAATCTACCCTGGCTACGAATAATAAAGAAGGTGTGTGGTTTTGATAATTGAATGCATTTTATAGGCCTCCTTGAATCTAGAAAATGCCGAGTATGACGCGAAAAGTTGGATTTGTTCATTTTGTTGAGCATTGTATGATACGAGCACAAAAGAGAAGACAATGCAAGACTAAATTAACAAATCAACACAAAGAGAATATCTAGATTTAAAGAAGCGAACGGTTTTAAACAAAATCAATTGCAAACAAGTGAGAATATCGATCAAAAGGTAAGTAACGAAGACAAATCGAAAGCGGATCGAATGTGTGGAAAGTATGATACAAGTAAAATAATAAATAATTCACAAAAATTAGCATAAAAACAATGTAAAAAATGTAAAACAAATCGTAAACGTAATATATATGTGTATAATTAATGTATGAATTAATCAAAATATATATAAAAGTATTTTACGTACTGAAATTATGAATTATAAAAATAGAAATAAATTTAAAAATTGCTACGTAATATGATCTAATTTAATTATGTAAATTTAATTTAAAAATATAGCGCGAAGGACTGTATCAGATTTAAAATAAAATGCAACAAAAACAAATAATTAATTAAAATGAATTAATTAAAATACAATGAAATTAATTAAATTAATTAATTAAATCAAAGTTGAGAATCCGTCTCGAAGTGATCAAATGTTTAGTGATTAAACTTGAGAAGTCGCTGGTTTAAATTGTATTGAATGAATAATTATAACGAAAAAATGTGATATTGTTGATACATAAAATTGGTGAAAATAGCAATTATAAATTGTAAAAGTAGAAATAAATTAGAAATAAACTGGTTTACTCATTATCAATGTTTTATACAAGAATAGACTTACCCTTTGGTTCTATTGATGAATTCGTACCAAGCTGTAGAGTTGGCCGGTGGTACCGACGTTAGCGTCGCCGTCCCGAGGCTTAGCACGAAAACCGTCTGGAACTTGATGCGTGTCGATCGATCGTTGCCTGACAAAGAAGTGGCAATTGAGAATGCGATAATATGGTCAGAGTTAAGGACCCTCGAAGCGGTGTGGTCCGGAAGGGTCTACCCATAAATCTTTCCATTGTATTGCGACCTTTCCGATAATTTTAGCTAATTGTGACGGTAACACGACACTTGTGTGTGTATTTTTGAACCATACAAAAGGGAAGCCAAATTCTCCGTAGTCACAACATCATAAATGAGATATCCAGTTTAAGTTTTATGAGACAACAGGAATAATATATTTTAAAAGTTCTTTAGAATACAACCCTAAGTTAGATCATATTACAGAACCGTACCAGAAAAAATATTAAATGTAAAAATGCATACTTTCCCTAACACTTAATTAAAAACATTTTTAAAGATTATACATGCATGAATATTCAGAAAGTGCGAATCGGATATGAGTAAAAGACAGTTTGGCTTTCGTAGCAGCTTCAAAACAGTGGAAGCTCTGTATAGTTTCACAACTCTTGCCCAAAAATGCCAAGACCAACAAAAAGATCTTTTCGCGTTGCGTTTATAGACTATAAGAAAGCTTTCGACAAAGTTAAACATAACATTCTTATGGAATGTCTAAAAAGAAAAGGGCTCGGCAAAAATGACATTAACATAGTGAAAAATCTCTATTGGAACCAACAGGCCGTGATAACATTAGATGGAAATAGCACGGATGCCCAACAAATAAACAAAGGAGTAAGACAGGGCTGTGTACTTTTACCATTACTGATTAATATATATTCCAAAGAGTTATTTACGCAAGCACTTGAAAACTGTACAGAAGAGATCAAGATAAATGGTGAAAATATAAATACATCCGTTATGCTGACGATACAGTCATTATCGCTGAAAGTAAGAAAGGCCTGCAGACGTTACTAAACACAATTTGTGATACTGGGGAATAGTTTGGTTTAACAATAAACATAAAGAAAACAAAAACCATGGTTATCAGTAAGAGGGGCAAAGTCATTACAAGGATCCAGATAAAAAATAAAGATATTGAGCAAGTCGACAAAATAAAATACTTAGGAGTCTGAATTACGAAAGATCTAAATCCGAAATCAGCAATTGGCTCAAGAACAAAGCAATCAAAAGCAGCCTTTTTAAAGGTGATAAAATTTTTAAGTAACCAAAGACTCAATTTGCAAATCCGAGATCGGATGGTAAAATATTATATTCACTCTATTTTTCTTTATAGTGTCGAAGCCGGGAATGTTAATGAGAAAACTGGAAGCTTTTGAGATGTGGCTTTTTAGGAGAATATTAAAGATACCAAGGACCGGTTATATTACGAACGAAATGGTGTTGCACAGAATTGTGTGGGAAGAGACAGAGAACTTTTGACCATTATTAAAAGGCGAAAGAGAGCATATTTGGGGAGCATACGTAGAAATGATAAGTACGAGTAATTGCAGCTGATTATGAAGGATGAAATCAAAGGAAAAAGGGGTCCTGATAGACGACAAATATACTGGCTGAAAAACATTCGCGACAGGATTGGGTTAACAACACAGACGCTTTTAAAAAAGCAGAAAATAGAAGAATTTGGAATGGTTATAGCAGACCTTCATTAGTGAAAGAAGAAAAATTAGTACTGGCATAGTATTATAACTTTCGCCACCCACCCACGTAAACGTAAACGTAACACATTTCAAAATACTAATAATATATTATGGCAATACCAAAAGCTTTTAAATACAAAATTTATGACACATATTTTCTGCTGATCTACAGGGTCCTGCAAGGGGTTTGATGAATGGTTATGCATGTTTTCTTTATATTTATTTAACACTAAATTAAATAAAACGATGTTTGACTATTAGGATATATTATCTAACTTATATTTTAATAATTAAATGTAATATCATGAATATTAAGAAAAATCCCGTTTGCAATACTCCACAAGACAGAACTGTTAAACATAGAGACATAACATTTTAGAATAACGAACATAAACGTAAAAAAGCATAAAAAATGAGAACGGCTAATGCACATTGTAGGAAAGTAAGTTTCGAAGAATAAACTATCAGCAGCTCGCATATCTTTTACGATTTGCATACTAGATGAAGATAATCACCAGTTTACAACTTTTTAAGTAATATTATTATTTAGTTCTGCATCCCTAGGGCATATAGTAACAATTAATATAATAACACAATTTCAGTTAATAATACATTTATTTTGATGTTCAGAGTTTTACTTGGGAACCTATATTATATTAGAAAGATGGGCAGAAAACTTCGAGGAAAAACTAAATATAAGAGGTGAGACAGAGCTATACGAATCACAAATCCAACTCGAGGACATTGACGAAAGAGAAAAAGATAACATCCCAACATGGCTTGAAGTCATCCAAGCTATACATAAATCGAAAGAAAAGAAAGCTCCTGTGGCAGATGACATGCCTTCAGAACTTTTAAAGCATGGCAAAAAAACCTGACATACTGTATATGTAGACTGGTAAAACTGATCTGGAAGCAAATAAAGAAAACTGAAATGTAGGTATAATTGTACCTATCTACAAGAAAGGAGATCAAACAAAATATAACAACTACAGAGGAATAACCCTCCTAAACGTAACATACAGAATATTGGCATATATTCTTTACTACCGACTATCGGGATATTGTAAAGACATAATCGGTAAATGTCAGTGCGGGTTTCGTAAAGAAAGATCAACGACCGATCAAATATTCCTTCTAAGACAAGCTCTGGAAAAACCATGAGTATGGCATTGATACACATTACCTGCTTGTTGATTTTAGATATGCCTATGATAGTTTTGAAAAAATCCCACTGTACAAGGCCATGATAGAATGCAGCATCCCAGTACACTTAGCAAAATTGGTGAAAGCGACCATCTCAAGAGTCGAGTGTAAAATTAAAGTGCAGAATGGAGTTTCCAAAACGTTCCACTCTCAGATAGGACTTAGAGAAGGAGACAGCCTATCATGCCTTCTATTACGAGAATACGCCGATGACATCGACATTATTGCAAGAAGAAAGGCAGACGTGGTCGAATCATTTAAGGCGCTTGAAGCAACAACAAAAAGAATGGGACTAAAGGTTAACACTAGTAAGACGAAGTATATAAAAGTATCAAATTATATACAAGCAGCACAGCCCGAAGATCTAACGATCGGAATATATAGTTTCTAAGGAGTAAGAGAGTTTATATACATAGCCTCACAAAAAATAATTAGAATAATGCAGTAAGTCCAGAAATTAACAGACGGATATATCTGGAAAATAGAGCATGTTATGGATTAAGAAAATTTTTAACAACAAGCCTAGTTACAAAAAGAACGAAACTAGTAATATACAGAACTCTTTTTAAGCTTATCCTCACCTGCGCATCGGAAACATGGATTATGAAAAAAAGCAATGAATAACCTTTAAGATGCTTTGAACGTAAAATTCTTCGGAGGAGTACAGAAGGGCGGATGTTTCAAACCTGATATTATTAAGTTCATCACGAATACATCCAACTCTGATTTATGAGCAACATAAAGGATTTTATTTATAAAATACCTTGTAAATGTGAAAATTTTGATTTAGGTACAATAGTAAAAGATATTTTTATTAGAGATAGTAAATAACTATTACCGATAGTATTATTCTATAGAACATGTTGTAGGGTTCACTCCTTGGAAAGACCAAAACATTTCTTGGAAGCTTCCCATTCGGAAATATTAAAAATGCGCGCATCGTTGGTTCTATTTAATTAGGTATTACTGTACTTTCTAACAAATGTTTATTATAATGGTTAAAAAGTATAAAGCATTATTTCTAATTTATTAACTTATATACATTCTTTTGTTTTTCAGAACTACACTTTGCCAAGAGGACTGGATAGAAATTTTTAACGTGTATCGTGATGGAACGGAAACGAAAATTGGCAGGTACTGTCAAATGTCAGCGCCTGGTCCTATAGAATCTCCTAGAGGTGCCACAGGATTAAAACTGGTTCTTCATTCGGATTCCGAAGGCGTATATAGTGGTTTCAAAGCGAGGTATGTAATTAAGTTATCTCTAATGTTCGCTGCACGTCGATAATGCAATTACTACTTGGAAATACCAAAATTATTTTAATTATGTTTTTCTACTCTCTTACTAGTAAATTGTATATTACCTACTATTTGGATGCTAAGTAAATGCATCATAACAGATACTGACACGTAATGACTAGCACGTAATAAAAAAAATTACGCTTCAGTTTTATAAAAATGTGTAATATCACATAAGCCTCGTAAGTCAGTTGGTCGAGTTACCATGGAAACGAATTAACAGACGTTATTTTGACAGATTAAAAATGTATAATCTGTCAGTGTAATTATAGTGGTAATTTAATTTTTATTTTTATAAACGAAAATAATGGTAGAAAAAGTATAGTACACAACTTGAGTTGTAAGCTTATTACATGCTTGTAAAATTACTGCGCTCGCCGCTACGCGGCTCGCGCGCAACTTTTTTACTCGCATGTAATAAGCTTCTTACAACTCTTAATTTTCTGAAAAGCTACTCTTGGCCTATTTTGGAGAAATCGCTAAGAAATTTAAACCATCCTCATTATGGGCAATATATTCTAGGCTAAGAAGTGTTATAACTTTGAAAAATAATGTTAATTTTTGACCTTTAAAATTACAGACCTTTACATAGACTGAAAATACCAATAATCAAAAAGAAAATAGGAGGTAATCTCACTATTTACCACGTATTATTGAACAAACCGTCAAACTCGGATAAGGGTATAGTTATAAATAATTGCCAAAATTTTACAATTAATTATTATACATAAATGTTAAATTTAAATTGTTCCCGAATTTTGTTAAATAAATAAAAGTTGTTATACTTGTTATACTTTTTATTTTTATAAATGAAAATATTCGTAGAAAAGTATAGTACACAACTTGAGTTTTGTACTAAACATGCTTGTAAAATTACTGCGTTCGCCGCTACGCGGCTCGCGCGCAACTTTTTTACTCGCATGCAATAAGCTTCTTTCAACTCTCGTTATGTAATATACTATTACTTGAAACAATATTTACATTAAACATCATTGATAAAACAAAATATTCCTTTGACTTTAATTTATTTAGTATGAACAATTAAAAATTGTCGGTGCTGTTTTCACAGTTGCCACATTGTCAAAAAGTTTTGTATAATATAAACAAACTTAAAATAGGTACTGTGATTGAGCAATTATTTATTATATTTCTCTAACAACTCAATAGTAATTGTAAGGAATTTGCATATCAAGTACGTAAATTTTGAAAAATTAGAAATAATAGGTCACTGATAAGGTCCCTCATACAAGTAACTGCTGTAGGTGATATAAGTATTAATGGAGGGATGTTAAGAAACATGAAATAGGTTGAAAAAATAAAGTTTAATAAGATTTATCTTAATTTGATTACAAATTCTTGGAGTTTGAATTGAAGAATTCACCTTAAACAAAATCCAAGTTGAAAAAGAGTGAGGCAAAGTTTGTCGAACACTTTCTTAAATATATTCTTAAATGTAACGGTAAAATGAGAATCATGGCGTGAGGTATAAAAAAAAATATTATAGTCTGAAATACAAGTACTGCAAATAACCAGGCGATATAGTACATATAACTATAAGCATACATAAGAAAGTTTGGAGAACTCCTTAAAACATCAAGGACGGAGTTTTAAAATGTTTTAAATTAGAATAATTTTAAACAAATTTATTAAAAAATTATTAATTAGGCTTGAAACAACAGACATAATTATGTTTTTTATTTATATTTCCCAAAACACTATGTTACCAGATAGCAACGCTAGTCTCCTATAGGATCAAAAAATAAGCAGATGCTAGAAAACACGAATTGATTTTAATTAGTTGTAATAGTAAATATTAAATTAAAATCGTGTGTAAAAATTAACGTTGCAACTATAGTCCAACCTTGTATTTACTACACATTGTGCACATGATGGATTTGCAATTTTTGCTACACATCTCTTTTTTCCATCAGGGGTGTTTGTTAATAAATGTCTCATATTGTCAAAATGCACGTCATCAGAAACTCTGCTAAACGATCTACTGGAGATACTTAAATTTAAACAACCTCCTTGCTTGCCGGCTTTTTTACCCTTCACAAATATATTTTCACAATACCTCGCTTCAATTGATGCTGCGTCATAGTATCACCTGATTTTCTTTTTAAAATTTCAACTGTTTTGCACTTAACAGTAAATTAGTCAAGTAAACAAACACTGCTACATTTTTTTACAGACTTCTATACGATATCTGGATCTGTTTCCGTCCCTAAGATTAGTGAATTCCTATGCGGAATTATATTTCGCAATAACTGGGAATAGCGTTTTACTTTATTTACATTTAAAACCCATATGAGGTTAATGCGATGGTCACCATGCTGTTATCTGCCCATCTTAGTAATATCAGCCCGTTTTCCTGTTTAACTCCTAAATCAAACTCACCTCCTCTCTTTTCACCTTGGCTTTTGACATCAAAGGGCAATTTTTTGTAAGACGATTATCTCTAATGGTACCTGTAGCAGCATACCGCATTTATTTTGGATGCTAAAGTAAACTGAAACTTGTAAAGAGATTATCACAGTACAGGAAGTAGTGCAATTTTTTTTCTCCTCCGGCAAATTTTGTAGCATGAAAATTAGAGGAGAACCTACTTTACCACACACTGGTTAGCATTAGTTCTTTGGTATAGGATAATATTTACTAAATAGCCAGATTTTGTATTTAAACTCCAGACATTAAGTATATCTAAACTGTATAAGTTTAGCCCCAATAAACTGTTTGCACGAATGCTTGCCTTAATTCTTTATCATGGATTGATCGGCACAGTTCTTCTTAAGGAATATAATATTGCATAAATATGTTCTGCAACTTCTTAATAAGGGGTCGTAGTTTGACAAATTTGTTACGAGGATTAAATTTGTTAAATTATCATTATCCGCACAGTGCAAGTACCGGAAAATAGTAAAAAATCTGTCTATCCACGTGGCTTCTTTAACCAACATTTTACCCATATCTCTACTAGAGTCTAAATAAACTTTTTTACCAGGAAAAGTGTAGAATGGCAAAAAAAAATCGTATTTCTTCAATGCTTATGTTAAGGTCAAAAATATTTTTCTGATTTGTGTACCTTTAAATTTTCATTATCAAAAATTGTATTAAGTTATCGTTGAAAAATAGCTCTAACACTTCCGTAGGGAGGTAGTGGAAAACATTGTTCCCTGCTTTATTATCGCCATGAGTCCAAATACCCTTTTTCAACTTTTAAATATTATTCATCGCCAACACTTTCAGAATCTATCTCCTTAAACGGACCATCTTTGCTCCCCATTGGCTCTTCTTCTTTGTCATTCTTGCTAGAAAGAACAACCTTGACCTGTGTCCAAATTAAATTTTTTTTGACAAGTTATCAACAAGATCACCGCCGTCTTCCTCGCCGGAGTCCCCATTTTTCAGTTCACTTTTTGGAGGCTCAATGTAGATTTCGTCCACTTCTGTGATCATCTTACGCAATGTGTAATGCCTCTTCAAGTGTTAAGCCCCTTCTAGAAAAAAAAAAAACAGTATTTAATATGATGTAACATGATACTTGTATTTAGGATATGACAAATAAAAACTAAAAGAATTGGTCTCAAAATATTTAGTATTTTAAACACGTTATTTTTACTTAACTAGTAGCGCCATTTCTGTTTTTGGTCTCAAATTTTCGCGTAAGAATTATTATTTTAAACAGTGTTTTGCGTTGTTATATGGCAACGCCAGTCTTTAATATCTTAATAAAACTCCTAATCAAAGTGGAAAAAAGGGTTTAAAAATAACCAAAGTAAACCAAAATACCAAATATATTCGAGAATACTACTAGAGAACAATGTACAATGCAGTAAAGAATTCAAAAATAGAAAGCTACATATTTGGAAAATAATAAAAATTAACTACGACATAGGAAACATTATAAAGTCATTAAGCACAAAAACAGACCATCAAATGGAAAATTTCTAATTCTGTGATAAAGTTATTATATAGAAGCCAGAATCAGAATGATTGAGAAGATCAGCGAAATATAATTAGGTTATTAAAGTCATCCAAATACTAAAGGATATAAACTAGAAAGAACTATACAGGGTGGTGAATCGTCAAACGGGCCATAGGAAACTCAATGGGAAATTCTAAATTGTTGAATTCCTGCTTCCCTAATTATTTTACACCAAAAGTCATGGGAAACTATTTGTAGAGGACTCAAATATGTATCGAAAACCATTGTTCAAATTGTTCTACGACTTAAACGTATTCCAAAATTTTGCTAAATATAATACATTTTTCAGGCCACCCCTAAAAGTCAGGCCAGACGTCGTGAAAAAAATGTGTATTACGTGTTGCGTTTTGTCATATTGACGTTTCTAATATTTGACAATATTTAAATCAACTATATTATATTTATCTATGATTTAAATGGCCAACATTTTTATTTTGTGATTTATTGTTTAAAAAAATATTAAGTTGATTAAAAAATGTACTCAGTTAAGGAGAAAAGAGCAATAATAAAAATGTTTTATTCATGTTTTATTATAACATTTGTTATAGTTTTATGTTTAGAAATTATCATAAATTATTTTTAGGAATAAAGATCACAGTAACAGTATATTGGAATTCATTGAATTGTTGTATAACTTAACTTAACATGGAATTAAATTTTAGTGTATTAGAATATCTTACGTTAAATAAAGATCCGGTAGTGACAGGAAAAGGTTCGCGCTATTGCCTGAATACAACATTATGCGATTTTTCGTCAACTGAGTACATTTCATTATATTGATCGATTTGTAAACAATATAATTTATTGTTTACAAAGTAATATTGTTCAGTAGTAGTAGTATTTAGTAAAATTCATTGTTTATAATTTAATCATAAAACAAAAAAATTGACAATTCAAATTGTCAAACATCTGACATGAATATGATAAAACACACACGTTATATATTCTTGTATTACGTGTGGCCTAACTTTTAGGGGTGGTCTGAAAAATATATTATATTTTTGCAAAATTTTGAAGTACATTTGATTCGTAGAACGGTTTTAACATTTGTTTTTAATTCAGATTTTAGTCCTCTACAAATAGTTTTTTATGAATTTTGATCTAAAATAATTAGGGAAGCAGCAATTCAACAATTTAAAATTTTCCATTGAGTTTCCTATGGCCCATTTGACGATTCACCACCCAGTATTAAATAGAAAAATAAGATTATCTAGTTTTTCTAAAAAAAAATTAATATAAAATTTTTTATTTTTACTTGAGGATTAAATCATTGTAGCTAATAAATTCAATTTTGTAGGTATAGCTTTGAAACTGCAAAATCAATTTTCGGAGACTGTGGTGGGAACGTCAGCAGTGTGGACTCGGGTGTGATCAGCAGTCCGAATTTTCCAAAAGACTACGAGGCTCCGTCGAAGAATCAAGCTTCCAAAAGCTGTAATTGGTATATCACTGTAAGACCCAAATACAAGGTTTTGTTGGTGTTCGAGAAGTTTGCTATTGAAGGGGATCCTTTAAGTAAGTATAGCATTTATTAAAATATTATAATCATATATAATAATCACATTATTCACAAATCACCTAACATTTCATATATTCAGCACGTAAAACAAATATTTTAGTATACAAAATTTGAAGACATTTTTAAAACAAAACAAAAAAATAATACCAATCAAGTAAGATCAATGGATCAACACTGATGTGAATGATAACATCAAACAAATATCTAGTTTGAGTTCTTCATTTGACCTCTTTTCCATTACATTAATATTTTAGTTGTGATCCTTTATTTTTTTTATTAGCTTTCTTTTTTTTTATTTTTAATTGATCTATCGATTTTATGATATTTTTAAAGTTTCTCAATGCATAATTTTTTTACTCTTCTAAATGCATCGTCTATGGTGCATTTGGGTGTACTTTTGGATCAATATATACCTCGTTTTTTTTTCGTCATCGCTTTATTTTTTGCGTGTTTTTGAACTTTGCCGTTACCTTTAGTGCTACCAAATTTGGAGTTAATTTAAACATAATAACTTTATTGTTAAGTGTTTTATTGATCTTTTATTACTTGTTTTTCAGTAGCTTGGAGTGGTTTTCAGACGTAAAGTCTACTTTTTGGCAACTTAAATAATGTTTTATAACCATTAATTTAATTTTTTGACAAAACTAGATAGGAAAAGATCCACGATAATTTTTGTGACAGTGAATGCGATTCCAATCATTTTCAAAATTTGCTTTTTTGTCTCCCATATTGATGTTGATATATTTTGTTTGTTTGATAGTTTTGTTTACATTATAGTAAAATGTTTCTTCTAATTCTTTTAATTTCATGACCTTTATCGATCGTTGTTTGTAATGCTGGCTACTATATTTGCTATCATGGTTTTGTCGGCAGCAGCTCTAAAACATAAAATAGTCCATTTTCCATTATTCTGTAATTAAATTGTTAAAACAATAAATTAAATTAAATTTAATTTAAATCATTGCAAGTGCAATGTTTATTTTACAACTTCACCTACATTATAAGATGCAAAGATTCTATTTTGCAGTGTGCTTCATAATGAGACCGAACTGTTCCAGCTTGTTTCTTCTCCTTCTATTAGAAGATGTCCTTGCTCAAGTTAGTGCCTGATTATAATAATAATTTACCTTGTTAACGATAATATATAATCCATATTTCGTAAATGTACGATATATGCTTGTAAGCAGAGCTTACACATCTTCTAGCTTATCAGCAAGTATAGCTATGTCATATACGCAACAAAGATAGTTAATTATGACTTAATATACTTTATGTTCTTGCTGAATATAACATAGATCAATTTAAAACCTTTATTTAAACATTTAATAAATTAAAAACATATTGGTATCAGCATACAGCCTGGCCTAGCACCACCTATAATTTCTACTGCTACTGAAGATGATATGCGAATAACATCAAAAGAGATATCAGATCAGAAGAAATATGTAAATCGTTAAAAAATAAAAAAAAAGAAAAGCATTCTACAAAATACAACACAGAAGACTTGTAATCCTATTGCGGAACACAGAAATAGATTCTGTTTAAAAGTCATTAACAATTTATAACGATATTAAAACGAATTATACGAATAGAAAAACAAAAATCTAATACATCTAATCTATAAGATGAGAATTACGCCAAGGATGTGTACTGTTCCCTTTATTGTTTTATATGTGGTTAGAAGAGATTGTCCAAGAGGCACTAAAAGACGTAAATAAAGGCATATCACACAACAGAACACTAGTGCATAATCTAGGGCATGGAAACGATATGATAGTCCTTGTGGCGAGCAGAAAATGTCTGAAAATTTTTGTTGATGGCACTATGTAATACTGCGAGAGGTATAAAATAGCTCTAAACAAAAAAAACAAAATCATAACTGTCAGTAAGAACGAAATTGGGGACGAAATAATCTACTATACATGACAATCTTTAGAGAAAGTTTCCAAAATACCATTACCTGAGATATGAGCTAAATAAATAATAGGACCGAAGCCTTGAAAAAACGACGCGTTGAGAGACCGCAGAAGAGCTAACAATAAGATGAAAATAAAATTTAATAAAGATGAAAATATAAAAATACTTAATATTTATAAAGCACTTTGTGAAGTAAAGAAAATAATCTATTTTGTTCACATAATAAAAAATAAAAAATATGTCCTAGATAACAAATTAAACAGTGTAGTAGAAAATCAACAAGAGAACTCTCAGAACTGCTGCGAATAGAGCAAAGTGGGACTAGCCCATTTCCATTTCAGTTTAGCTGCCTGTTGACAGCATCTTTTACTTTTGTTCTATTACGAATGTCTTCATTGGTTTTATAATCTTTTGAGTAAAATACAAAGGATATGTCGTTCCATAGATCTCTGAGTTTTTCTGATTTTCTCTATGTTTATTTTAGCGAATGTTTAAGTTTAAGCTCCATACGTAAGTACAGGTAGGATACACAAATTAAACACCTTGGTTGGCAGTCTTTGAGATATATTTTTATTTTTAAGTTCGTATGAGTGTCTTCCGAATGCTGCCTATCCCATTTTTACACGTCTGCTTCTTTCGGTAGCCTGGTTTTCTTTGCTTACCTTGACATTTTACCCACATATGTATATTCATCTACGTGTTCTATCCCAGTGCCTTCGATGTTTATTATAGGTTTGTCATCTTTGTTTGACATCAGTTTAGTTTTGATAAAATTCTTTTTTAGTCTTTTTTTAGGGATTCTCTGTGAAGCTCCTCAATCATCGTATTCAGTGCATTCTACGTTCTACGTGTCGCTACTAATAGTACTATGTAATCTGCGTATCTAAGATGGTTTAAGTATCTTCCGTTTAATATGGATTTCCTTATTTTCGCAGTCTATTGACTTAAAGATATCTTCTTGTGCAGCTGTAAATAATTTTAGAGATATTGTGTCTTCTTGTCTTACTCCTCGGTTGATTTTTACTGGTCTTGTTTTGATTCTATTATCCAACGTCACTATCATTTCAGCTCGTTCGTAAATAGTATGTATTAATATTCTGTACCTGGAGTCGATCCGGTTGTTGACTAATGCTTTTTTTATTGCCCACAGTTCCACTATGTGTAATAATCTTTGTGAAAGATTTGTAAAATTGTGAAAAAAGTGAAATTGGACGATAATTTTTCAGGTCTGTGGTGTCTCCCTTTTTGTGTATTAGTATTGTTTTAGCAGTATTCCATTGTTTGGGTATGCTTTCTTGGAATAGACATTTATTATATAGTATTTTTAGATATATAATGACTTCTTCTTCGCATTCCTTTAGCATTTCTGCTAGGATTCCATCGCTTCCAGGAGCTTTATTCCTTTTTATTTCTCAAACGTGAAATTTGTAAATGTCCTTAAAGGATGGTGCACACTAAAAAGAAGAGATTTTTTTAAAATATTTTACGATTGTTCTTATACATTTCTGAGCTACACGAAGTTAAAGTTAAAAAAAAAGATTTGATCATAAATTGTTTTAATTCCATATATTGTCCTGTTTTTACAACAATAAACAAATATATATTACTTACTATTAAACAGAAAACATCCGATTTAACGTTTTGTATTAATCACCAGTTTATATTTATTTATATGAAACGGTTTTGTTTCATTATAATTATTTTTACAATTAATATAACTTGTATTTTTAAAACCAGCGATTCTAGATCCAAAACTGTTAATTAAAATATTATTGTGGTCTTTTTCGATGAATGCGTAGTAACTTATTGCATATTATTTTTACATAACTACATAAATTAGCATTGATATATTGTATTGTAATATTTATAGAAAAGCAAAACATAAAATATAACATATATTGTAATAAATAAATTGTAATGCCAAACTTGTTTTTCAGGTAGAGGTTGTCCGGCTGCAGTATTTAGGCTATGGAATGATGTTTCCTCTACTCCTATTGAACTTTGTGGCGAAAAAGGCCTTAATGAAAAATGGCAATATGTATCTACCTCCAATGCCATGAGGTTCAGGTAAGGATTGCATGAAAAAAAAATGTTAGCTGCTGACGTTCCTATTATCAGGGAGGATGTCAGGTCCTTATACCTTGCCTGTGTTTTCTTAAACTATCCCAACCTACATCCTTGACCTAAGCTAGGCAAGTGCTACAGTTTTTAAAATTATACTAAACAGTACCTTAATTAAAATAAAAATGTGATTATTTTAAAATTTACTATCACAGGAGAGTAAAAAAGGATTTCCAGTATCTGGCACTAAATTGCTAGTCTATCTCACGAATTCTGGGGCTACAAGATAATGACAAGTAAACATATCAAATTTAAAAAAATACTTAAAACTCAAAATAGCTACATATAATTCTAGATCTCTAGCAACAAAAGAAATAATTAGAGAGATGGATGCAGCAATGTTGAAAGTTAAATGGGATGTGACAGGCGTTAGCAAAGTAAAACAACGAGCTAAAAGCCTGAAAAACCTACAATCGGATTACTTGTTTTATCAGGTCGGTGGTGAATGAAACAATGAGAGGTGTTAGCTTCTTCTTATACAAAAAACATAAAAACAGCATTATATCAATAAGTCAAGTTTCTCTAAAGCATTGACAGAAATAAAGCTTAACAAAGATAGATATAGCACAATTAAATAGAAGTCTACACCTACCTGGATAGAGCCTAATAGTATAAATGCATTTAAAGAACACATTAAGAGCTTTCTCGAAAGCAATAAGAATATAGACCTAAATGTTTATACTCTGAGTGACATCATAAGACAAGCTACAGAGCAAATCCAGAAGATACAATGCCAAAAGAAATTATACAATGAAAAAATAAGTCGCTTAACTCAATATTATTGGAAGAGAGAAGAAAAAGGCAAAAATAGAGGTAAAAAACACCATGAACTTAGATATATAACATAATAAAGAAAATAATACAAAAATATATTAGAATGGACAAACTAGAGCATAGAAGTGAACACATCCAACAAACGGTTAAAAATTATAAGGTAGCCTTAGAATAAGTTTAAAATAACAAGAGTTTTAAAGTTCTAAGGAGAAAATTAACAAATAGCAAAAGGAAAATAAATATTAAAATTAAAGGATAGAGATGAACATTTCATTACTAACAGAGATGAATTACTAGGTGTAGCGGAAGATTTCTAGACAGAATTTAACAGAAGTCAACAAAATCATGATGAACAACTAACAGAAAAGTTGGAAATTAAAAAAAATAAAATAGTCAACCAAGGATCTGAATTCATGCATAATTTATAAATAGACAAAATAAGGGTGATTCATTAATATTTTCTTATATTATATTTAGAGATATATTGAAAACTATTAAACCGATTTAAGCGAAATTTGGTATCCTGCTATTATTCAGTAAGCTTAATATGAAAATAATATTAGTTTTACCATTGACACTAAGTGGCGCCACCTATTATAATATTGGTTAATTAATGTGGCCATAATTTTTGGTCCGCCCTGTATAAACATTCTAGAAAAAAACTTGAAGTAACATTCAATTCTACAAAAAAAAAAATGTATTCTTGTTTCTCTACCAATCCACCTTTGAGGATAAATTTCATCTATATAATTTCTAACTTCTAGGTTATAATGTGGTGGTGCACCATCATGCATATACCAAAAGTTACGTCTCTAATTTAGAGGTATGTCTTCTAAAAGAGTTGGTAAATCTTCTCTCAAAAAATTTAGATACGTTACTTCGTCAAGCCCAGTTGGTAATTCGAATGGTCCTACAATACAATCGCCAAATATGCCACACCAGATATTTATGGAAAACTCATCTTGAAAATGATGTTTTTGAAATTCATGAGGATTTTCTGTCGCACAGGTATGGCTATTGCGCCAGTTAAACACACATCTTCTAGTAAATGTGGCTTCATCGGTAAATAAAATTTTATTATAAAACATTGGATCATCTAAATGCCGCCTTATCATAAACTGACTAAATCGGAGCCTTGCTGAAAAATCCTGTGGTGAAATATTCTGTACTGGAGTAAAACAATCCGGATACAGATTTTTTGTCCGTATTATTCTTTCCTGTCCGTAGATTTGCTTATACTATAATAGTGGCCGCAGAAATACTTGTACTGGTTTCTGGATCTTCTGCAACACGCACAACAACAATGTAATCCTTTATATCCGCATCAATTACTCTCGGTCTTCCAGCATTCCTGTTTTTGAAATGAAATGACTTCGTTTTGTCAAATCTGTCGAACAATGATCTAATAGTTTTATGGTTTGATGGCCTTATATTGGAATAAAGTTCGAAATAGTGTTGAGCTGCTTTACGAAAACAAAAATTTTCCTGGGCATACAAACAGATCATATCGCACATTTCTACATTATAAAATTCACCATGACGTGCAATTTTACCTTTACCTTAAGTAGTTTATAAAAAACCTAATAGCTCTTTGACAAATAATGACTCGCACTGCACTTTGACAATTAATATTAAATAAATTCGTAGTTGCGTCTTGACGTTGCCATTAAGTTCAAAGCATACTTGTCTTGCAAAAAGTTAAATAGAGACATGCATCATTTTTTTTTCTCTCTTTGGCTTGGACAATTGTCATTCAGCCAGTCTCCATCAACATAAGTTTTGTTAAAGAATTTAAATATGTCAATTAGTGAAACATGATTAATATAATAATAATAACAGCTAAGCTAATGTACATACTATGTTAATAAATACTATATCATACCTTTATTATAATTTAGTTTGAGAGACGCCATCAGAAATTCATAGTGTATACATCTTACAAATAAAAAAAAATAAAAATAAAGATATCTACCTACTATGTTCATAACAACTATGGTAATACATATATATATTTTTTTACTACGTTAGGACATAAACCCGATTCAACATCTCGGAGGTTTAGATCCTTTTAGTGATTGTTTTAGTATATTTTTATTTTTTTTTTTCTTAGTTGGTTCTTTTTTTTAATGTATTTTTATATTCATCTTTTTTCTTTTTTTTTTAATTTATTTTTTTCTTTTTAAATCTATTTTTTTAAGTATTTTTTTATATTCATTTTATTTAATTTTTTTTGATTTTTTTTTAATTATTTTTTTTTAAATTTTTTTTTCATGAATTTTTTCTAAACATAGATTACAAATCTTACTAATTACAGGCATACTTTACTATCAGACAAAAAGGTTATCAAGCAGTTATACATTTTCTTCTCATTGAGTGATAGTAGAAAGAGAATATTAACAGGAAGAGGGATGTTCTTGTCTATCATTCTTTTAATTAGGTTGTTGGTGGGTTGTTTATACTTTTGACATTCAAAAAATATGTGGTTTAAGTCACTTTTAATCTGACATTCTTGACAAATATCCGAATCTAATATATTTATTTTATATAAATGTACAGGATAACATGCATGCATGATGGTAGTTATGTATTTGCGAGGGAGGACGAAATTCTTATACCAAGGTTGTTTTGGAATAATTGGTTGTATCAAACTGTATTGTGTTGTTGAAAAACTACAGTACTTTTTCCAGTGTTCTCTCCAGTTGTTCATTTGTTTAGTTCTTGAACAAGCAAAAGCATCTATAATGCAGGGTTGATAGTTGGTAAGTGTTCCATAAACGATGGAATTTTTTGCTAACTGGTCCACGTGTTCATTATATGTAAGTCCTGAATGTGCTTTGATCCACATCAATTGTATTTTTTGGGTGTATTTATTAATTTCAAATAAGCAATTTTTAATTAAAAAAATGTATGGATTAGAAGTACTACAGTGTAGTTGCGGTTTTTGAATAGCTGTAAGTACAGATAATGAATCAGATAAAATTACTGCTGAACTATACGATGCCAATTTAAAATACTTTAAAGCCTCATATATGGCCACAGCCTCAGCACTAAAAATAGAGAAATTTGTGGGCAGCTTAAACATTTTTCCTATAAATTTATCTGGAATATAAAAGGCACAACCAGTACCCTTTGAACTTTTAGATGCGTCTGTATAAATACAAACAGATTTTGGCCAATTTGTCAGATAGTTGTTTAAAACAATACGACTTATTAAAGGGTTCTCATGATAAATAGGTTGTATTATATGTACTTGATCCAGTAACTCAAAGAAATCTTTAAAATGTACTACTTTGTTTGCAACTATAAGTTCAGTATCTTTATTTGCAGTATTTCGAAATGCTTCGCATAGCGGTGGAGAATTTTTGCGAGTCCAATATTTATTTGTTAAGTCGAAATAATTTAAAATACTAATATCTTTATATAAACAAGTGTTGTAGCAACAAACTTTAAGAAGAAATTTTTGACTGAGATATTCTCTTCTAAATTTACTGGGCGGTTCCATTGTCTCAACATAAAGTGGTTCAATAGGGGTAGATTTCATAGCACCAATGCAAGACCGCAAAACTGTGTTTATAAAAACATCTATACGACGTAAAATATTGTTACTAGCGGAGCCGTAAAGTACAGAGCCATAATCTATAATGGACCTGATATAAGAACGATAAAATAGAAGACACGTTTCAACATCTGCACCCCACCAAGTTTTTCAAATTGATTTTAGAAAGTTAAGTGCTTTATTACATCTATTAAGCATAAAATCAACATGCAGCTTCCAGGTCAGTTTTGTATCCAAAATCATACCCAAATATTTTATTGACTTACAGAGGGGAAAGTAATTATTATTTAATTTTATTTGTTCTCCTTGAGGCAAGTTATGTCTAGTGAATATACAAATATTAGACTTGTTGTTTGCCAACTCAAAACCATTTTTGTTAAACCACCTACAGCAATGTTCATGAACACTTTCCAATGTGTTTAAGCCGTTATTGTAACTTTTAGATTCCGTATAGATACAGAAGTCATCTGCATATTGTATTGTATTAAATGAAATTTTTTCGATACTAATATTATGAAAATCGGCTGTGTAAAGATTAAATAGAAGTGGACTTAAAACTGAGCCCTGTGGAAGACTCGAACTATTAAAACGTGGTCCAATGAGTTGATTGTTTTCCTTCCTAATATATATTTTCCTGTTTAAGTAGAAATTGACAATATTTTTGCATGACATGCATCATTAACAAAATAAGTTTATTTCGAAAACGGTGTACTTTTTTTATTTAAAACACGAATCCTTTTTTTGTGTAGAATTGAATGTTATTTCATGTTTTTTCCCTAGAATATTCATTTAACGCAGATAAAAAACAATATGGCCACATTAATGAACCAATGTTATAGTAAATGGAGCTCCCTAGTCTCAATGGAAAAAATAATATCATTTTCATATTAAGCATACTAAATAATAGCAAGACAACAAATTTCACTTAAATCGGATGAAAAGTTTTCAATATATTCCTAAAAATAATATAAAAAAATATCAATCAATCACCCTGTAAAATGAAAATTAATCATTAGCTAATGTCCAACTAATTATGGGACACCCTGTACTTATTAGTCATACATTGTAGACCAAGAATAATATTATATGTATAAGTTTTATTTCTTTATCACCTGTTATATTATGTATATGTGTTTTTTAGTTTTATAACGGCAGACAAAGCTGTTGGTGCTCAAGGATTCCGAGCAGTTTGGACTGAAGTGATAGAAGGGCCAAGCTGTGACGAGTTTCAATGCCTAAAATCGGGGTTTTGTATTCCTGATAAGTTAAGATGTAACAAGATCAACAACTGCGGAGCCGACGATGACTCGGACGAGGAGGACTGTGAGTGATCTAATGGTCATTATGCATTGCTCAGTGTTTGTTCGTCTTTGAATTAAATTAATCTTAGAATTAAATATACATATAAAGTTAGTTCTTAATTTTAACACAGTTGGTAAATATTATAATTAAACATTGAGGCTAACCATAGGTTTTATTTTGTCTTGAAAGTGTAGTGTAAAAAATATTTACAATAACAATTTTTCACTTGTGGGTCCTATAATCAATTAACATGAACAATGAAATTTTTAGTTTTTCTGTTCTGTTAATCAATATTAATCACCATCATCAGCCCGTTTTAAGCCAACTGCAGAACAGCGACCTCTCCTGTTTGTATCTTAAGTGCACGGTCTTGTGCAGTATGGACCCAATTTTTCGTCATCTTTCGCAGATTATCTTGCCATCGTGTAGGTGGTCTTTCTCTGTTTCATTTATCTGTCCTTGGTCTTTATTTGGTTATCTTACGTGTACACCTTCCAACCTAGAACCTTGCTACGTCGCCAGCCCATCTCCATTCCAATCTGCAATATCTCTTCACAATATCTGTAACTCTGGTTCATTTTCTTAGGTCTTCGTTTGTGATATTGTCTTTTATGGTTTCTCCTATCATTGAACGCTATATTATTCTTTGTGCTGCTCTTAGTTTTGAAGCATTTTTTGTTGTTATGGACAGTGTTTTTACATCGTAGGTCATTACTAGCAGAACACACTGATCGAATACTTTTCGCTTCAGATTAATCGGTATACTGCCGATCGTTAAATACGTTTTTCAGATATTTAATCTGTACTCGCAGCACATTTTTAAAAAGGCTCTAAACTATATTTATGAAGATATCTCAAAAAATTGAGTAAAGCTCAATAACCTGCGGTATGCAGATTTATGTATGCAGACAATAGTGTTTTCCATTACCATAGAAGGGTACAAAACTTAATGAGAAAAATAACGGAAATAGTAGAACATATGGACTGGACATAACTACCAGAAAAACCAAGCTATTGATCATCAGCAAGCAAAACATAACTGGAGCAAATCTGTATGTGAACCAAATGAGAATTGAACGTGTCTCGCAATACAATTACTTGGGAACTATAATCAATGAGTCGTTGAACAATACCCAGAGATTAAATGTCGCATCGGAAAGCAAAAAGTGCATTCTTGACTACGAGCTTTGTGTTCAAGAGCCGTGACCTCACCCTAGAAACAAAAATAAGGCTTCTTAAATGTTACGTGTACTCAGTGTTTCTGTACTGAGTAGAAACGTGGACGTTGAAGGCGGAAAATTTATCAAAACTTTGGGCCTTTGAGTAATAGTAATACAAAAGGATCCTGAAAAATGCAATGGATAGTCACAAAAGTAAGAAATCCACCAATGAAGAAATACTGCGGAGGGTGAACACAACCGCGGATTTAGTCAACATGAGATGATAACCTGAGAGCATGGTAAGAAAGACCTCAACACAGCTGTTGAGGCACCCTAAGAAGAAGAATTCGTTGGTTGGCTATTTTATATGTCTTTGCTTCTTCAACGATGTAAAGACTATATGCTACAGTCTTTTTACTGTTATTAAAGCTTCCTTTTGACGGCCTTATAGTTATAAAAATATACGTTCGACTTATTCTCTTACGCCTTTTTATACTTTTTCCTTTAATCATTATTTTTCTTGTACTTCGTTTGTCCACTACGAGATCTCTTTATTACTGAAGGTAATCTTTGTGTAGTATTTTCGATACAGTGTCTCAAATAACACTATTTATATTCCTCCAAATTGTACTTGCTTATATGTTCCGACAAATTTTTTGTAATAATTTTTTAATGGTTATTACTTTCCAAGTCAGTTTAGTACGACGTTATATCTTCCTATGCTGCTGTACGAAGTTGAGTCCTGGACCATCACAGACCTTCATTCTAGCCGCCTATCGGATTGAAATCACTGTATGTATATTACGCGCCTGAATAGATCAATTGACTGCATACAAACCATTCACGAGAGATTGCGTAGCCACGAGATTTTACATATTCCTGCACTTCTTCTACCTTTGATTTTACCCTGCATTATATTTCTTAGTAGTTCGTATTTTTTAATTTAAAACTTCGCATTGTTTTCCTAGTTGTTCGAGAACTTGTTCGTTTGTTTTATCGATCCATCCATGATATTTTCAAAATACGTCACCGTGGTAACACCACATTTTAAATGCTTCTAGGTTTTTAATGTTGCATTTTTTAAGTGTCCAAGCTTCAACCTCATACAAAATGGTAGCGAAAATATAACATCGAAGCATTCTTATCCGGAGCGATATATTAATATCGCGATTAGAAAAAAGTTTTCTCATTATATTAAAAGTTGACCGTGCAATTTTAATACGGCATCTTATTTCTTGTGTCTGATCAGTATCTTCTGTGATCCATGCTCCAAGGTATTTGTACGAAGATATTTGTTCAATTTCTGTATTATCTAGTACTAGCTTAACTTTGATATTTTGTGCTTTTGTAAATACCATGAACTTGGTTTTCTTCACATTTATTTTTAGTCCATAATCGTTGCAATATATATTTAGTTGTTCAGCAAGGTGTTGCAGTTCTTCTAGTATTCCTGCGAGAAGGACGATGTCATCAGCATATCTTATGTTATTAAGTGGCTTAACGTTTATTATAAGGCCCTCACTGACCTCGGCAAGCGCTAATTCTGAGATGGTTTCACTGTATAAATTGAATAACAAAGGTGATAAAATACACCCTTGGCGACCACACGGCGAATCTGAATATCCTGGAAAGTTCATTTTTAACTTTCACTTTTGCTGTTTGGTTCCAATAGAGGTTACATATGATTCTAGTGTCTCTACTGTCTATGTTTATATTTAATAAAATTTCTTTAAGCCGATTATGCTGCACTCTGTCAAATGCCTTCTCAAAATCAATGAAACAGGCATATACTTACTGATCTATATCTAAGCATCTCTGCGAAAGAACACTTACTGCAAACAGTGCATCTCGTGTTCCCAGTCCTTTCATAAATCCCATTTGTGTATTACAAGGCTATGGTGCGATATTCATTACACTCCTTTGCATTGGCTTTTGTGGGAAGCAGTATGAATGTTGATTAGAGCCATTCTTTAGGTATTATACCTGTTCTAAATATGGTATTGAATAGATATAAAAAAATATCAATAGATTCAGTATTCAAAATTTTGAGTAATTCGATAGGAACTTCATCACGCCCGGGAGATTTACCACCTTTAGCTTGTTTCATTGCATATTCAATTTCTATCTATAATGTTAGGCCCAGTATCATCCTTAAATTCTTTTGGTGCTTCTGTTCTTTCTTTGTTTTTAAAAAGTTGTGCTATATATTGTGTCCATCTCTGCATTTTTGGTTTATATCTGTTATAAGTGCAACACTTTCATCTATTAGTTGCCTAGTTTGAAGTGTTTTTCTCATTTCTGTTAATCCTCTAATTCTTTTATGTATGTAAAAAAGTGATATTTTTTTTTCAATTTCTTCTAGTTTTTGGCACTGCTCATGTAAAATTCTCTTCTTAGCTTCTTTTATTCTCTTTTTAATTACTCGATCAGTTTCATTATATTTAATTGGATTTTTTGTTTTAAATGATTTTCTTTCATTTATTAATAGTAGTATTTCTTCAGTCATCCAGTCTATGTTTTTTTTTCTTTGGTTTTAAGTTTTAATTTGCTGTTTTAATTATTGCTACTTTTATATTTTCCCATTTCTGATCAATATTATAGCTACTTTTATTCAGTTCTGGAGCATTACGTAGATTTTCACTACGAATTTTTACAGTTTGTTCCTTTGTTTGTGGTTCCCTTAATCTCTTAAGATCAATTTTACTTTTTGTGGGTTTTTAAACCAATTTCAATTTGGTTCGTAATATGACTACTATGGGATTATGGTCTGAACCGATGTCTGCTCCAGGGTAAGTTTTGGCAGACAGTAAAGAATTACGAAATCTTTGTCTAATGGGGACAAAGTCAATTTGATTTCAGATTATTCTATTTGTTGTATCACTGAGAGATGACCATGTATATAATCTTCTTTTTGGTAGCTTAAAAAGTGTATTAGCTATTACAGATTCTTCCATCTGGTAAAATTGTGTCAAACGGTCATCACGTTCATTTCTATTTCCTAGACCATATTCCCCCACATATTCATCCACTCTTCTCTGGCCAACTTTGGCGTTGAAGTCGCCCATTATTATTGAATTGTGATGTTTCTTCATTGATGTTAAGGCTTGTTCCAAATCATGGTAAAACTAGTTCGATATCGTCGTCATCCTTATCTGCCGTAGGAGCATAAACTTGAATAAAATATACTATTCCTTTTATAGACTGAAGTTGTATTGATAAGATCCTATCAGAATAGAGTAAAACTTCTAAGGGAGTAATTGACCTTCTTCATAGACGCTACTTGCAAGAAAATTGAGGCTTTCTAAATATAGCTTCATCATCGTATCCTAAAGATATCCTATACCGACCATCTTACTAATCAGAAACAGAGTACTAACGCAAACAAAGTGCAATATTATTCCACACAGGTTTACATTTTTGTATACAAGCTAAGATCCCTACTGTAAGACCTACCATATAAACCTCGTATGGTTTCCGTGTCCCGCCACTAAGTGGAAGTGGTAGTTTGTATGAGATACAATAGTATAAATGGAACAGAAGTGGTGTGTTTAAAGGTTTAGTTACCTGTTTCTATCTTTTTTATATTCAATAATAATATTTGCAACATGTGTGTTTTCATACATAAGGTTTTTGTTTTTACATTTTCTGTACATTCTTCTTGAATTTTTTTTAATCTGGACGCACAAGTCGAAATAAATAAAATTTTCTTTACCACGCACGTTAAGATTACAATTAAAATTTAAATGGTTGGCAGCAGCTATACCATTATTTTACATATTGAAATGCTATAATAATAAAATTATATTTACACTAATTTTTTATACCTATACTTTTACATGGCAGTATTCTGGACTTTTATTTTTAATGTGATCAAGTATGTTTTTTATTGTAAAATTTATTTTTCATTATATTTTACTTAAATTTTTGTATAGTTACCTAGAAATTAAAATTAGGTTAGGTAATTGAGCACAAGCAAGTAAATTATTTGAGTTGTTTTTAGAGCCTATTATTAAAATATTTTTTTAAATACCTAAAGTTAATTCTATTAAACATTAATCTTCTTTATTCGTCTAAGGGTGTGTTAGAAATTTTACAAAAATTCAAAAATCAAGATTTACAAAGTGACAAAAAGTTCATAATAGTTCGGCCCTGACAAGCAGACGACGTCTACTTAAAGCGTCTCTGCAAATTTCAGTTACTTTATGGTGTAAGTCTAGCAAATAAAAAATAAAATTAGTTATCCAAAGTCACGCATCGTAACTGGTCAAATGTAGCCGGCATCAAATATAAATAATGAATTCTCTAGTTGTAAATTCAATCACTGGCGGCGGTAAAAAAATTGTTTTTGTGCTAGGCACTATACATTGTAACTTGATTAAAATTATAAAAATAACACCTAAGTTCTAAATTATAAAATAAGATTTCATTTGCATTAAAAATGACTTCTATAGAGTCCCGCATCATCCGCTTGCGGATGATCGGTAGTAAAGATGTAAAATACGTAAATTAATATATTCTTTTTATTTCAGAACGATATTAAATTTTTTAATCTATCGATAGAAATAGTACAGGTTTATTTGCAAAAAGTTATACATCATCATCATCATCATTTGGTTCTACAACTCTATGCGAGTCTTGGCCGCGTTTACTATTTCCTCTATTGTTGTCGGTCCTGGGCAGCTATTTTCCATTGCTGTATTCCCATTCTACGTACATCACTGGCTACTGCGTCCTTCCATCTCTTTCTTGAGCTACTAACTGACCTTCTGCCATCGGGCCTTTCCCAGAATGTGCCGTTCAGGAGTCTTTCGTCACTCGATTTTAGCATGTGGCCCGCTCGTCTTATTCGGTTTAGTTTAGTGTAACGTACTATGTTTTCGTCTCCATATTCTGTCTAGAGTTCATCATTGTACCTTCTTTTCCATTCTCCTGTTGTCTCTTCTTTGCAAAGCCCATAGATATTCCGCAGTATCTTTCTTTTCAGTACCAGTCATTTTGTCGTTTTCCGCTGGTTCAGAGTACAGGTCTCGCTTCTATACGTTATTATTGAGTACTCTCGCTTCTATACATCTGAGTAATATGCCCTATTTCCTGCAATGATCCTGGCTGCCACGTCCTTTTCATATTTATTTTCAGATGTTATGATCGATCACAGGTACTTGAATTCTGTGACGACTTCAAAGTTGTATTGATTGATTGTTACGTTTTGTCAAATTCTGGCCCTTGGGTTCTTCGTAACCACTATGTACTTGGTCTTGTCCTCGTTGACCTGTCTAAGCCTGGTGTCAATGAGGAATTTCTCCGATGTGGTGCTGCCAATTCTAATCCGTGCGAAAGTATTCTCTGTGCTCACCTGTGCTAATCGTACGAGCTTTCCAGGTACTAACATTTTTACCATGGTCTACCAAAATGCTTCTCTGCTAACAGAATCATAAGTTTGTTTAAAGTCAGTAATACTGACTGCAGGGTTTCCATAATGACTAATTTACAACAATACATCAACGGTATAAGTAGGGCATTGAGTTAGAGTCTAAACTCGATGAAGTAGTGTATAGGAATGTACCAAGTTTTACAACCAAAGAATAAGCAGTTGTATTTCAGTCCATGAAAGGAATAAAGTTACAAGAATATGTATTAGCAGTAGGAAAACTATTCTATTCACAAAGCATATTATTTTCCTCGAAAATGTCAAATAATGGAGTCTGTATTTACCTGGCCAGTAACGATATTTTGTGAAGTACTACGGGGAAATTCGTACATTAGATCATGTTATTGCGGCATGAAAATTAATAACACCCGTTACAAGACTATTACACCGCTGCTATTATTATTAAAAATCTTTAATCAAATATTTTATGAAAATTAGTATGCTCCTTAAGTGCACAGTTAGACCTTTAAATTCCATTAAATAATTATAAGATTCCAGAAAAAATAAAATAATTTACATTGCCAATTTTCATTCAAACTAAAAATTTTGGTTAAAATTTAGTCAAATCATTAAATCTGAAATTATTGATTGGTTGTAATCCCACACGTAAAAGAACCAATAGAAATATGAACATTTTGTCCATTTGTAAATTATTACCAAAAGCCATATAAATAAAAATATATACCTACTCTTATAAATAAATGTTAATACAAATGCAAATTTCAAATCTCTTACTGGATATAGTTATGTTGTGCAAGGTTAATGCTGATAATCCTAATAATCCCTTATGAAAACTATTTAAGAATACAATACAAAATATTTTCTTAAAAAGGTGTACGTCCATGGTTCAAGTTACAAGCCATTACCAATATACAGATATTGTTCTACGTAGAGTAAATCAAACAAACCATTGTTCTCTAAGTAAATATGTAGAACAATGGTTTGGTAATCGGAGAATATAATTGTGAAAAACATAAAAAAAAAACGGAAAAATATTATTTTATATTTTCTGCATATAAAATTTATTGCAGAAAATCCCTTGCTTATGTTGATCAAAAGCTCTTATTTCCTCAAGACTTAGAAATTTGGTGAATTTTAAGTAGTAGGTATGGCTCAGTTTTTGATATACAACCAATCGTTTTACATTCATCATTTTTACGTATACGGGTAATGGCTGTGTCTGTTTTCATAGTATGTACTTCTTTCTACTTTTACTAATTTTATTATGTTCATTCAGTTCTCCTCTATCCTATGTTTTCTTTGTTATTTATCATGCATATATTATATTATGTTGTTTTCTCTTTGGTAAGCATAACTACGACTATAAAAGATTTTCGATTTTTAGCAACATAATTTATTTAATTTTTCAAGTATTTTCTGATCACAAACCATAAGTATGTGATGTACATTTTCAAGAGGTCTTTTGTTTCCTCGTACCTTTTTACACTGCGAGTGAAAGGTTTTTTGTACGTGTCCTATATCTATGTTTGAGCCAAAAATATCCAGAAGAGTAAATAAACTGTTTACTGTTACAGAGTTACATTTATTAAATGATCAAGTTCTACAAACATATCTTCAAGGTAATTATGGTGTTCATGCACAGTTACCCTGTAGTTGCTAAATAATGTTCAGAGATATACTCTGTACTTTTATGCAGAATCTGCACATTAATCTGTCTACTTTGCCTATTTACGTACATAGTATATATCTGAGTTTTCATTAGTTACTTGTAATTACTCTAAATTGAGCCTCGTGAATATCTAACAATAGTTGCGGGGCAAGCAGAAACTTGTAAGAACCTTTTTGTTTATTATTGCCAGACTTTGGTTGGAACTATTTTTCAAGTAGGTTGTACAATATTCATTTTGCCATTTTTGGTTTTATTCTATAATGCAGTATCTTGGAATACCACAAAATATTTCTGATCTGATAAAAGAATCTATCATCTTCTTTATCAGGACCATTAGTAATATCGTTACCAGCAATTTCTTTACGTCTTAGGTTTACCGAATCTTTTTCTGCCACGAGTATTAAACTATTAGTAACAGCACGTAAAAACGCTTAAACAGAATTAGGGTGTGACATTAATATACTTTTATCGTCCAGAGTACGCCTATGTATTTACCAGAACATGCTTTTATAATGTCACAGGCTGTATAAAAAGGCCGAGCAGAAATCTGTTAGAGGCATTCTTGGTGTGTTAATTGAACAATACCTACCAACTAGATGGAACACGTGAGCTTAACGTGTTCCATTTTGTCGATTTGGTGAGTTAAACAAAATCTACCATTCCCCGTCCTTGCCCGTTGACTACATGCACTGAATGTAGCCACCGAGTTTTCTTTATCGACTGATGTGCTGAATCGGGCACGTCTCTTCGACTCATCGTCCATATATTTTTATTTTAACGTCTACGAAAGCCGAATATGTACATGTAGAACTTATATAAATTGGAAATAAAGAAACAATTTTCATATTTTGTCTATTTAAACCAAAATAAGTGTCTTGGAGAAATAGGAAAACGGAAAGAAAAAAGGTCTTTTACTGGTATTTACTACCCGAGGTAATCACAAGAGGAAACGTTGTATAATCAAAGAGTAGGAAAATGGTTAGAAAGATTAAGCTCGAAAAAACCGTTCAAGCACCTTCTTAATAGAACACGATAAAAGACGATACATTTTTAAGGTAAAGGTATGTAAAGGTTTACATAAAGAAACTACTGAAATAAATAAAACAAACAGGATTAAATAACCTGTGGGGTTATTTAATGTGGCTTATCTCAAAGTCAATGGAAGACAAAGAGTTAGCAATGGCAGCTTTTTAAGATATAACAGGAGCATTTAATAATGTTACTACCAGCTCTTTGATAGGAGCTATGAGTAGACGAGGGGCACCTGCGGAAATATGCAGATCGATAAGGGCATCCCTGGAAAATAGGACAGTAATGTCCAATCTGGACAAAGCAACCATCAAAGCAAAAGTAGGTGGATGCTATTTAAAAGGAGGAGTTCTATCCCCTCTACTTTGGGCAACCTTGGTCGATGATCTCATCAGAAATCTGTCTTTTATTGTCTAGGATATGCTGACGACATAGCAATCGTTGTCAGGGCAGGTTTACTCAGGTGGTGTCTGAGAGAATGCAAGCAGCCCTAAATATAGCTGACGACTTGTGTAAACAAATAAGGCTGATGGTCAATGCACAGAAATCACAAATCGTCAACTTCACCAAAAAAACAGCACTACAAACAGCCTAAAACCACCGGTGCTGGGAGGAACAGAGATTTCATTTGCCAAAGAAACAAAATACCTTGGGGTGCATTTTGATCATAGGCTCACATGGAATACTCACATTCTGAAAATCACACAGAAAGCCACTATATGTCTGGGCAGATGTAGAAGCATGTGCAGTAAAAATTAGCGACTTAACCCCAAAATAACACTATGGTTATACACAAGGGTTATTACACCAATAATACCCTATGGATCGGTGACGTGGTAGACAAAGACGCAGCAAGTGGGGGCAATAAGGCTGCTAGGTAATAAACAACGGCTAGCATGCCTGTGTATTACGGGGGCCATAAAAACAACTCCTACTGAATTGTTGGAAGTCCTTTTGAATTTTCTACCAGTTCATATCTTTATACAAGACAAAGCCATATCAGTAATGCACAGATTAATCTATAGTCAGCAATATATTTTAAGCCAAATGCATGGTGCTAAAAACAGCAAGCTAATCGAGGAGCTAAAAGCCGATTTTTCAGACGCAAATAACGGCAATCCATTACTTGGTGGAAGAAATAAAAAGGCGGGAAAGAACGTTACGTTCAGTTGCTATCTTCACAGATAGTCATGCAGCGATTAAAGCTCTTAATTCTGTAGAGGTCAACTATCAAGGTTAGATCAAGGTTACAATATTCTAAGTATCAAGGCACGCGATACGGGCAACGAAAAAGCAGATACAATTTCCAAACAAGGCTTATGAATGCCATTCATTGGACCAGAAACATTCTGCGGCGTTATAAAGACATTAACAGGAACGGCTGCAAGGAAATAGGTAGCTTACAAATCTCTGGAATGGTTAAGGAATTCACCAAGACAAAGATAGGCGAAACAGTTCATTACAAAACGTTCGTCAAAAATTTACGGCAGAACTAATAAGTAAAGCCAGGAAAACAGTCAAAGCCATAGTGGGTCTTCTAACAGGGCATTGTAAGCTAAATAGGCACTTAAAGCTGATGGGATTATCAGATGATGACCTGTGCAGATTCTATCACCTCAAACAGCAGAGCACATTCTTTATCAGTGTAACAGTCTAGCAAATGTGCGGTTCTTTGAATTAGGAGAAGAAAATTCATTGGCAGATAGTTACATGGAAAGTGCAGTCTCAAAGCTATTAAACTTTTTAAAAAGGGTCAGGTTAGAGAATGTTATCTGGGACTAGAGGACCACAATAAATCTGAAAAGGTCGAAGTGGAATAGACCAAAAGGCCACCTCTCTAAATATATCTATCTAACCTGTGGGATTGCTGGTGACTTCATACAAATATAATACAAATAGACTGACTGCGGCCATACAGGCTCAATCTCCCAGTATGACTGAGAAAACTGACGCAAAGCAGTCCCTGCATCTCTGTCTAATGGGCCAGATTTATCAACCACTTGACTTTCTCTTTGGTCATTTGGTCATTTAGGTCACGTGGTCGATAAACCTGGCAAATTAGAAAGAGATGCAGTGAGGTTTTTCATCAGTTTTTGCAGTCGCACTGGGGGAGCGGGCCTGTATGGTAACAGTCAGTTTATTTGCAGTATATGTCTATGAGTGACTCCCATGATTTAAACACAACCTGGAAGCAGTACATATTAATTTAGTAATACGAACAAATTTTATTTTAAACTTTAGATGAGATCTGCAGTCAGCCGCTAACATTATAGCAGTAAGAGTAAATACTTCTTGAAATCATTTAAATGGCCAGTCTTGTTTATTGTACTAATGTTGGAAACTTTTCATTTAAATGCAGTATGCCAAAAAAATTTTAAGGATACACTCTATTAGCAGCATATTTAAAAAACCTATTAGAATAGAGAAAAATGTAGGGACAAAAAAATATGCATTTTTATTAACATGTTACAATTTGCTTGCTTATAATATGTGTGCATTGTATTTGTTTCGAAATGCTAGGTAGTACGCACTGCTTCTTAAAACTATCCACTCTATTTCTCTAGCTTGTGACTAAAGACTGAACTGTTTGTGTGTGCAGGTGTATCGCGCGCGTCTCTCCGGCGGCCACGTAGCCTACGGCACCTGCTGCCACCACTTTTTTTGGCGCTGACGCTGCCGCTGCTGAGGCCGGCGTGACGCCTCCACTGATTGATTACAGCGCATGCCTACTCTACCTGTCTTACGCTCACACGTGAGTGGTTCTATTTCTTTCTCTTTCACCCTTTTTATTTTGTATCATTCTTTTTAGATGCGTAGGTAAGCAGGTAGTCAATATGTTTTTTGTTTTATTACATACACTGCATAAGATCATCAATATAATAAATAAATACATTCACGACATTAATTATATTATGTTCTGATTACGTCTTCGGTCGGTTTCACAATTAGTGGTTAAGTACTTAACCCCGAAAGGGTTAAGTACTTTACTTACAGAATAAATGATAGACCAACATTTAGTTTTGGTCAGTATAAGATTTCGTAATAATTTTACTTGTTAGAAAATTATGGGTGATCAATATAGATTATGTTTTTATGGACAGTGGTCAGTATAGATTCTGACAGTTGATGATTTTTCTGATTAATTTTAATCTGACGATTCTGATGATTTGTAAGCACACTGTGTATACATTTATAAATTTTAATTTGGTTTAGTCAGTTTTTTGATAAAATTTTATATTTTACTTCGAAACAGGAAAAGGAAAAGGACAAACGAAATAATCGTGTGGAATAATTCCGTTTGCTAATTTTCATAAAACCTTATTTTTCGGTTGCCACCATGTCTCCTAAGCATTGTATTTTTTCTTTCATGTCAAAATATGCCTTGTAACCAAGTATTGGCAATTAGCATATTCTTTTCTTGGTAGAATTCTATGAGCCTTTCTCCTCTCTCGTTTCTAGTTCCTAATCCGAACTGTTCAACTATATTTTCAACTGTACCTACTCAAATTTTTGCACTAAAGTCTCCTAAAATGTAATTAATATCTCTAGATTTTGTTAATTTAATTTTATTGTGCAATTTTGAATAAAACTTTTCGATCTGATCTTCGGTCTTATCAGCTGTGGGAGCATAGACTTGGATCATATTAATATTACAGTTCCGTGCTTGAATTTTTTATCAATATTATTCTTTCTGAGATTTGGGTCACACCTAGCACTGATTTTCTACTAGTATTGCTTATTATGAAATCAACTCCGTATCGATGATCAGTTTTGTCTCCTCCAGTGTAATAAATATTGTGGTTATTTATTGATATCTCTTCATTTCCTGATCATTGTACATCGCTAACCCCAAGTATATCTATATTTAGCCCCTCTTTCTCTTTAATAACATTATGTAGTTTTCCTGGCAGATACATACTTCTTACATTCCAGATAGCTATTTTTATCTGAGAGGGTTAAGTATTTTTTTTGGTTTTTTGTGCAAGAATTTCACATGCTGACGACCGAGTAGGCCTTGCGTTTCGATGATTGTCCTCCTCTGCTAGGCTTTAGTCTCCGATTACCATAATTAATTATAATAAAAAAAAGAGGTTAGTCTTCGTAAGTGGGTATATTTATTTAAAAACCCTTAAAAGGGCTACATCAAAAAAACAAACGTTTTCGGACTAAACAGTCCATCATCAGGTTTAAATTTTAAAATTGCTAGGTTAAAATGCCTGAGCCACCAAAATACATGGGTAAAAACCCTTTAAATTACATATAGTTGTAAAAGATTATACATCTTGTTGTTAAAAAACTGTGATGTTCAGTATTAAATTAAATATGACTTCAGGTAACATACATTGCTCAAGTGAGTTCCAGAGCCGGGGAGTAAACTCTGGACTCCGGGCTCTGAAACTCACCAGTGCTTACTTGTTACATAAAATGAATTTACATCTAGCAACGGTCGAATCCATCAGTCAAAGTCTTAATTATTGATGACCAATATTCACATATTGAGATGGCGATATTCTAACACGAAGGTACCAAGAGCAGCAAAGCATGCCCACAAACATAGTTACGTTAAATCAAGTTGTTGTATTTGATCAGATTTCTATGCCGTACGTCACCGGTGGAGGGCTAAGAAAATATCATAGTACTAATATCACGTTTGACGCTTAAATATAGGATTAATTATAGCTTATACGTTTTTTTCATATCCAAAAATTGCTTCAAATCATTACAAATCTGTTACTGTCTCATTTCACACATAATCAATTTTATCGGTTTCATTCGATATGTTAACCTCAGTTCCCTTTCCGCATACCGTAGCTTGTTTTAATTAAAAAATATATTTTTCTACTAACGCTTTACTTGTTTCTAGGTGCATCAGACGAACAACCTAAGGAGCGATTTCGTCTCTCTTGGTTAATTGCTATAGTCGCCATATTGCTCACGTTGGTGCTGCTTTGCATCATTTGTCACAGAAAACGAAGAAGACGTCGGAGGAGAACTCTCCATCACTCCATCAATGTCCCAGCCGTCCCGGGGACGTCGCGTCAACCTCCGATCCACTTTTGCGAAGAATTAGGTGAACGATTCGCGTCCGTGGACAGTGTCTGATGATGGTTAAAGGCACCACTTTCGAAACGTTACCTTGCGTTAACTCTTAAGTTGTCAGCAATATTATCGAAAAAACAGGGTCTAAAGATCGATGTTTCTAACAGACTGAATTAATAACGTGTTTTATTTTTAAGGAAAATGTTTGGACAAGATTGCCTAAGTTGAAAAATCTACAAATTGTGTATTTTTAAGTTTTAAATTTGACTAAAATTGGTTAGAAATTAAAAAAATTAACAAAAATATAAACTAATGGTCGGTATAAAAATTGTGCTTCAAATAATAATTACCTTTTATTAATATATTAATATATTATTGAAATATTCTAGTATTTTTTTTGTGTAGTCAGCCGATATTTTGTTTAATACACTCAAGATGCATAGGTGTCCCCTTTCATTTGCTTAAGGAATATGGTTTATTAGAGAAATAAGCAAATATTGGAGACAAACATTTAATTTTTTTTATTGTAAAATTACAACATTTTTACAAATTTTACTTTTAAAAATATGCTATTTTTCTGAGTTTATTTTTTTTAAGGGACGACCAAATAATTATTAAAGTGCGAACTTTGTAAAAATTACATTACTTCCGTTAATTAATTATACATGTGTTATTTTTCTAGCTACCATTTATTCATTTTTTAAACTTAAGTCAGAATTTGTTTTTTCAACTACAATCTATGAGGCAAACATTTTTTTTATCTACGAATAAATAGGCTTAGGATTGAAAACAAAGCATAAGCTTTCACCAATTTTTAAAAATAACGTTTTTACATATTGTTATACATTTCTAATCTCTTTCTAGAAAATAGAAATCATTTAAAACCTTTCAAATCAATATTTGGGAATTGGTAGCTATACACAATTTATACGAATAATTAAATTTTTTTAAAAACTTTCGTTGTTACATTGATGATACACCACAGTCTAAACTTTTGGTCAAATTTATTTGTAGTTTAATATATTTAATATGTACATTTGTTTAAAGGAAAAGTAATCCAAAAGAAATATAACATATTATATTATTATAATCTAAAATGCCTAGAAAAAAATAAATTTTAAGACGTCTATAAAATAGATGTTAATACACAGATTAATTTTGATATAAAAAATCTACGGGCAGAGTTCTGGAGTTTACTTGGTATTATAAAGTTCGTTATTCTCAATGAAAATGTTTTATGACATTATTATTATATAAAATAACTTAAAAATTGTTAATAAAAAAACGGTTTTATCTTTCACAATATAAAATAAAATACAGGCTCTTATTTTATGCCAATTTTATGTAATTTGCCATTTTCTAAAGGAATAATTGATCAAACTTAAAGATTATGACATCTATTACACTCTCTGATCGATTCTTGGTAATCAGAGTAGCTCAGGGATTCATACTTCTCCCAGGAAGTTACTATCGTACCGATTAAGCATATTTCAGATGCTTTCTCAGTTGATAATGATCTTTAAGTATACCTGTTAAAATATGTTTATATTTTAACAGGCATACTTAAAGTTCATAGCCTTAATCATTTCCATACCACTTTTGAGATGATTACATATAATTTTGGTGCTTTAATGGCTGCTTGTCTATTGGACATTCTGACAATCTATTGTCGCTGATATATTTTATACATAGCACATCTTCTGCTAGAGTGGGTTTTTCTTGACAGAGAGATGATTGACATTTGCTAGCCTTTTTGAGGTCCAAACAGATACAGTTTCCTAGTTACTTTTGCTGCTTAAGATTGGTTTATGTACCATTATACAGATTGCTTAGTTAACTTAGATAATGTGTTTATTTTCTTTAGTAAGTAAAGACATACACTTTAAAATAAACGTAATATAAATTATTCTGACTTTCTTAATGTTTCTATGTGGATAAGATCAAAGATATATTTCAAGGGTCTCACCTAATTAAGGTCTCACATAAAAGACGAATCCCCAAAGCTGAAGGTTGGGTCCCAATAGATCGCAGCGTAGAAACTGTTCTACCAGGTATAACAACCTACCAGATGCATCTAGTACGTCCAGTTGCCTACAGACAATTCTGAGTTCCAACATTCAAAAACTTATAATACCCATTTTCGGTTTATTGGCAAAAAGAGATCTCTTAGTAAACCAATAGTCCTAACCAAAATAAGGCTTTATGCTACAATCGTAATGAACTACGATTGCTTAGTAAAGGCACATTTTTAGGACACTTTGGACTCTTGAAACTTCAAATTATATTATTGTCACCTTTGACTAGAAAAGATTTTAGAGGCGCTTGGGCATAATACCATGTATGAGAGCTTCTTGTTATTATCCGCTCAATTAATGTAATCAGCCAGAGTAAATGTATTAACCAAATGTTCGAACCTGCGGTTCCTCTTGTACTGAGCATAATTACAATCGCAACGAGTCATCAGTCGGGTACAACTAACATGTCCCATGACGGTCTAAACCCAGCTAACGTTTCCTATCTATAGGTGATCAGAAAGCAACCTCGCTATGAACACTTGGCGCCACAATCCAGTTATCCCTGTGACACCTCTGGTTCAAAATTTTCCAAGGCAAAAGGATCGATAGGCCGTGCTTTCGCAGTCCCTATGCATAGTGAACATCAAGATGAAGCCAGCTTTTGCCGTTTTGCTCTACGTGAGGTTTCTGTCCTCGCTGAGTTGGCCTCAGGACACTTGTGTTATTTTTTGACAGATACACCTCCCTCCTCCAGTCAAACTTATCGTTTGGAGGTATCCTTGAATCGAATCAGGCTGGAGGTAAGTTAACGCTCGAAACGAAGCAAGCGTCATCCGAAACACAAGCCTTATCGGAACCACTAAACCGAAGTATGTCATACCGCAACGATACGTCACTACATGCCCTTGGCTCAAGAATTCCATAACAATCGCCGCCTCGTGAGAGAACGACCGACGCATGTGTTTCGTCTTACTACGTAAAGAAACGATGAAATATGCACACTTTTATGTTGCAATTTGTTCAATTTATAATACATTAAATTACACTTTTTTGAGTTTTAAAAATGATATTTTATATAGAAGTAAGATTGTCTTAGATAAATGTAAACCATGATATAGTTATCTATTTATTTCAACTTAGTAGCAAACATACTTGATTTGACTAACAAAATAATGTTTATCTTCTTTTTCATGTACCATGTCCTTTCAGAACGTTGGTTACCATCATAGCTATCTTAATTGTATTCCTGCCACACTAAATATCATGCTTGTATCAACACCATACCAATCTCTCAAGTTCTTCAACCATGAGGTTTTTCTTCGTCCTGAACTGCGTTTGCCTACTATTTTTCCTTGCATATATTTTGTAGCAACCTATATTTGGGACCTCTCATTACATGTACGAAATACTCCAGCTTTCTCTGCTTGATGCTTTTTATGATCTCAGTAGTCTTGCTGAGATGTTCTAGTATTGTGTAGTTTCGAATCTTCTCCACCGAGGAAACATTTAAAATTCTTCTATAGCACCACATTTCGAAAGCCTCAAGGCGATTTAGGTCTCTGATACAAAATACCTTGGACATCCTTTTAAAAGCAGCTCTAGCCTGCTCTATCGTAGATCTAATTTCGCCGTGACTTTCTGAAAATATAGTTTATTCGTCTTCCGGGTTTGGACCGTGTCATTTGTGAGTGATCCAAAAGTGGGTTCATCTTGAACCACTGGAGATGAACCCACTTTTGGGTCACTTACAAATGACACGGTCCAAACCAGGAAGACGAATAAACTATAATTCTGATTGGCCTTGAAGCCAGATTACTGAAATATGCTATGCTGGTTGTAAATGTCATACATTTTTATGTATCAGTGTTCACGATAAATAAAAATAAAGGTAGAGAGAGAACATAAAAATCTTCTGATTATGACTACTTTGCAGACAACACACATATTTTGCAAGTAACCTAAGTGATTTGGGTACAAAAATACCATAGTATATCGTACTGTTTATCGAGATAATTGTTCAATTGAAACAGTCGTGAAATTTTATTTTCTATATCCCAGAAAATGATTACCTAAGAGCCTGCATAAATTTTTCCCTAGTTTTTAAAACCTTGCTTTAACAAGGAAAATAATATTTTAGCATATGTTGCACAATTTATCAAATAACTATTTTGTTGAAAATTATATAATGAAAAAAAATTCGATCAAAAATTTAGACAGTAAATTATAAAAATAGAATATACATAAAAATTTAATTTTTTTATAATTCAGGTGATTCAGTTAATTAGAAATAAATAAACTAAAATATTATATACGGACCTATATTAATCGTTCCAATAACTTATTCTACTTTTGGTGGGTGTCGTATAGAATCTAAAATGTTTCGGGTTGAAAAGATCAACTTATAATTAAAAACAGAGTAAGTAGTCCATTTTTGAAATAATTCTTGTGAAAAGTCTATATATGAACAAGTACTTCAAGTAGCGATTAGTAGGCTTTTACATTTTTATTTATTAAGCCAAGTTAAAAATCTCTCATTTTCAGGATATTTTATAATAATTATATATACGAATAAAACAAATTAATTAATCAATTAGTAATTGCTCTTTATTTCTTGAGCTTTAAAATCAGGCTATAAAGCAACAAAATTAACAATATATATATTGGATAATACAAATTGTGATTTCTATTTAGTATTTAAACAATTTCTTGTCATTATAAGTGGATTTTCTTGTTATAACCACACAATATTAGTAGCTTTTATGCTTATAAGATTAAAGTTCTGAAGTTAACGAACAGCTTGCTATTCTAAAAGAATTCTGCAGTAGACGTATTGTTTCATTATCTGGCTATCAAGTTTTTTAAGGAAAATGCGTATGGTGTACTTTCTCAATGTTAACTAAATTAGTATTCAAAAACCAATGTACAGTTTCATTCTCCGTGAGACTGCATGACAGCCTACTATCCCCAACATTTCTCATGAGATAGAGTCTTCTTTAAACAACTACATAATATTTCGGAGATTCTTATTCTTCTCTAGTGCCTTCTCCACTAATGAAGGTTGGCTATAACCATTGCAAATTCATCTCTATCTTCTGCGTTTCTTAAGTGCGTCTGTGTGTGTAACCCGGTCCAGTCGCGAATGTTTTTCAGCCAGAATATTTGTCGTCTACCAGGACCACTTTTTCCTTTGATTTTCCCCTTTATAATTAGCTGCAATAACTCGTACTTATCATTTCTAAGTATGTGCCTTAAATATGCTGTCTTTCGCCTTTTAATGGTGGCCAAAAGTATTCTGTCTCTTCTGACCCATTTCGTTCGTAATATGATCGGTCCATGATGTCTTCAAAATTCTGCAAAAAAGCCACATCTTAAAATTTCCATTTTTCTCATTAAGTCAACATTAATAGTCCAGGCTTTGACACTATACTCAGAAATTTCCTCATCTTCAAAAAGACTGCTCTTGATTGCTCTATTCTTAAGCAAATTTCTAATTTCGGAATCAGATCTGCCGTAATCCAAACTCCTAAGTATTTTATTTTGTCCACTTGCTCAATATCTTCATTTTTTATCTGGATCCTTGTAATGATTTTGCCCCTCTTACTAATAACCAGGTTTCTTATGTTTACTGTTAAACCAAATTGTTACCCAGTATCACAAATTGTGTTAAGTAACTGCAGAGTCTTTAGTCTGCAAGTCTGTCTCACTTTTTCGAATAATGACTGTATCGTCAGCATAATGGATGTTATTTATATTTTCACCATTTATCTTGATCCCTTCTGTATAGTTTTCAAGTGCTTGCGTAAATAACTCTTCTGAATATATATTATTTAGTTATGGTGAAAGTACACAGCCCTGTCTCACTCCTCTACTTATCTGTTGCCTGTTGGTTCCAATAGAGATTTTGGAGATATTTCGGGATATTCAGATGACTTTTAAACAGTCTAGATTTTTACTACTTCTTGTTTTTCGTCAAAGAACTTTTCCTATATGCAATAAAGCTTACGGAACTGTCGTAACACTGCTCCTTTCTTTATAGTCATTCGCCTAGAACAACAGGTTATAAGGTACCGAATGAAGCCAACAGGGTGAATCAGTCCCATGGTATGGAGATAATCTCTCGATATGAACTACCTTGTGTTTATTTGTAGCCAAAAACTAAATGTGGTAGATTAGATCATTCATTTTTTGAAGTTTCTGACAAAATCCTTTCTTACGTTTGGGATTTTATAACCATATTGGATCACCTCTTTTTAACGTTGTCCCGGTTAACATGCATATCGAGCTTGGCCTTGGCTTCATCATCTTCGGTGATCATCATCGTGGAGTAAATTGTTCATGTTCAGAACTTCTATAGACTAGCAGAAAAAGAGAATTAAAGTGTTCCAATCTTTTTTATTATCAGCAACTAACATTAAAAGGTATTCACAGACAGTTCTATTATGTCTTTTGGTCATTCGTCTAATTGTAGATGAAGAAGCGTAGTGAGAGTTTTCTTAAATTATTATAAATGTTTCTACTACTGTAGTCGCTTCTTTGTTAATTAGGGGCGCAATTTTGAAAAATAATCTATTGTGAACATTAAGTACTTGTGTCCTCTCTCTGTAATTGAAAGTGGATCAAGAATATCCACTGAAAGTCGTTTTAAAAGGCTCTCTGGAAAGATATTGTGCACCTTTACCACGACTTTTTGGTCCACGACCTTTTTTATCGTTACATAAATTACATTTTTTTAAGACCAATCTTGTACATCTTGTCAACAGTTGATCCAGTAAAATCTATTTTGAATTCTGGCGAGTGTTATGTTGACTCTAAAATGTCCTCCAGAAATGCTGCTATAAACTTCTTGCAACACACTTTTAGTGTGTGATTTTAAGGGTACCAATTGTTGAACTGTACGTACTTTATGGAAGTTTCATCTAGATTTTTAATACTTCTTCTTTTTCGCCAAGGAACTTTTTCTATATGGAACAAATCTTACGGCATTGTCGTGACAACGTCAATGCAAATTTGGAGACTAAAATGTTTCTATAAATTAATTTTAAAACAGCTAACAAAATGGCGAAAAACAAGTTTAGTCTTCTTCTTCTTCTTCTTCATTGTGGTGCCTATCCGTTACGGATGTTGGCTACTAGCATGGCAATTCTAACTTTATTGACCGCAGCTCGAAATAGTCCTGAAGTGGTCAAGGAAAACCATTTTCGTAGGTTCTGGAGCCAAGATATTCTCCTTCTTCCTGGTCCCCTCTTTCCGTAGACCTTTCCCTGTAATATGAGTTGCAGCAGGTTATATCTATGGTCGTTTCGCATTATATGTCCAAGATATTCTAGCTTGCGCTATTTCACTGTGGATATAATTTCACATGTTTTGTCCATCCGACGTAGAACCTCAATGTTTGTTATTCAGTTTTATTCTTACTGAACAATTTCAGTAATTGTCAGTTTTGCTACTGTCAGGATTTTGATCAGTTCTTAGTCATTAACTATAATAATTTTTTCTACTTTCTGTTGCAGAGTTAGGTGTAGTTTTAACATAGCAAGTTTTTTGTTGATTGTTTCTTAATTTGCTTAAATACCCCAAAATTGTCTTTCTTTGAGAATTGTAGTTATGTACATTGTAATATTTTGTTTTTTCTGTAAATCTATAATCTGTTCCCTAGTGAGTCGAGCGCACAGGCGCATGCATAGCTCTTGTTGTAGAGATGGTATTTCAGCAGTTTTTAAACCACCGTAAGCATAATCCCTTAATGCTTATTTGTATTTTACTGTAATTTCGATGTATTTTTTAAACTTGTTCATTACGCTGTAATATGCCCCTCCCGGTATATTTTTAATCAATTAAAATATATTAAAATTGACATTTTTTAACATTTTTTTTATTATTACGAAAATTTTTTATATATTTTTTTATTTAAATAAACTAATGTTATCACTAAATGATTATTGTACTTACTTAAGATACCCCAAAAATTTTGAGAGAACTTGGCTTGAACTTAGCATTATAATTTTAACACAACGTTTTTGAATAATGTAATTTTATTTTATTAATATAAAGAAATGCATACAATCCACTGTGACAATAAGAAGTAGATATGTAGAGAAACTTTCTCAGTTATTACGCTTACGATCTTTTGAATGCGTCTTCAAGCTAAAAAACCAAAACTTTTCTCTATTCAGTTCTTTCCTTTTATCGCTTACATTTCTGCATAAATATTGACTATGTATGTAATAACATTATATATGCGCTTAGGCCTTTATTAAAAAAAAATCGGTAACTGTTTTAGAAACATCAGCTTTTAAGATGAAGTCCAGTTTAATAATTCTTTCGATCGTACAGTGACTATGTGCCTACGTATACTACCTATATTTGAATGTGGCAAGTATAATAACATCATTATGTATAAAAGTTGAAATGCAGAGCTTGGATAAGTAATAAACCCAAACAACGAATCGTGTTTGGGTCATAGCCAAAGCTTAAAAAAATTTAATTTTAAAATTCAATACTAATTAATATAAAATTGAAGAATCACCCAACGTTTGCTCTTCAATATTTAATAATTTTTTTCTTAACTTCAATAGTATCATATACCCTTCTAGATATAATGTAAGAATAATTTTGACGAATTCTTACCGAATGTGATTTCATTCTTCTGAATGTGAAGAAAGCATAAAATGAGAATACAAAAGCTTAAAGATGAAAAGCAAATATTCTAAATAATACGGCCTTAATCGTGAACCAGGTTGAATTTTTCGACGCAAAATGTAACGGCTATTACATCGAAGAATCAGATAACACCGTAGCAGATCGAAACAATTGGAATCTATTCATCTCATACGAAGGACCACCTACCACTGAAGGGGTTGGCCAAGCCGTTAAACGGCTTAAAAATATTAAAACACCAGGAACTGATCAAATTTGTAGTAAGCTCTACAAGAATGGTAATGACGCCCTGCTACAACCACTGATTAAACTTTTACTTCTTGTCTGACAAAATGAGACCACGCCTGTAAATGGTCTCAAGGCGTGATATGCCCGTTACATAAAAAAGGCGATCAGTTCCAGTGTGACAACTACAGAGGTATAACTCTGTTAACAACTGCTTAAAATACTAAAAAATATTCTTTACGAAAGGCCACAGTTTACACAGTATACCAGAAAAGCTTATCTGATTAACTAGAATGACAATGTCTAACTCAAAGGGCAGCATTAGGATACAGGAAAAAACCTCTCGATCAGGACTGTATAGGATACAGACAAGAGGATGCATTTGCTTGCCTTCTTTTAACATTGTCTTGGAAAAGGCAGTCCGAGGCACATAAATAGAGACGGTGGTACTATTTACAATAAATCGATACAAAACTTAGCATACGCTGATGCCATTGACATATTAGGGCGTTGCAAGCGAGATGTTGAGTAATATTTCCAAGAATTGAAAACGATGACGAAACAGGTCGGTCTAGTCATCAACGAAGACAGAACCAAGTACATAATAGGTACTAAGGATTCTATAGAAAATGAGGAACAGAAAACAGCATTTGAAGGTCATATCTTTGAATGTGTTGACAGCTTCACGTTTCTTGACTCGCTAGTGATTACTACCAATAAAACAAGTAAAAACATTAAAAGACAAATAAACCTTACAAATAGGACATACTATGTACTCCAAAAAAGTTCCACTTAATATATATTCAAATTGAAATTTAAATTTAATCAACTGCTAGCTGATACGTTCTCACATACAGGGCGGAAACATGGACTCTAACAATAGAGGGAATGTAAAGGTAGTGGGGGCAAACATATTGTTAGACAGGAAGTGCGATCTTTAGAGGCCACATTAAACAAGGAAAGAGAGTCTCTCTCCTTGTTTGACATCAAATTTAGTTGGGTTATGTTATTGTTTGTCCCAAATGTCACATGAAATCTTATTTATATTGAAGTTTTTTAACAATTGTGTCGCATTTTAGACTCTTATCATTAATAATTAATTAAAACTTTCTCGTCTAAGACACATTCTGAAAAATATTATATAGCTACTGTTGATAAGTGTCGGAAAATTTAAATTTCGCGCATTCGCATTTCCGGATATGTCCGCCATAAGAGGCCACTTTTTTGGTCTCCTTTTCATACGGATTAGATTCCCTCTTTTGTCTTATTGCTCGAGCTCTAACGAAGAAGGATGAAAGACTTCTGGAAATATTCGAGATGCTCCGCAAAATATTTGAAGCTATAAACGATCAAGTGGCGCAAAAGATGTAACTTTGAATTATACCAACTCTCTAATGGTAGACTAGTCACTAAAGTACAGCGACTTAGATGGGCCAGACACATATTATGAATTACCTACATGATTTCTATATGATTGCGACAACATGATTGCTAAAAAGCTAATGGCAGGATCACCTATAGGAATAATAGGTAGAGTCCCATCGCGAATTAGGTGGTTAGATGGAGTTCAGATCGACTTAGGGATACTAAAGATCAGAAGGTGGCAACACGTTGCCAGAAAACAAACATAATGACAACTAATCTTAGACCAGGCTAGGCTCCATAGAAGACTGTTGAGCCAAAAGTTAATGATGATAAATTGACTAAGGAGTTATATTTCAAGCTTGTGTATTTTAGATGTTCTATAAAATTTGCATCAAGACAATTTTCCGACCTCTCAAACACTGCAATTGTGAAAAAATGTTTAAATGGATATTGATTTTGTACCAATTTTATTCTTTAATTTATCTCAATAAACTCTGTGAGTCTCTCTCAACAAATGTTGTATTATAATATAACCGATTGCAAAACAACGAGTTTAAGAAATATGTCATGCTATCAAACGCTTCTTCGATCTCTTTATGCACCACATAGTCTTGTTTCTTCGATAAGAAGAACGTTTCTCCATTGATATTGATTTCGTTTAGTATGGGCTCTTAAAAATTCAAAATATAACATTTTGACGCATATAAAAAACCAAGGAGCTCTTGCAGACAGTTTGTACTTTCTTTCACCGTAAGAATATAATCAAGGAATTATTAAAATATTCTTTTTACACCTCTTTTGGTTTACTTGAAATGTATAAAAGAATCATATTCATAGCAACAGCTTTTAACATAGTATTTTTTTTCATTTATCAGGTAAAATATAAAAGTGTATTATATTCTTCCTACATTTCAAAAATATTTTTACTGTATGGAAATATTTATGCAGGATTGCAACGATGACAAAAGTTAAACGTTCATAATTATTTAATATTAGAATAAAAATGACGATGTTTTTTTATAAGTAGATCTTTTCAAAACAGAAACATCGTTGGATATGGGACAATCAATGCTCTGTATTGCTGACGGCTTAGAGCTGATGTCAAGGCTTCGGTAAAAAGTGGAGTCAACTAGTAAAACGATATACTCGAAAAAAATCAGTATTTGTCAGTAACTCAGTATTAACAATAAATAGTTAATAAGCACCGTGTTTAAAGGTAATAAACTAAATGTTATTGTGAAATAATTAAATTGGACAATAGCGAAAAAGACAATGCGTGTTAGAAGCGGTTAATAAAAACACTTTTTAACGTTTTGTAACGTAACGTTGGCAAATCGTAACATTTTGTGCGTCGATAGAAAGTTTAAATAAAAAAGAAATCACCTCGTAAAGTTGCAATAATAGGTAGAAATGCACAGTGCACAAAACTTGAGAAAAACTCAACACGTGTATCATGGTCTAAAGTATTTCGGCGTAAGAAAAATAACGGAAAAAAGGAAAAATACAAAATAATTACAATGACCTGACTCCCAAAAGTTTTATTAATTATATTAGTTATATATATTATATTTAAGACATAAAGGTATTATAATATATATATGTTGATTGTGTTATCAACCACATATGGTTATATGAATCTCAACACATCATTGGTCCTGAATTTTTGTAGACACTAAATTTGACAAGTTTTAGTTGATGGTCAATACAGTTTACATGGTCAATTTGTAGTATACATTGACATAAATTAGTATATTAAGTAATAAAAAGAAAGCACTAAATTTTGTAATACATGTTCGTTTCTCGAAGGAAATCTAATGCATTCTGAACAAGTCAATTGGCTGAGGATAACATTTGTAAGACTATGTAAACAAAATTTTGTTTTGTTCTTGCTCGTATTTGACACATGTTGAACGGTTAATAATTCACTACACTTTTTACAAACAATTGATCCTCGACAGGAGTTTTTCGAAGCCATCAGGTGTCCAAGTGTCAGCCGTGTGCCGATTAATTTGTCTCTTCTACTTAAGTTAGGTAGCTGAAAGGTTTCGATGGTAGGTTGTATTTTATGTAATTTCAAGGTTGAATTCTTCCATTGGGTTTTCCAGGACTTTCTAATTTGAGACTCTTAAAGTAGTTTTAGATCTAATGCTAGTTGAACAGATTTGATGTCTGATTTGGTTGTAATTGCTTCTTTTGCAGCAGTATCAGCACTCATTACTTAAAATGCCAACGTGTGAAGGAATCCAGATTATTGTTATGTTTGGTCCAGAAGAAGTGAGACAGTCTGTTGCTTCATGTATGGTATAAACTAATGGATGTTCGGAAAAAATATTTTTAATTGAGTCGATGGAGGACATCGAATCTGTACATATTGCAGTGTTCTTGGCTTTAGTTTGATTACAGACGGTTTTTAATGCTTGTAGGTTGGCGTACAACTCTCCTGTATGGATAGAGGTGGATTGTGGAAGGCAGAACTTCTGAATGATACTATTTGAAGTTGTTACAGAATATCCAACACCTGTCTCAGTTTGAGATGCATCTGTGTAGAGAATCACGTCGTATGAGTTTTTGTTGACTAGATCTAAGAAAGATTGCCTCAGAATTTGGCTGTTGGTTTTATTTTTGTGATAATTATTAAGCAAAAGTTTAATTTTTGATATATTATTAATCCATGGAGGAGTTGATGACAGTTCATTCAAGTCCATTAAAAGAACTTTTTCAATAAGAGTTATTATTTGAGAGCTATGAACCGAGCTATGCTTAATATTCCAGATCAGATAGCAACGATGTATTATTTATTGTAATTTGGGCGTTTATGTTGGTGTTCTTACTAACGATCATTATTTTTGTCTTCTTACAATTTAGTTTTAGGCCGTATTCGTAACATGTTTCTGCAACATTATCCATCATCCTTTGGAGTCACTGCGCACTATCTGCCAATATTACGGTATCGTGTGCATATCCAATATTGTTTATAAGTTGGTAATTTACTCCAATTTCATCTGATGATTCCTCCAAGGCTTTTCTAAAGATGTTTTCAAAGTATATAATAAATAATTCTGGTGAGAGTATGCAAACCTGTCTTCTTTTCCGACTTTAAAGATCTCAGACAGTTTATTTTTGAGTCGCACTGTGGCTTTTTTAGAAAATATAAGTTTAAGATTTGTCTTGTATCTTATCATGAGTCCTGATGTTTTTAAGATATCAATGACTTCTTGGAATTAATAATACATTCATACATATCGCAGTTGACATTCTTGGCTCTCTGTATTAGAACTGGCAAACAAAAAAGAGCTATTCTTACTTCAAGACCTGCATCAAGTCTAAATTAAACTTTACTTAGGTGTTCTTCTAATTTGCTGTATGTACGCATATTAAGGAGAACTTTAAGTCTTTGGTTCACCAAACTTCATATTCTATGTTTTTCATATATCCTAGCAATTACTATTTAAATGGGAATAAGCGACAATTTAAGGTTAAAGTAAGTTTATTGATGTTTCAATTTCTACTTCGGAAATCATTCTCAAAATACAAACATTAGTAAACTGATGGTTGATCCTAGCGTTGGTTTTTTTAGGAAATGGAATAAATAATGATAGTAGCCAGTCTTTTGGTAAGTGACTAGTCTCTGAATATGTTGTTGAATATGTTGTTTAATAATTTTATAAGAGATGTGATTTGGTGTGTATCTTATTGCTTTAAAATTTTACCATGCATTTTTTCAGATCCCGGTAATTTCTCATCTTTAACTCGCTTAATGGGCATAGGTACTTTTTCGTTTGTTATTTCTGATACGGAGGGATTGTCTATTTCCGTTGGTTTTCTTGCTGTATATTTAAATAATTTTTGCATGTATTCTTTCCATCTTCTTAATTTATCTTCAATTTCAGTCTAAATATGGCCTTTGATCTATACATCTACGCCTTTGTTTTATGGTGTTCTGTACCTCTTTAATTTTTTAAATCTTTTTGTGCATAAGGAAATCGTCATGTTTGTTTTGTTGTTTTTTAATTTTCGCACATTTCTCCATCAAAAATGCTTCTATTGCTCCTTTGCAATATATCGTATTGGTCCTTTAATTTCACACTGCGGAATCCATACAGCGCCGTGACTTATCGTGAAATACGGAGACAAAACACAAACTCTTTGATCTATATCGACTTAAGACGAGACTCGTATAGTTTTTGGATTTGGAACAAAACAAAAATTTGAGAAAAATATCGCTAAATAGTATTGCATTTGTTGTCAGTTGCACTCTAGATCGTCAAACAATAATATCTTGTTTGATGCTTTTTTGTTTGCTTATTCTAGATTTGATACATGCTTGTTCTAACTTATAGGATGAATTACTTGATAATACCAACAATTTAGTGATTTAGTACAAATTAATATGTTAATCTACAATAAAAAACATCATAAGACACATGTAATAAACGCTAATGTACGTTTTTCACAAACAAACTTTTAAGTTAAACCAATATCCAAAAAAACTAGTAAATTTCTGAAAATAATTTTGTTTTAGTAAAACAACATTTTTATTTTATAAACATTTAAAATGATTCGAAATAATTTGCGTGTTTTTTTTTGGGCAAAAAATTTAACACAGTTATATTATGTTGCCAAAAAAAAACAGCAGTTTGACAAACCTGTGTAATTTAAATTTCATTGAATTGTTTGATAACTTCTGGCGTCTTGGTAATACATTGTAAAATTTTGTGTTTTTCTTTTAATGTGTTATTTAGATAACACAAATATGGTTTCAATGCCGTTATATCATGATACAGGACTATCGACGCTACAGTTGATTCTTTTTAACGGAATTCAGTAATGGGTGATCTAGATTTTATTTTTACAACGAATATCCAATCTTCCGGTGCGTTAAGGACAGACAAAACAAAAATCTACTGCCGTGTTAAAACATAACTACTTGCTTTTTAGTGTGATCGTGGAAACGGATTAGTTTTCACAATAATATGTTCATCAAGTTGTTACAATTATAAATGACTTAAAAAACTTTTAAACCAGTGGTTCATGTGAACATTTGTGCAATTATTATTCTAAACGAATTATAAGCACTTCTGTTTCCAATACAAGAAATGTCTTTCGAAAAAGTATATACTTTGTACTAGGTGTTAACGTATTTTTAAATATGCTCAGTTAAATAAATCCCTCGTCACATTTATTGTTCTTACCAGTAAGTCAGAGACTCATTTTATAACATACATTACACATGTAGCCTTATTACCAAGCTTACAGAATCGACATGTTATTTTACTTTATATAAAATTCACAATTTTGCAACATACTTTTTTAGTAATATATGTATATATATATATATATATATATATATATATATATATATATATATATATATATATATATAAAATACTGGATATTAGTAACTATCGATATAAACAAACAACAAAGTTTATTAGGGCTGCAGTCAGAAGTTTGGCCGGGATGTTACAGAAATACTTTTTTGACTTTTGGTCTAACTTTCGGAATTGTTTAATTCGTTTTTCAAGACACTGTAATTAGAAGAATGTGTAATTACAAAATGTTAGTACAACTTACTAGTCGTTGAGATTATTTATATAAAGCTATGACACTCAACATTAATAACACACATATAAAATATAACATATAAAATAATGGACAAAATACATTTGAAAAATTAGTTAAACATAGTAAACCTTCATTTGTGACATCTTTTAATGGTGTGTTGTAACTAATCCATATCGAACAGAAAGGAAAAAACTCAAAATAGGATGATTAAAATGTAATTAGCTATTCTTTATATTTTATTAATGGAAAGTAATGTAATAAACCTGTCTTGATGGTATGCAACATGTTTTACATGCAGGTGTATTATGGTATGTATATGTAAAACTAAGTCTTTATTTCGTTTTTTATGTTTTGTCAGTAAATAACAATAAATGTTGCTCAATTTATCTATGTCAGACTTTTTATTTATTCAAGACGTATTGGATTTTATGAAACACATTTCCAAGAAAACACGTTTTGAATGGTTTTTGCCTTTGCCAAAATATTCATTCCATTGACGCTCCTAATAGTAACTTGCTAAACACCTTACAGATATCCTTACAATTTCCTACAACGAATCCAATGAATTCTGTACTAGAGATTATTTCACCTTTAATAACTTCATTAATAATGTTAAAATTCCGAATAATTATATTATGATTAGTTTAGATGTTGTGTCACTATTTATAAACCTAGCACTAGATTCTATTCTCAACAGGATTAAAAATAACTGAAACAGCATCTTTTTGCATTCAAAGATCAGTTTAGATGATTTCATAAGAATTTTAACATTTATTTTTGACTCTAACATCTTTTTGTTCAATAGTAATTTTTTTAAACAAATCTTTGGCACTCCAATGGGCAGCAAAATATCCCCCATTCTATGTAATTTTGTTTTGGCCCTCAAAACTAGTTATCAACTTATCACATATCGAATTCAGGGACAAGGGACTAAAAAAGTTGAGATCTATACTACAAGAGAACTCCTATCCCATAGGGCTTTTAAATAAACTCATGTTTGGTACTCCTTTTCCTTTGCAATTTTCTGACAACCAAAATTTTCATAATAATGAGGTCCGGCAACTGACACCTACATTGACAGACAACACATCAGAGCTACCACAATGTAAAATAACGTATGGTTGCCTACCTTATATTCCTCAGACCTAAGCTAATGAACATTTTCAAAAATGTTAGTGGCTTAAAAATTGTAACTAAGAATGTGAAAACGGTATCGAAGTTGTACACAAAGATAAAGGATCGTTTCACAGTACAGGACTCATCGAATGTTATTTATTCTATACCGTGTGCCAATTATAAAAACGTGTATATTGGTGAATCATCTGCATATCAATGAATCATGAAACATGCATTAACGTTAAAACATGAATTTAATTTTGAGGATTCCTGTATTTTGGCAAAAGAAAAAAACCATTCAAAACGTGTTTTCTTGGAAATGTGTTTCATAAAGTCCAATACGTCTTGTATAAATAAAAAGTCTGACATGGATAAATTGAGCAACATTTGTTATTTACTGACAAAACATCAAAAATGAAATAAAGACTTACTTTTACATATACACACCATAATACAACTGCATGCAAAACATGTTGCATACCATCAAGACAGGTTTAATACATTACTTTCCAATAATAAAATATGAAGAACACCTAATTACATTTTAATCATACTATTTTGGTTTTATTTTCTTTCTGTTCTCTATGGATTAGTTAAAACACACCACTAACAGAGGTCACAAATGAAGTTTTACTATTTCTAATTAAATTTTAAAATGTATTTTGTCCATTATTTTATATGTTACACATTATTCTAATTACAATGCCTTGAAAAAGGAATTAAACAATTCTGAAAGCTAGACCAAAAGTCAAAAGAGTGTTTCTGTAACATCCCGGCCAAACTTCTGACTGCAGCCCTAATAAACTTTGTTGTTTGTATATATATATATATATATATATAATATATATATATATATATATATATATATATATATATTATTTTTGTGTGTGAAATTTCACTCTTGCTATAGACCATAAAACCATCAATTTTTAAAATAAATAGAAAATATCTACGTTAAGTTATATTCTAGACTTAAATTTTTTAATACAAGACTATGACCTTCTTCTAAATATGCCTATCTTCTAGAGATGCTGGCGACCACATTGACCCATCTTATTCTATTCACAGCAGCTCAAAATAAATCAGTTGAAGTTAGACCAGTCCACTTTCTATGATTAGTCAGCCAGGATATACGCGCAGCCCAAATAGCATATTTTCCACTGTTTCTAACGGTGTATCACCTATACATTCACTGTAATTTGGGCATTTATGTTAGTGTTCTTAATAATGATAATAATTTTTGTCTTCTTGCAATTTAGATTTAGGCCGTATTTGTTACATATTTCTACAACGTTATTCATCATCCTTTGGAGCCCCTACGCACTATCTGCCAGCAACACTGTATCGTCTGCAAATTTAATATTGTTTTTAAGTTGACCATTTAAGGACATTGGCTTTTTAAGGAAGTGGAACGAATATTGATAATAGCCAGTCTTTAGGTAAAAAGCTAGTCTCGTAGATGTTGTTGAATAGCTTCGTAAAAGCTGTGATTTGGTGTGCCTCTAATAACTTTAAAATTTCACTATACAGCTCATCAAGTTCTAGTAATTTCCCATCTTTAATCCGCTTAATGGTCATATTACTTCTTCGTTTGTTATTTCTAGAAAAGACGCCTATTTAGAACCATAACCTAAAAATTGTTTATTTAACATCTAAAGGATATTTTTTGGTCACAACATTGATTTCTTCTTTTTCTTCTTGTTCTTCCTCTTTATAAACAATTATTCGTGTTGTATTTCAAGTATTCCAATTTTCTCTTTTGTATGGTGAGTATTACTACAGGCCATCGTAATACTTCCTTATTGGTAACTCATTATGTTTAACGACTAACTTGATCATTCATGATTTTCAATTGTTTGCTCGGATATGGCAAATTTGCATTTAAATCAAATAAACGATTTACTCATCGGAAACAGGTGTTTCTGAAAAAACACAAAACTCTAAAAAAAAACTTTCTTATCATTTGGATAACAACAACTATAGAAATGATCCAAAAACAAGGATCTAACGAATATATGACATTAGAGCGATAAAGCATATGATGAAGCAACACAGAGGGATATTCGTCTAATAGTGCATGTTTTTATTGTTAAGAATCTATGTCTTTAATATAAAATGCTCTTTTGTAAATATATATCCACATCTATCTATATTATGTAAAGCTGCAATCCATATACTACTTAGAACATGGAATATGTGTACACAGAACGGGAAAGAAAGTCAAAATTAATAGAAAAACCCAAAATTATCTTGGTGCTGTCGATATTTACGAGAAATTTGTACATCTCGGGAAGAAATCTACAACCTGGTATATATGAATGAATCATGAATCAATATTGGTCACAATATTAATTATACATGGCCAGACACTTCCGTATCGTCACTTTTTCTATAGCACTAGGAGCATGTTTCATTTTACTGGATGCAAAATGTAAAAATATTTTATTCACGGGCGCCAAACTAACTTTCTTAGTTTAAATTAAATACCATCAAGATGCTGGTTTACGCCATTACTCTTCATTACTCCATTACTCCATTAATTACCAAGAGAGGCGCAGAATAAAAGATTTTGATGTACCTTTACTAAAGATTTGAGTTTAGTACATCAAAACCTTTTATTCTGTGCCTCTCTTGGTTATTTTTAAACGTCCATACGCATCCAAGCTCTAATATTGTAAAGCCATGACATTGTTTTTCCGGCTACTCCCCTTCGACCTTTTATCTTCCCTACAATTATCAATTTCAGCAAGTTAAATTTGTCATTTCTCATTATAAGGCCTATAGCTGTCTCGTCGTATTAAATTTTAATGTCCAGTTTTTAACTTTATGTAGAAGGGTTAACCAAACGTATCATTTAATAACTTTAATTCAGATATTTTAGTTTTTGGTTATAGATAAGTTGCTTCCAATTATTGTATATTTTCCTGGCTTGATCTGTTTGTGTTTTTATTTCTATATCTTCTTAAGCTTGCTTCTTGGTTTCAATAAGGTTTTTGAGTTATGTTGAGGTAGACATAACTACTTTTCTGTTTAGATAACTAATCACTCGTGAAATCATTCACACGGACATCTAAAAGAATTGTAAATTTTGCCTATGTACCAAAAAAAATGGTTTAAAACTAGTTTATTTTAAATAAATACGTCATTCATATATTACTTTATGTAAGCACCAATAATATTAACCGCTTTATATCTGAGGAGGATCTTTATGAGGACCTGTCATGGCTTTAATCTCTTGAATTATCATACAAAATTACTGCTACAGCAGGTGGTACTGCTATTTTGTACTTATGGTACTGTACTGTGCTGTATTTTTAGGATCTGACTCAGAAAACTTATTTTTTGACTCTAAAGATAGGGGTTATAAAATCTTTAGAAGACATCTCATTCCTGGACTCCTCTGACTGACCTTAGAGCATAGTTCGGTTTTCGTTGTCCCGGCGATAGTTCTCGAAATACTTTTAATCGCTCCCTATCACCAAGTCTACGTATCCACAGACTGTCGCCAAGGAGGCTCCATGTCGCTTTTTTCTGTTTCCCCTTTTTTTGGAGAAAGCCTGTTACAGGTAGCGGGTAGAAGACCCTCATCGTTCATAGAACAGCATCACTTATAGCCTAGTCTAACTCACTTTTTGCCTATTATTAAAACGCATTCCCTCTACTCTTAGCTTACAAAAATTTTCCCTCTTTCCTTTGATGTCGGTCCAGCTGTCTTTCTCTTCCGTATTTTTTTTATAACTGGTCGAATATAGTTATGTACAATAGTCCAACCTGGTGTGTTTTTAACTATTCTCTTAATCATTTCTCTCACTGTCAAAAAAATTCAGACCTGTTTCTCTTTCGAGTTCATGCTGACAAACATTCATGCGTGTCAGCCTTTCCAAACCTAAAGAGGTAGGTCCTAAAACACCCGTATCCTGAGAGTACTTGCGTTTGTAAATAATATAGTCAAGTGTGATCACAGTCCACCCAATATCTTATGTTGGGAATTAGCGTCTTTGCTCACTGTGCCACATCCTCCACGCTGTTTCATTCTTTTCACCTTCTTTCAATTGACCTATCTCTTTCCTGTCTTTTCTGTGCCATAATAAGGTCAATATATCTTCTCTAATATAGCTTTTTTCTTTCTACTGCCAACACAAGCAGTGGAACACATCCAGTGATGGATTCAGGAAACTCAGGATGGAGAATCAAGAAACTAAGACTTTATAGTGTATCTTAAAGAAGACTCTCAGAGTCTAAAGAATCTATGTATAAGAACGGGTGATTTTAATTGTTATTTTTACGATATAATATAAGCTTGGTCATGGCAGGAATCCTAATAAACACACACAAAATTTAATATATATATATATATATATATATATATATATATATATATATATGAAAATCACTAGGTTCTCGGAAGAACCGCGTTGAGAATTTAATGCTCGACGTTTCCTCAGTGCCGAGAGACAGTTCTTGTATTTATAATACAGAACAAGATACTGGTACGTGTCAAGTGAGGGGAGTAGGCAGATTGACACCCCGAACTCGAAGCCGAACCGTATCCCTCTTGATAATGGCTCCAAAACGGGAGCCGAAACGTCGAGCATTAAATTCTCAACGCGGTTCTTCCCGAGAACCTAGTGATTTTCATTCATCTGACCGCAGAAATCTATCCGAACATATATATATATATATATAATATATATATATATATATATATATATATATATATATATATATATATACATTTTTTCGAAAAGAAGACAAACTAATAAAATAATCAAAGCAATTTAAAAATCACCATTAAAAAAAAAACATTTATCGAAATGCATTACTAACATTGTAATTTCAAAATTAGTACATATGGAATGGATAGTATTGACAGGTCAATAAACTCCCAAATAAATCTTGTTTATCTTGTACATGTTTAAAATTGATTATTCGATAACAATCTGAAAATGGAATTGTTTATAAAGTTTCAGCTATCATATTATATCCATAATAGTTACATTAAGTTTATAGAATTTATTCCTAACGATGTACAGAGACACACACAGCTATACACTTGTGAGCACTAGAAAAATAAAACACCACATTATAGTCTAATGACACTACGTTATACGTTATAGAGTGATCTTCTGCAAGCTAATTTATGTATTTTAATAATTGTGTTTTGTATAGCTTAAAACTCTATCATTGTTGTATGTAACATTTTTAAATATTTCAAGAAATATTGCTTGAACAAATACGTATATTTCGTACTTAAATGATTTACAACGACTAAAATCAGATAAATTTAACTGAGTATACATTTGAAAAAAGCTTCCTGGTGGCCGCTTTTTTATTAAAATTACTTTTTCTGATGTTTTTACAAAGATTTTTAATAATTTAATCATTAACTGCTACAAATACCACCAGGGAGCCTTTTATCTAACCATAAAATTTTGATAAATTGTGTTAAAATATTGAGGGAAGATTAGCTGCCTAACCCATGGCTAATATAAACTAATGATCGTAAATGATGTGTGTAAATTAAATAAAATCAGTGAAGTAACACAGAAACTTCAGAAATATATCTTAACCTGTACTAAACAATACTTAGTCTATTATAGTGTCTCTTTTTTTATATGATTAAAAATTTAAATGATAAATTATAAAAAAAAAACTATTTTTTTATTAAGAGGTATATATTGCTGGTTAGACTCTTTACATTCAAGACTTATATTTTCTGTATTTTTGATCGTCATTATCATCCACAGCCTGTAGCTCCCACTGCTGAATATAGGCCTTCCGCAGTTTTCACCAGTACTCTTTATCTTATACTGTGAAAATTAAATTTCTTGTAATCATCTTTATACCATACATTCACCGTATCTGAAGTCTCCCTCCCGACCTGCCAGTCATGCGCCTGACAGCTTCTTCTAATTGCGCCGTCTCCTTTTGAAGGTTGAGGATCCTAATGGCATTTGTAGCTTTGGAAACTGATGCACGAAAGATTTCTCTGGATGAGCAGTCAAACCATCTCCTCGGGTCTTTCAGCCACGGTTTCTGGCGTCTTCCAACTGATCTTTGGCCCTGAACTTTACCTTTGAATACGATTTGTAGTAGTGCATATCCTTCACGTCTTAACACAACTTGTCTGACTGACATATCGCATATCGCAGTCTATATATCTGAACTCTCGGACGCCACTCCATTATGCGTTTAGTCAACTTAGCGCCATTTATTCCCGTCACTTATCCTACACAGTTCCACTTCATTTATGCTTTGCTTTTCACATCTGCAAATTCTTTGTGGTTCTTATATATCTCTGTATTTGGAACTTAACGGTAATTCCAACACTGACCACTCCCTTTCTTACTAAGCCACTTAGATGTTTCCCACATCTATTTTTGTAAGAGTTGTATCTGTATCATAAGTCAATACTCGGAAACACATTGTTTAAAAACTTTATTTCATACATATTACTATTTAAAAACCGCACTTCTTAGACTGCCTAAAGCCTCACTTACTTACTTCGTAGCTGTACAACCCTACGTGTATTTTATCTGGTTTGACAACATGCCTCCATTCCTTTCTGTCGGACCAAAGATCTTCCTTAGAATTTTCTTTCTCAAATAGGTAGTCAGTTTTTGTTTGTGTTTGTTGTCCACGTTTCGCTACTGTACATCACTATCAAGAATTTGATTGAACCCAGCCTATGAGAAATGTTCACCCAGGTAGTACGATCGGGTGTAACAATTCATTGGAGCAAGGTGTTTTAACTCGAGTTAAAAACAGGAATCACCCCACCGTGCTCCAATGCTCTAGACCATCCCTTTCCATCTATAGCAATCTGATTCGCTATAGAGGCACAACAATGAGCCAAGTGCTCTTCATGTGGAGGTCCTGGGTAATAGAACCCCAACATGGTTTCCTAACCGTATGTAAAAACTCAGGACAGCGCATCTCCGCTTTATTCCTGTCCGTACATCACTATTGGTCGTATAATTAATTTAAATACATTTATGCGTCTTGCTAGTTCGCAGGTTTGATTATTTTGGTTTTACTCTAAGTTTGTGGCCTAAATATTTTTAAGATTGTTACGTATTCCATCTCATTCCATTACTGTACCGTTATTGGATATGTTGCGGCTGGTTTTGTAGATTGACGTATACTGGTTTTAAGGTTAATTTAAAAACTTTCCTAGGTTGACGCAGAGTTTAGTGTACTTAAAGTCTTTAGTGTCCTTGTGTATCTGAAATCAGATCGATATTGTCAGTAAATCAGTAAGTGGTTTAACCTCTTACCATCAGTGTCAACTCCCGTGTTCTCCAAGTCAAGATTTCTTATTATGTATTACAGGAGTATTATAATCAGTTTTGGTGAGTTAGGTTATTTTATATATTTCCAATTAATGTTGCATATATGGGGTTTATTCTATAATTAGTCAAAGAAGCAATTACTTTGTCTTGGTACATTAATATTGATATCTTGTACTCCATTGTATTGTCTATATGTGTTTTTATATTTAAAAAGTGGTATTGTGTACCAAAAACTCATCTTAAACCTGCTTTTAGATTATTTTGTATATGTAGAAAGAAAGACTGATCGGTCTTAGGGCAGCCTTTACTAGACAACTTTGTGGATGTATCTGCAATTTACTACAGCTATTATGTTATCGCCATCATCATCAGTGGCATTACATCTTGTTATGAGCCAAACCCTTGTTCAGAGCAGTCTTCCATTCACCCCTGTCTCTGTCAATTCTTCTTCATGCTTTAACTCTGATGAATTTTAGATCATCCTCTATGTTATCTTGATACCTAAGTTATGGTCTTCTTGTGGCTTGTCTTCCCACTAGTGCTCTTCTGTCGAAATTTTTTCTTGTTATTACGTGTTCATCTCGCCTAATTACATGTCCTATCCATCAAAGGCGTGGTAATTTAATAGATTTTACAACGTCAGGTTCCCCAAAACTTCCGTATAGCTCAAAGTTGTAGCGTCTATGCCATTAACCATGTTCTTGGACTCCATATATTTTGCTTAGAATTTTGGTCCCAAAACGTAAGAAATTTTTGGTACTTCTGTGTAAGTGACCACGTTTCTGATCCGTACTTTAACACTGGCCTTATTAGTGTTTTATATATGGTAATTTTAATTTTTCTTGGTAGTTTTGGCGCCATCTGTTTCCTCAACCCATAATAGCACTTTTTGGCAAGCACTATACTTCTTTTAATTTCTTCACTGACATTGTTGTCTTTGGTCAGCAACGAGCCCAGGTAGACGAAGGTGTCCACACCCTCAAGTTCCAGATCATCAATAAATAGTCTAGGTATCTGATTGCTTGATGTAGTACATTAACATATACTTGGTTTTTTGTGCGTTTATTTTTAATTTCATTCTCAGTGCAGGCGCCCTTAATGATCGAAATGCTTCGATCAGAGATTCTGTGGATCTAGCAATAATGTCTATGTCATCTGCATATCCGACTACTTGTACAGATTTATTAAAGATGGTGCCATTTGTATTAATATGGCACTCTCGAATTACGTTTTCTAGTGCAAGGTTAAATAAGAGACACGACAGTCCGTCTCCCTGTCTCAGTTCATTTTTACAATGGAAGGGTCTTGAAAAGTGGTTTTGGATTCTGACTACACTCTCTACGCCTGTGAGTGTAAGTTCCGTTAGTTGAACAAGATGAAGCGGCATTTGAAATTCCACCATAGTCTGTAGAAGTTTTTGTCTGTTGACTGCGGCTTTTAAAATCTACGGATATGTATTGTGTGTCAACTCCGAACTCAGCGTTTTCTTAAGAATCTGCCTGACTGTGAAGATTTGATCCGTTGTTGTTTTATTGGGTCAGAAACCGCACTGGTAGTTCCCAACTATTTGTTCAGCATAGAAGATCAATTTTTTGCACAATACGTTGGACAATACTTTATATGCCACGTTAAGTAGGGTGATATCTCTATAATTATCACACACCGTCATATTTCCCTTTTTATGACGAGGGTGCATTACACCTAATTTCCAGTCTGGGGGCTTTTCCTTCCGTTGCCAGATTTCGTTTTTTAATTTATGCATGTGTTTAAAAAGGGTATCACCACCATTTTTAAAGAGTTCGGCAGAAAGATTGTCCAAACCAAGGGCTTTGTTATTTTTCAGTTTTGAAATGACTTCTCCAATTTCTTCTTCGGTAGGGGGCGGCTCTTGAGCGTTTTCATCCATTTCAGGCAAAGTAATTTCCATATAATAGCTATTATATTAAGAACTTTAAATGCTTTAAAATATGTTAATTTAACTAAGTTCATTTTTTTTACTAAGCAGAAAATAAAATTTTTCGGTTGTATTAGGGAACTTACATAACAGTAATACATACTTCTCTGAATAGGTTACTACTAAAATTAGTTTCTTTAATTTTTATAATTTGTTTTTTTTTAATTCCTATTATTGATTCATTTATAAAAATATTGTTCTAGCGATATAAAACCATCTGAAAAAATCTTGCATAATTAAAATATAAGTTTAAATCCTTACAATATGTTAAATACCTTAAATTTACTAGTTTTGTTTAAAATATATATGAACTATATAATTACAAAATTTATAAAATACAAAATATTCAAATCCTCGCTCCCTTCAAATCACTAAAAACTTAAATTCCCGTCAAAAAATTCAACAAAAAAAACAACTCCAAATTGGTATCTAAACTCTATCTTGTAATATATCCAAAAATAGTAAAACACTAAGTATGAAAAATACCACAACAAAATAGTTTTAAAACCATGTTATTTTTATTGTTCTGAAGCTATTTTCTTGTGGCATTGTAAATTAATTACTATTTATAACTGGGAATAAGCCACAATTAAAGATAAAAATACGTTTATTGACGTTTCAATTTCCAATTCGGAAATCGTTCTCAAAATACAAACAGTAAATTAAACAAATTTTGTTTTTTTTATTTATTTTTTTATTATTTTTAACATTTATATTGACAATTCAGACATACATTATGCATTTTAAAGTAGATGACTTTAAAATGATATTGCCAATATTGTTGAGTTGCGCTCCTGGGACGACTTTACTTATAAGATAGTTCATTCGATTACATGAAATCAACTTTAACTTGAGAATATCCGTCAGAAAAAATCATAGCATGTAATTCGTCTTTAAAAAGACAAACACATGACATGATGACAGTAAAATTCTTCTGTTAGTGATTCCATAGTAAATTATGAGAAAAAAACCAGGAAGAAAAGCTCATAATACTATCTCGACATTGTAAGTATTTGTTCGTGAATTTATTTACCTTCAACAAACATCAAAATTCTGATTTTATATGTTACGTTATTTAAAAAACATAAATGATGTATCCTCTATCTTCATGGGATAATGAACATAGGGTTCAATGGAATAATTCAAATACAGTCCTAAAAGAAACGGATGGTAAAAAAAGAAAAATCAAAGAAGCGGCTCTAATTATGCTAAATGAGGCCAGTTGTGTCGCAAATTCCTCGGCAGAATGTAGTAGGATCTGGTTACCAATATTGAAAGAGGAAGTTATTAATAAGAAAATACCAGTATTAGTAAGTCAGTAACATATAGAGGATACATCATTTATGTTTTTTAAATAACTTAACATATAAAATCAGAATTTGATGTTTGTTGAAGGTAAACTAAATTCACGAACAAATACTTACAATGTCGGGATAGTATTATGAGGTTTTTTTCCTGGTTTTTCCCTCATAATTTACTATGGAATCACTAACAGGAGAATTTTACTGTCATCATGTCATGTGTTTGTCTTTTTAAAGACGAATTACATGCTATGATTTTTTCTGACGGATATTCTCAAGTTAAAGTTGATTTCATGTAATCGAATGAACTATCTTATAAGTAAAGTCGTCCCAGGAGCGCAACTCAACAATATTGGCAATATCATTTTAAAGTCGTCTACTTTAAAATGCATAATGTATGTCTGAATTGTCAATATAAATGAGTCAGATAAAATTAAATTATTAGAAGAATTTTTTCACTATGTAACAAAAAACAAAATTTGTTTAATTTACTGTTTGTATTTTGAGAACGATTTCCGAATTGGAAATTAAAACGTCAATAAACTTATTTTTATCTTTAATTGTGGCTTATTCCCAGTTATAAATAGTAATTCATGTTATTTTTGGGTTGATAAAAAATAAATTGCATAGATACGACATAATGTGCTTTTCATACATCTATTTTTCTGCAATAAGCTGGAAATTTTACTTTTTATTAATTCTAACGCAGAATTGTTCATCTGTTTTTGTTTGTATATTATTCTGTCCTCATTTAACCGAATATTGTTTGAATGGATGAAATGTGTAGAGATTTTGAAATTTATAAGTGCCTCCACACACTGAACATCAATATTTAGTAGCCATACTCGTTTCAAATAGAATAACACAGTAAGTTATGAATTTTATCTCTCTTTATAATAGAGTAGGGCTTTTGAAACTACAAACAACTTCTAGAAATCCAAACATAATGCGGATTTATACTCCAACAGTGAGATCAAGAAACATATTTTTTATATAACCCTCCATCAGGCGCGCCCCTTAGACTTACGCCATTGGTCGCGCGTATAAATTTTATCCATTATTTTAATTATCCTTAAAAGTTTTATTATCTTAAAGATCGACCAGTCTCAGATATGTGTCCTTTACACAATGACGTTTGACATCGATCACATTTATTAACACTTAGAATAAAGTGAATCTATTTTTTCATTTTAAGAAAAGCTTCTTGTCAAATAAGCTCTTTTCATCATATGCAGCTTTAAAAAATAAATGATCAGATGCAGCGTTTTCTCTATTTTGTTCAACGGATACAGGAGTTGTACAGTAAACTTACAAACAGGAACTTACAAAACTCACAAAAAAATATGTGACCTTTTAAATGTATGCACACAGCAGGATACTACTAATTGTATGGAAACAAAATATTTCCAGCAAAAAGGTCAACATAAATAAACTTATATTTATAATTATTGCGTATTATTTTATTTTATTTATCTAAAGGTCAACATGGTTTTATATCAATTTACTGAAACTTCTTCATTCATTAATATGATTTTAAATTAATTTTTAAGTTCAATTATTTTCTTTATTAAATAACATAAAATGTAATAAAATTTAAGTATATATTAATATGGAAACAATCCATTATCTAGGAAAGAGTACACACATAACACCAAATAGTTTAAGGTCTATAAAAATGTCGATTTTCGTTGAAAATATTACAAAGTCTTCCTTATACAGTTATTGTGTTACTTTCACTCTAACTAAAATATAGGCTTAAAAATTAATTATTCTTATTAAAGCGTTGCCGTTGTGTATTTTTTATCATTTACTCAAGTGAACTGTAAAAACATCTTATCATATATATTTGGGCTTAAATTCGCAATGCTGATTTAAACTCGAAAAATTAACATGCTTCATATTTGATGGATTCGACTGTTACTTGATGGAAATTCATTTTATGTAACAATAAAACACTGAAAACTTTGTTTTCAAACTTCCACAAAATTTATTTTAAATCTTATCACTACAGCTGTTTCGGCTGATTGCATTTCTCAAGTGATCTATTTTTGGCTTGGGTTTACAAATTTATAGTCTTTAATGAAATAGGTTGAGGAGGGGAGAACTGTTTGTCTCAAGTTGGTCATTCAGAATTATATCTGTGTTTTTTAATTTGTTGATTTCCATAGATTCTAACAAAGATAGCTTAAGGCCTTTATTTTGAATGTGAAGAATTTTAAATTTGTCATTAAAAGAATGATTATGATCTAGAAGGTGAAGTGCGTATGTCGAATCTGTTTTTCTATTCTTGAAAGCCCTTTTATGTTCTGCTATTCGTTTTTCAAAGTTTCTACCAGTTTGACCGATGTAAGTTTTTGGGCAGTCGCCACATTGAAGTTTGTACACACCACTATTTAAGTGTTTTTTATTTTGGCTCTTGTTATTTTTAATATATTTGCCTAGGTTGTTATTTGTTCGGAAAGCTGGTGTTATTCCTTTTTTTTTATGTGTTTGGCAATTTTTGTTGTTAACGGTTCTTGCTGTAATAGCCGTTGTATAGTTTGGTTTGACCTCGAATTTTTTCCCAAATTCGAATCGTTTATGTCTACAGAATGAACTTATTCATTGTTCATTTCCACCTTGATCAACAAGGTTGTCTTCATGAATATCTACTCGGGTCTCTACTATGTTTTCTGAGAGAATATCTCTATCAGAATCTATATCAGACTAAAATTATTGACGATGATTATCTTTCTGGTCATTCAAAATAAGAGATTTACTAATGATAACCACCAATGACTTATATAAACACAGGACATCAGTTTCAATTTTGCGTAATTTCTTCTCCGAATCCTTGTCTGCTCTATATGAAACATCAACATCTTCTGAATTTGACGGTACATATAAGTCTCTTTCAGAATGTAATACAACAGTGGTATTGTCTGGGTAAAAGTAGCGTCGACTCAAATCGTCGGTAATAAATAAGTGACCACTCACGGTTTTTCGCTGTTTTTCTTTTGCTAAGTTTGCTAGACTTAAAATACGCTGATTTGTAAATATTTTTAATGCATTTATGATCATTCACCTCCCAAAGTATCTTTATACAAACAACAAGTAATGCAATAAATGCAGTACAATACGCCGACGAATAATTACCGCTACTCCTGACTCTTCGTCGCTGATGGCTTGTAACCAGCAACATTGTCGAAGCAGTCATATCGGTTGCTTTTGGTTTTGATAAAAATTTTGGTTGCGTTTTTGTATTTTTTTAAGTATAATTATTTCAATATTCGCTTTGGCTTCAAAACAAATTTCAAAATTGTTTGTTAGTTAGCTTTTTAGTAACTATGATCTATTTTTAGTATGGATGTTTTATTAGTATGCCATTTTATTATGAGTTTGTTACCTGTTTGACATTATAAGAATATCATCAGCAAAACCTACTTTATAATAATTGCTAACTTGAAGTAAATGTACATCAGACTTACTGATGTGCTATTTTATTGTGGGTGCAGTTTTATTATGTTTTTAGAACTACAAATTATCCCGTTAACATTATGCCGTAATTATTATATCGTAATAATATTATTATAGATAACTGCAAAATTAAAATCACTTCAATATTTTTATTTATTATTTAAGTATTTAAAATGACAAGAAAATATCTTCAAACGGTCAACTAATTTAAATATTCTAAAATATATAAATACACATTTTATTTAAATATAATTAGTATAGTTTGAATCAGCAATGTTAAAATTTTGAATTGGATACATTAAATAGAATATTTAGGGTTTTACAGTCCATTTGAAATAAAATTTCGATTTTTTTAATTTCATAGGTAAAAAGTCGGTTGCAGTAGAAAACGCACTAAGATATACACATTGTTAATTAGGATATATCATTATTTTTAAATCTTATCTACTCGCGATAGATATTTATATAAAGTATATATTGTATGTATATCCATACATAAGCAGTTGCGGGGTAAGTGACAGTGCCAATGGTAAAGGGTCTGTCATTTACAAACAAGAAAAAATATAATAATTCACTCACTTCGGTTACCTGTCGAAAAAATAAAACTCGCTGTTGCCAAATAGTTTAGTTTATTTAAATTTTTTAAATTTTGTTTTTGTATAATTATTAGCATTAAAAATTGTAATATATTTTAAGCTGCAATAGTTACTTTTCTTTACAAAAATGCTTTTAATTATCCTCTTGATGAAATAACATTAACGAACACTAAAAAGTTTTAATTTTATATATTTTTACTGTATAATAAAAATGACGTCTATGCAGATTAATATTTGCCATCAATTTCAGTGCTTCCTATCTATACCGTAACATGTCCTTGACCTAACTTCCCTTTATTTAGTACAAAGATATAAAAAGTGTGCAACTAAACATTTAGTTATTTAAATTAAATGCAATATGCATGTTGTTTATATTAAAATAAAGTTATTTTTTTAATAGGGATGATATAAGGTTGCCTGAGGAAGAAATGGTCGCAAATTAGGGTTGCCAGTAGTTAAAAACGCGAGGTATCAAAGATAAATTAATACAAAGCTAGCGCGCAACACTACTGGTTTGAAGTATCAGTTTTGTGAGTACTAAAACCATGCGTCGATAGATAGTGTATTAACAACGTTAGTAAATAGACAGGTTTTCTGGTACCTTTACACCAATCAGCTTCGAGAATATAATGGCGGAAATGACGTCACTATTCATTCACTTGCAACGCAGCAATGATTGAAACTATTTACAATAATCTATGTATATTGAGAAAAACACTCTAATAATATATATTATCACTTGTCAAACCAGTCTCGTGGCGCGATAAGTCTATTTTACTTTATTTTTGGTTCCTCCAGTTTTTAACAGCAGGCAATCCTAATTTTCGACCATTTCTTCTCAGGCAACCTTATAGCATTATTTAAAGAAAATAATTGCTTTAGTTTAAGAAAAAACATGCATATACGTAATTCGCAGCGTATTTTATTTAAAAAATATTTTTTTGTTCAAAAATTGTTACTATTAATTTGAATTAAAATATTGGTACTATTACGATTATATAAACAAAATATTCACGTGCAATATACTATCATTCAGCTTTCTTTCTTATTTTTCATCTAAATATAGGATATGCTTTTTTGGGTTTTTATGGCGTTTTGTGGTAATATTTGTGCAAATGATGGATTGTGATTTTTAAGAGGTTAATAATTTTTAAATATCTACCATAAACCTTTTTATTCCTCTTCCTGTCTTTTATATGTAGGAAGAAAAACATAAGCTAAAATCACCAACCTTCTTATATAATGTTAAATAAGAAAAGTAAATATTGTACCTGATTTAAATTCTAATAACTTTTTCTATTTATATTAACGTTACTTTGTTTACTTGCTTTAATAAGGTTAAAAATATATATTTTAAATCAACACCTTAGCTCATACATTTATAAACATATACTGCTCAAATATGCTAGTTAGGTAGGTTTACTAATAATTAATGCCCACAGGGCCTACAATTGAAGTGAAATTGTAAATACGGGTATTATCATTCCTCATTAAAGTCAAACTAATTTTTGTATGTAGCAGTACCGTCCATATTAACATTACAAATATGTTATTTTAAAAATACAGATATTAAGAAGACATAACAATCACAATTTTCTAATTCATAAGTTACAATTGACCAATGTGGGCAACCGTTTTTTGCAAATGTGGACAAGTATATACAAGTACCTATGCAGTAGTTGCCAATAAAAGCTGAGCGCTGCGTATAACGTTACGCCACACGTCACGTGTTTAAGCTTTATGTAATAAATAATAGATGCAGTCTTTGATGGTACTCTGAACACAGCGTGCAACAGCTCTACAAACATAAAAACGTGACGTATGGTCTAACGCTATATGCGGTGTCCTGTGTTTATTGGAGACCACTATTCAAGGCAGACAATAATTGGATACATAATACCGTCAAATTCGTTAAACTTACTCTCTTTCAACTTATTTAGATACATTTATTTTTGTCATTGATTCCAAGTATTGTTTATTTCAACTCAAACTGGTTTTAAAAGCTATATAAATCTATTTAATTTACTTTTTAATACGGTTAAACCTGCTTAAAATGAAGTAGCATGAACGTAAATAAATTTTATAGAATTGAAACTGTCAATAATAAAACATTTGACATGTAGTCTGTCTTTTTGGGCCGTGTATTCTTATTATAATTGTTATTTAAGGATTCTTAGCTTTTCTTTATCTTTTTTGGTAAGACACATCAGTTGTTTAAATGCTGCTCTATATAATTTTAATATATTGATGATATTTTCAATTTGTTTTAATTCTTTTAACCGTTCTAAACTATCATCGTCATCATCATCATTATCAATATGTATATAGGTCTGGATATAGGTCTCCCTCAGCTATTCCATCTGTCCCTGTCTTGTGCGACTTGCATCCAGTTATTTCTCACGTTGTTAGTCCATCTAGTTGGTGGGCGTCCTCTGTTACCTATTGCTTCTTGTCTTAACCTCCACTCGACAATACATTTTATCCATCGGTTGTCTGATAATCTGATGACGAGTCCTGCCCAATTCCATTTGAGCGACGCGATTTTTTCGATGACGTCTGTTGTACGCTTGACGCCTCTGAGTCATGCGAATCCTATTCACTACCTTTTTTGTGAGTGTTAATGTTTCCACTTCATAACTGAGTATAGGTAACACACACTTATCAAAGATTTTCCTTTTTCAACTGTTACTCCCAAGTATATATCATGGTACGGAATTCAAATTACGAAAGGCTTTTTTACATTGTCACTTAATATCTGTAAGGAAAACACCAGGAGGGCGCCTGTCTATAGGTTGTACTGTAAAGATGGTTTTCGTATCTCTGTCATAATAACTCGATAACCTATTCAGGTTAATCTACGAGATCTTACAATACTTGTTAGTAAAGGCTGCCCAGTAAGTGGATATTGTAAATTTTTCAGTCGCCCTGCTGATCTTTATACGCGCCTAAGATCTGAGATTGTGTTGATAGCTTATAGTCATACACCCCGTTTAACATCTATATAGTACCACTAATTTTATGATGTTGTATATATTAATTATTATTATCTTCTTCAGAGTTAGCCATATGGCTCACACTCCCTCTAAAGGGAAAATTCACTCATTTCAGATACCTACGGTATCAAAAGGATTGAGCTCTAAAGGGATCCTTTCCGTGTTATTGAGCCCTAGGTAACTTGGTACTTGGTAACTCGTACACATCTAGACGTCTTGAGTAGTACAGCTTTCTGCATGGCCTTATATAGACGTTCATTTAGACTCACCCGTTTTATGTTCCCTAGGATTTTCTTAGGACTAACACCATAGTAGATAGAATAATAGGTACTGTCTGGGTATTTTTAATTTTCCATTGTCTCCTGATTTGTATTTTGAGATTTCTGTACTTGGCGATCATTTCGTTGTATTTGACATGCAAATTATTGGTGTTAGGTATCGCCACATCACTAAGTGCTGTCTGCCTAGTTATTTTTATTAGCTAGTAAGAGATGCGGTTTATTATGTGTCTCGTTGGTCTGTGAGCACAGTGCGTTCTCAGTATAGTTTGTAGTTGTCATTTTCAAGTATTCTGTCAGAGAAGTATTGATATTAAGAAGATGGTCGGTTAGGAGAGGTCCCAGTTTGTTAGCTAGTTATTGATGGATAATATGTCCTACTGAGTTATGGCGTTCTTTTTAATCAGTACCGACAAACGCCTGGTAGCCATCGGTAAGATGTTGGATGGTTTATTGGGCTTGGAATCCATATCGGGAGATGTTATTTTGGATTTGAGGACCTTAAACAATATATTCCAGATAATTTTTAGTTGAAATAATCTGATCCTGAATGGCAAGTAGGAAAATCTCAGTCTCACGGAACATCTTCGATGTCAACCTGCAGTTCGACGCTGTATTGTCGACATATTCTTGGCTGATCTCATTGAGATGTCGCCCAAGCAGAGGTTTACTCATCTAGGTGCGCATTTTTCTTGCTTAGTCAGGTATTTTACGCGCATTTCTTGTTCTCTCAGCCTGCATCTAAAAATAAGTTCTTAAATTAGCAATATATTTATTAATATTGCTCACCACTGTCCATAGGTTCTCTTCCCCCTTGATATCTTGGCAATGTCGTTCTTTCGAAAGCACTGCGTGGATTGTGTTTTAACGCCTTTGTGAGGAGTGTTTCTACTTTCCTCTGAATACTTTTTATATAAGTTTTTGTCCACTTAATAATACCAAATAAGTAGCTAAGTGCCAAACAGGCGTAAGTATTTAATGCCGTAAACAAATTTTTGCTATTAAGATATGACCGATTTAGCTGTCTTACTCTTCGCACAAACTCAGAAGTTAGTTCGGTTCTCCTTAGTTTATGGTCAATTTTTCGCGTTTGTTGTACTCCTAGATAATTTGTAAATATCATTTTTACCCATTGCCTCGATTTTTTTGGCCATCTTGCATATCGAAACCTCTAGGCTGAACGTTTCCTCTGACTATATTGACTATAAGGCACTTGTCTAGTCCAAAGTGCACACTAATATCATTTGAAAAAGTTTTTACAGGTTTTAGCATCTGATCTAGGTGAACTCAAGTGAAAGCCATTAATTTTAAATCATCCATATACAACAAACGATTAAGCTTCGCCACAACAGTTTTATGCTAAAACCTTCAGTCAGTGGAGTTCAGTAGCCGAGATAATGGGTTCATCGCTAAACAGAACCAAAGTGGACTCTACGAGTCCCTCTGGAAAAGACACGGGTTGATTGGGGTATCTTCAGTTTCGATATTATTTTCACCAGGTATTTGAAGGTGAAGTTTAGCCTTCCACTCTGTCATTATATATTTTAAAAAGTCGGTATTATTGACTTTCAATGTATCTATAAGCCATTAATGCGGCACTGAATGCGGCCTTATCTTCTTATTATTACCTTATTATTATCTTTCTTATATGATTATTATCTTTTTGGACAAGGATCAGGACCAGACTAACAAAATATATGCTACTTATAACATATGACCATGAAAAACTAAATGTAGAATCCAGGTTAAATAAGAACATCATGTAACTTACATTTTAAAGAATGGTATAGCCCCACTACAAATTAGTTTTGTAGACCAACAGGAAATAAGGTCGAAACAGTTATGATTTTTAATATATCCAAGAGCGGAAAAACAACAAAACAACAAGCTTATATCGAACTTTTATACCTACTACGTCATAAGTATGTAATATATATTTCTTAGATATATGTTTTAGTCTTCTTCGTAATTTGTCTCATGAATACTTTATATCTTGTTAGAAAAACCCTTCTGGTACTATGTATACTATATTTTTGTCTAATACCACAGAAAATGTTGCTTACTAACTTCCTATAATATTTCTCGAATGTTTTCTTGATATATTATAATCTTGATAATACAATAACAAATATAAATACTGCAAACATGAAATGTCCATGTCTTCTACATACAAAAATTACGATAAAAATTTCGACAAGTAACCTGCTCTGAGCACTGCGGCTTCCAGACTACACTCTATGTGCAACTGCGTTTTGGACGCACTTTGTTAAAAAATTGTCAAGTAGTAGCCCTTTTCTGGGCAAAGGGTCATTGACAAAGATGAAAAACTTTTGCAAAAGTAAAGTATAGTTTTATAGTATGTTAGTGACGTAAACTATTTGGTACAAAGAGTATCAAGCATTTATCTAAGTTGTTTAATGTATCTTAATGTGAAGTAAACTGATAAATATTTTGTTTTGATAAAAACTATTTATTCAACTAAACTGTGAATTCAGAAAGAAAAATTCTGGGATATCAAAAGTGAGTTAAACATTAACATTTGTAAAGGCTTTCCAAGTTCTAAAAAAAATATTAGTTTTTATTGTATCAACATTTTTCTTTCTTTTATCAAAAAAAAAATGTCCAATGTTATTTGGAAATATAATATTAAGCTTTTATTAAGCAAAATAATCATCTTGTGGAATATGTGTGTTAACACTAGAAAATCTGGCTTAGTATATCTACTTAGAAAGCCCGAAGGGATCATTCTGGCCCCAACTTCTTAAATCAATCTAAACCCAGTTTAGAGAAATTATATCAACGCTATGATGCGAATGATTTCCTTTAAAACAATTTTTCAAGTGACATTCTTTTCGTTTTTGGATGAAAACAGTGCTGGTTATTGGTAAAACTGGTGTTGCTGGACCAGATTACGGGAGGCAAGGTATTATTCAAATAGCTTAAGAATCAGCTTACGAAGAATGAGTCTACTTCCAGTTACTTCTTTACAAATAATATATGCATTTATTCCTTCTATGTCAAGAATGTTAAAAAATACGTGCCCTTTGTCTTCAAGCAACTTTTGTAGTATAAAGACCACTATATCAACCCATATTGTTTGATTATAAAAACTTCCTGTTTCAGGAAGTTTCTTTTCGTCAATAGCAACATTCACTGATTGTTGTAATGAGCTCAACAAAAGCAAATTTTTATGAGTCTTTCCTTGTTATGCATTAGTTGTTATTTTTACTATAATTCTCTATTTTTACATTTTATCTTAAGGGAACTTACTTTCTGTTGCGATTCAAAGTATCTACGAGACTTGTTGATTTCTTTTGCAATGACTTGGCCAACTTTATCGATGCGAAGTAGTTATTTGCAGTAACAATTTTGCCTTTATCAGTAGATTTTCCATTAGCTCTAAAACAAGTTCTTGTCCAACACTTCGTTTAGTGTTGAAGTAAGTCTTGAGGCCAGAGTTCTATCCAGTTTTCTTATGGCTGGACTACTGACAAATAGTTCCCCTACTAGCTCATTTTCATAATGATTGGTACGTTCATTTTGTGACTTTGTGAAAAAAATGAAAAATGATGTTTAAAATTTAGTGCATAAAAGGCACAAAGTTTGTATTAAGCTCACTTTTGAAGTGTTATTTCCAAGTGCTGTTTTAGTTGATATTGGTCAGCAGTACTATATTCGTAATATATTGATAATTTTATCTGGGGATGGTATTTTATTTTTTGTTATTTGGTACTAATTTTTTTGTAGTAGTTTTTGTAGTAGTGTTTAAGTTAGAAATGGTTCACACATCAACAAGTCACTAATAGTTAAATCATATGAAGGTAATAATTCCAAAATAACACGTCAGTACAATTATTTTGACTATACTTTATTCACCCAAAAAGTTTTTAGTCTTTTGTATAACATTCTCCATTTGCTTCGATGAGTTGTGCCCAACATTTTTTTAATTAGTTAATTATGAAACTTTATCGATATGTCTTGGTAATATATAAGTTTTATTTCATAAATGTGCAACTCATAGTAACAATGGACACCTATTCGTACAAGATTGAACACCAAATAGAATTGGTTTATTGTAATATTTCTTATAGGATTCATATTGATGTTTAAGACATACTTTTAAAAAAGAAATATTTACAATGAGGATATGCCATATACAATATTTATTTATTAATGATTTATTTTACCATATTCTCATTATGTTTTTTATTGCTTAGATTTGCGATAGTATAGCCTTAGAGTATACATCAATGAGCTTATTTTACGAGATTTGGACAAAGTGGATAGCAGATTGAAAATGTATGTAGAGTTTTATTAGAAGTCTGCTTTGACATATACACAAAAGAGCTCTACACCAAAACGACAAAGCTTTTTCAATAATTAATTACCTATTTTCCCCCACTATAATATTCATTTTATAATATACTTTTTTCTGTTTAAAATTGTGTCTTATATAAATGTGAATAAATTGTTTATTATTTAATAATACAAACTTTTTTTAACTGCTAGTTAAAAGTAACAAATTTATTGTTTAACAAAGTATTATTCCAAAAACTGCTCAAATTATTGGTGTCAACTGCCGTAATGGCTTAAAGTAGTCATTGTTCATTGTTTAAAGTAGTTTTTATTGTAGTTTTTATTTATTTGTGGCGTTACTAAAAGAGACAAGTTTTGAACAGCACGATTATTAGAATAGACAATTATTAGTTATCCTTGTTCGTTAAGAATAACTACTGACCCAATTTTTTTTATCCCAAAAAGTATTTTTTTTCACTATAGTCTACAACCCAATTAATAAAAGGATAAGTTTTTTAATTACAGATAATAGTTTATGTTTCAAGATAAATTTGAAAAAGGAGTATAACTGTACTAACTACTCAGTTATACGTTACACAAGCATTTTTTTGATATTTTTAATAATATGCAGTGACTTGTTCTGCCTATCAATTTTTTAGTGTTCTTATACATGAGACTTTGTTTAATTACATGCGTAAAATTAAAAACACCGATGAATTATTGTTGCTTTGTTTCTAATAATCTAAATAATGTCTTGTTATTCTCTAGTTGTGTGGTATATATTCTACTAGATTTATACATTTTTTTTTTATTTTTAGGGATTATCATTTTTATGAGTTTTATTAATATCAGAATTGCATATCCCATTCTTAATTTACGTACAGTGGTTATTGTTAAGAGACTATATTGTAAAGTGAGTAAGAAGTAATTTTTTACATTCAATTCTTATATTCAGACAGGGGGCTCATTGAGCCCTATGCTCTTCAAATTTAATCATGAATGGAATCATCAAAAGCGTAAACAAAGGAAAAGGATACAGAATTGAAAACGAAGAGGTAAAAATACTTTGTTACGCAATATTGATAGGTCAAGATAAGAATGGTCTACAAAGACTGGTCCACGATCTTAAAATAAGTGCAAAAGAATTTAATATAACAATCTTATTTTAAAAAACTAAAACAATAGTAATCAGCAGAGAAATAACGAAGATCACAAATATAGATGTCCCTAAAAAGAATAAACCAAGAACGCCAACTTTTCGAAACCATCAAGAAAAGGAAAACGGCGTATCTAGGTCACATCATGCGAAATGAAAAATACCAGTTCCTCCAACTTATAATCGAGGATAAAATTGAAGGCAAGAGAGGAATGGGACGCAAGAAAATTTCCTGGCTCCGAAACATAAGGCAATGGACAGGGATTAACGACATACAATCTCTGATACATATTGCAAGAAATAGAGAATCAATGGAAAATGTGATCGCTAACATCCATTAGTGGATTTGCATCTGAAGAAGAAGAAGAAAGAAATAACCAGATGCAAAATGTAAATTGATAACATCAGTATTGAATAAGTAATGGAAATGGAATATCTTGAATTACAGAAAATACGCTGAGAGATCAAAATAAAAGTAAACATGTTAGAAGAAAATATATCGTACAGTGTATAAACGAATGAACATTAAGTAGAAAAAAGAATGAAATAAGTACATAAGCAGAATTTGCTTATGTACTTATGACTGTGTCGTCAAAATAGCAAGAGATAAGTCACCAATTGGCAGAAGAAGTAACATCCTTCCATAGAGGTATTAATCCGCCAATAAACAAGCAAAATTGCTTATAAAGAAGAAGAAGAAGAAAAGAAGAATTCTTATATTTGACTCATAATTATTCTTTTACTTTACTGCTGCATTTTTCTGAAACTGATGTAGCGTCTTCTTGTTTGCAGTTCCTTAAAGACATTTATGTACTTTTCTCAAAATAACTTTACTTCTAAAGTCTAGTAGATAAATGGCAATTATTTGTACCAAAACATCTTATTCGTAAATTCTAAACACCAAGAATATTTCTTTTATGATATTGAATGTCAGATATCTCGACATCTTTTAAAAAGTCTATCTGGTAGTGTGATGGCTATTAGGTTAAAATCATTTACATACATTCGTGTGATATGCCCTTTTTGCTTCTATTTTTTGCATCATTTCTATAATATCATATCCTGGATGTTACAGAGATCTGTTTTGTTATATATTTAGAAAATTTGTACTTTGATCTCGGAAAAATTAAATTAATAGGTCAATAATTACTAATTTGCATCGTTGGACTTCCTTCCTTTGGCACAAAGTTATTTTTTTTTCAACAATTTGTTTGTCTTTAATAAGAACTTCTATTGTGAACCTATTTTGTCAAAAGATATTCTTCATTACTTATTTTTTTATAAATACATTCATAACTGTTATGACCCAGTAAAGACAAAAGCAAAACAGATGTACAGAAAAGAGAAACGAGAAAACTGAGGAAATGAACTTACAAGATATGGAAACTCATATGATAGACAAAAATATTCAGAATTATTACCAAGCGGTGAACGTCAATAAAGCTACCTACGGTTAACGGAATCGCATGCTTCTACAGAAGTTAAGAAGGTACGCTAATACGACACTTACGAAGAAAATCAGTGAGGACGGAGGAAGAAAATACTAATACAATTCAATCACAAACTAGGCCGAAGTAAAACAACAATGAGGCCAAAAAAAAATAAACCACAAAAATGGGAGATGAAGGAAATAATAAAGCAGTTGAAGAATATCAAGAGTCCAGGTCACAAAGATATCACAGCAGAAATATTCAAGAAAGGTGGACAGTGATTAGTCAAACGACTAAACAACCTTAAAGCGAATATAGAAAAATAAAAAATTGCCACAACGGTGAAAAAATTGATCCATGTGCCCAATTTACAAAAACTAAGATAAAAGTCTATGCCAAAAATATAGTGGAATTGCTCTATTAGATGTGGCATATACGATATTCGCTACACAATTTACCAGATTTTTACGACGAATTTACGACAAAAAACAGCTACGCACAAAATCTAGGTTTGCACATTCTGTTTGTAAACTGTAAGTAGGCATAATACTAATCGACAGAGAAGTAATAAAATATAAAGTGCTGCTAAAATCTGCTAAAATTATCTACCAAACTTATTAAGTTAGTTAATGAAAATGACCTTAAACGAAACATTGAATATGATCTTGAGAAGAGATTTGGATAAGATGATCCATTGTTTACAAATTTATTTGCCTTATGCTAGACGATATTCTACAACAAAATGGTGCAGAGACAGATGATATATAATATACTACACGAGACAATAAGTAGATGATATTGCAAACTATCCTGACCATGGAGCTGCGTGAAGGGGGAGTCAAAATTCATGTAAAGTCGGAAAGGTTCTATTGTAAGTCGAATTATGCTAACCAAACTGAAACGTTCTATCATTCACGTTCTACCATAGTACAGCGCGTTTCGCATGGAAGTGGGGACTAAACCAGATTTCGTCTACTGCGCCGTGGTTAGAAGTGTTTGCACTATCTCTAATCGCTTTTGCAGATAAAATCGCATTGATTGCAAGATCAAAATAAAAAATAATAAGAATATTAAAAAAATGAAATAATATTAAATACGTTTGGACTTTTAAGAGAAAAGAAAATGTAGCCCAAAGATATTATATGAATAAACATCGGAAATAGTCGGTCAGATAGCTCAGCGGGCTGTGCGGCTGCCTCTCATTCGCTTCATGTCGAATGGTTCAGTGGATGTGGGATCGAGCCCCAGCTCGGTGTACAGAAAACAAAAAGTCTAACGCAGCAGTTTAAAATTCTAGATGAATCTGCGGCTTAGACTAGGATATGCTGGGATCTGATCGGCCTATGGTGGAGCAGTACGGCAAGAGATAAGGGCTTGCGTCTCGGTGATACTCCTCCATAGATCCCTACCGGACGGGCGTAACGCCTAAAAAACCGGATATATATAAATATCGGAAATAGAGAATACTATTTTTAAAAAGTGGATTAATGTGAATATGTCGGAGTGAAGGTTACAAATAGGGCATAAGAAAACGCTGACATAGAAAAAAGAATTACTAAAGGAAGTATAGCTGTAGAAGCATTTAACAAAATGATCAAATCTAAGTTATTATCCAGGAATACAAAAATCAGGATATAAATAACAAGTGTGCAATCTTTGTGCAACGTTATGAATGAGAGCGAAATTTGGGTTGCAGAAAAATATACAAAAATTGAAATGACGAAAAAAAAAAAGATATTGTGCAAGCTATACTGAGGAGCAAAGGACAATGACAGCGTATGGAAAAGTAGAAAAAATAAGGAAGTAATGGAGCTCCACAATCAACCAAGATAATACAAAAAGTAAAAGAACAAAGAGCAGTGAGTACCGGACATGCTTATAGGATGCTCACGAAGAGAAATGCAGAAAATTATTATTATGAGGATCAAGCAGAAAGGCCAGAAGGAGAAAAGCAAAAAGAAGAAAAAATAAGTAAGTAATGAAGCTCCGTAATCAACCAAGATAATACAAAAAGTAAAAGAATAGAGAGCACTGAGCATCGGACATGCTTATAGGATGCTAACGAAGAGAAATGCAAAAAATTGTTGATAGGAGGATCGAGCAGAAAGGACAGAAGGAGAAGAGCAAATAAGAAATAGTTAGAATAGCTTACATACGATGTAAGAAAACTAAAAATATCAGACCTGGGGGAAAATGGAAAAACGGAAAAAAATGGAATAAAATAGCGAAGAAAATAGAAACCATTGTGTCTCAAGGACTGAAAAGCCCTTAAGTAGGATTTTTATTATTTCCTTTTCTATCTATTGGTATAGTTCTGTTCACACGATATTTGTTTAAATCACACTTGATATTTACAGTTCTCTCTATACATCATTTAATTATAGTTTCCTTTGCGCATTTTAAGAATTCATCTGGTAGATCATCTGGTTCTAAGGCTTGCCTGTTCTTTACATATGCTATTTTAGATTTCTTTTTTGAGGCATATCCTAATTTCTTCATCTATTTTTCTGTCGTCTATTACTTTTACTATTGTTTTCACTAATAAGTTCTTTTATATAGGTTATCTTTTTGGTTGCATTTCATGTAGATCGCAATCGATATTTTTTTATTGTTAGTAGGTGTTAGCTGTTATACTCCTGCCGTATTGTAAATCTGCTTGGAATTCTTAAAAAAAAATGTTTTCCCTTGAATAATAGTTTGAATAATTATACATTGTCATATTTGTTAAAGAACATAGAGGTCGTTGTAAGTGTTTAGCAAATATTTTAGGACTTAATTACAAAATTAATAATTGTACAAACATCAAATGAAAGTGAGATCGAATGACTTTCCAAATAGAAACCAAATCTCAGTATACATAATTTTGATAGGCTACATTCCACAAATTAGATATTTTTTTGTAATATTAGTCTTAGTTATAAATTTGATTTTAATCAATTCTCCCGTATATTATACTGGTAATTGTCAAGTACGTTTTGTTTAAAAAAACAATTAGAAATATAAATTAGCTGTTCCAAAAATGTCTTTTCGTTAATTATATCGCGCAATGTATGTAAACTTATGTGCTAATCTTGTATGATATGGGGAACTTCGTGGATCCTATAAAGTGTTTGTTGTTGTATAGAATTTTGCAAAACCCCTAGAGGTGGCTCTACGAAGTTTCTTTCAGCAAAAATACACACGTTTGTATTTCGATATTCATCTCCATCAATATGTTATTTGTTAACCTAAAAAGCTGTTAAGTAATGTTAAGATTTAAAAGAATGGTCGCAAACTGTAATATATAATGTATCAAAATGCTCACAGCGACTAGAATCGAGTAAATAAAAGTGTATTCCACTGTAATATGAACATTTTATTTCCTAATACAACTACTTTAATTAACTTCTTATAAATAAACAAGGGTTGGGTCAACTACAAAAAATTTAAGTGTTTCCAAATAAATTAGAACTTTAAAAAATAAAGGAATACATTATATAATATTGTATTGTGTAAGCGATGACACATGCTATACAACAGGGGTCACCAAATGGCGAACCCCGGTCCGCATCCGGACCGTGAGCTTGTTTTTTGCGGACCGCGGTTAAATACAAAATATAGTAATAAAATTATAGTGTAAAATTATAATCAAATCTAAATATATAAATATCTTTACATTTTTAAAATGCACAGTACTAATACTATATAGAAATATTCGTAATCTAAACAATATATGCTTCGACTAAACGGGTTTCCAAAATTTTAGGTAGTACCTGCCTAAAAATAATATTTTAACAAACTACAATGGAGAAGCTGTCAACACAAAATGTTGTGCAACTGCTAAGCAACAGTTTTTCACTTAAGCCTAATGGTGTATGGACCAGCGAAGCAGCAGACGTTTTTAAGAGTAACAAAGCTGCCATTCAGATGGAAATGATCGAGTATCAGAAAGATTCCGCTTTAAAGGAGGTTTATACGCTCGTTTATACTCGTTATAAATTCCGGAACGCTTGCCTGGGACAAATTTTGGATTAAATATGTGTGTGAAAAAAAATTTCCAGAACAAAAATATTTGGTAATAAAACTGTGTACTATGTTTGGCTCAACTTATTTGTTCGAAGCCGCTTTTTCAAAAATAAACTTAACAATCGGTATATAGATCTCTAATAAAAAATATAATACAAGATAACTGCAACATGAAAGTACTCAAAGCAAAAATCTCAAGCGGCACAACAAAAATCATAGAAATAAAAAATGAGAAAAACGTCACCGTCAGAGACAGAAAGGAAATAAGCGAGGTCATTGAAAAATTCTATACTAAACTGTACTCTATAAATACACAACCACAACAACGACATACTCAACGAACAATAATTAACACCGGCTCAGAAGAAATACCGGACATAACCGACTATGAAATAAGAATGGCCCTAAATCAACTTAAAACGAATAAATGTCCGGGAGAGGATAAGGTTACAGTTGAAATGTTGAAAATTGGTAGCAGAAAAATGGAACAGGTATTAAATGTTTTATTTAATAAAGAAATTGATGAAGGAAAGATTCCTTAAGAATGGTACAACTCCTAGGTCATTTTACTATTCAAGTAAGGAAACAAAGCAAACCTTGCTATCACATCTGTATAAATTACTAACTAAAATCATAACCAACCGCCTAACACATAAGCTCGATTTCTATCAACCTATCGAGCAGGCTTTATTCAGAAAACATTTTAATACCATAGACCACTTGCACACCCTAAGAACACTGATAGAAAAATGCACCGAGTATAAAAAAAGATGGGTAGATGACATAAGAGCAGTGGCAGGCAAACAGTGGATTATATTGGCGCAAGATAGAGAAAGATGGAAGCAATTGGGAGAGACCTACATTCAGGAGTGGATGGAAAATGGTTGACAAAGAAGAAGATATAGATCTCGGTTGACAGATGAACATCTCGACGCCCTAATGAGAATCAGTTGCACTAACCTCAATCCAAATTTCAGGCAGTTTGTACAAAATAAAGAGTGTCATTTTCCTCACTAATAGTTTAATTTTGTATGAAGTTTTACATTTATTTTTATAAGCATTGTAATTATTAATTTTGAATTTATTTAAACTAATGTATCTCTTTCAAAGAGTGGTTAACATCGACTTTTATTTGTCTCCCAAAAAAAAACGCAAGAGAATGCAGCGATTACCGCACCATTAGCTTGATGTGTCATATGCTAAAATTACTACTTAAAGTCATCCATAACTAATTATATAACAAACTGGACATAGACGTTAATGATACACAATTTGGTTTTTGCAAAGGCCTAGGAACGCGTGAAGCTCTTTTTTACTTAATATACTGATACAAAGATGCCTGGAAGTCAATAAAGATATATACTCATGTTTTATTGACTATAATAAAGCATTTGATAAAGTACAACATAAACAATGAATGAATGTTCTGAAATCAAAGAGGATTGACTACAACGACCTCAGGATCATATCAAATTTATACTATAAACAGCGAGCAAAAGTACGTGTTAACGAACAGCTGTCAGAAGAAATTGAAATTGAATGTGGAGTAAGACAGGGATGCGTATTGTCGCCAATTCTTTTTAATTCCTACTCCGAAGAGATCCTGAAAAACGCTCTTCAGGGTGAAACAGCTGAAGTTAAGGTAAATGGAGTTCCCATTAACAACATTAGATATGCGGACGACACTGTGATCTTAGCCGAAAACATTGAAGATCTTCAGAGACTGGTGACCAGAATAGCAGAGTATGGAAAAAAGTATGGTCTAACAATGAATGTCAAGAGGACAAAATTTAGGCAAAAGAGAATATTGAAACCTCAAAGAAATAACGAGAATCTTCTACTAAACGGACCCAATGTCGAACAAGTGGACAAATATGCATATCTGGGAGCAATGATAAACTCCACAAATGAATACATTCAGGAGATAAAAATAAGAATAGAAAAGGCTAGAGCAAATTTTAACAAAATGAGAAGAGTGCTATGTACCAGGGATTTAAAACTGGAACTATGAGTGAGGTTGATGAGGTGCTATGTTTTTTCGACTTTATTTTATAAAATGGAATCTAGGACTTTGAATTCGACATAAAAAAAACTGGAATCATTCGATCTGTGGGTGTATAGAAGAATTCTGAAAATATCATGGACACAACTCGTCACAAACAAAGAGGTTCTAAGAATGATTAATAAAAAAATTAAAATTTTAAATACAATTAAAACAAGAAAATTAGAATATCTCGGACATATTACGAGGCGTAGAATGTCATGGCTGCGCAACCTGAGAGAGTGGTATGGATGTACATCAAATGAACTTTTTAGAGCAGACGTCTCAAAAGTCCGAATACCTATGATGATTGCCGACCTCCGTCGCAGAGATGGCACTTTTAGAAGAAGACCCCTTTCAAAAATGAAGGAGGACTAGTTGCCTGGTTTTAACTACGTAACGAGGATGATCTCGTGAAGGGGGATTACAACTACTAGAGGGTTTCAGGGTAACACCCGCCCCCCGGTTACATCACTGCCTGGTTTATTACTGAGTATCCGGACAAGACCTTTAAGAGGAAGTAATCTGGTTGAGCCCAAGGATTTATAATCCGTCCTTATGATAGCAAGTTGAGTTCTGAATATGGTTAAATTACGTCATGTGCCTATGGCTTAGTCGGATTCGTAATGTTTTCAAGGTATGTAAAAATAAAAATTCGTTTTAAAACGTATAATTTCATTACAAAAATGTACACATTAAATATTTACAGAAGACAATATAGCCTACAATTACAGGCTAAATTATTTACTTAACTGTTTTAAAATTTTCACTACAATTTTGAGGAAATCAAACTGTGATAATCCAGTGTTTAATTTTAAAATTTGTTTACCTAAAGTTTTTTTTATTTAAGAATTTGTGCAGAATAATTTTTTTTTCCTTTCTTCTATAAGATTCTAATTTTGACAAAAGTTTCACTTTGAACTGTCTATTAAAACGTCTAAAAGTCTATTAAAACTGTTAAAAATTAAAAATTATTATTAATATTATTACACAAAAGCGAATGCAGAGGAACAAGACCCTATTATGCCAAAAAATAAACAAATTTCATTAATAACCTACTAGTAAATAACAAAATTACAAAAAAAAGAAAAAAAAAATTACAATTTTTGGTTTAAAAGAAAAACAATATTTTAACTATAATGTAAAACGGTCAAGTCTGTTTTTGAACGAGTTGGTAGAGGGAGCAGAAATATTGTTATCATTAAGGTTATTCCAGCACTCAAAAACTCCATTTAGTAGAAAGTTATGTCTTGATCTTTTTGGAAATTTTTCTTTTTTTAATTAAACTGATGACCTCTGAGGCGTTCATCTTGATTTATGGTAAACGTTTTATCGAGATCTCCAAAATTGGATTTTAGTATTTTAAATGTTATACAATGGTTATACTTAAGTTTTCGAGTTGTCGGCGAAGTTTAAAAGAAGTTAGGTTAGCCATACTAAGTCTTTCTGTATCAGAATGTCTTCTCGGTTTCAAAGGAATTAAAGTGGCTTTTCTTTGAACGTTTTCCAACAAAGTCTTGTCTCAAACCAAATCAGGATACCACGTTAGTCCAGCGTATTCAAGTATGGGTCTTACGTAAAGAGTGTTTACAGAAGTTTATAGAATGATTGCATTGAGACTCTCAAAAAACACCTCCATATGAGATACAGTCTGGAGTTCGCACGTTTACAAATAGAGGTAATATGGTCGGACCAAGTTAGGCTGCTGTCTACGATAACACCAAGGTCGTTATACGAAAACACAGAATATAATGGCTGCCCGTTAACAAAGTCGGCACAAGTGGGTTATTTTTACAAATTAAAGCACTACACATTTTACCTCATTTAAGGATATTAACCACTGGGAACACCAAGTTAAAATAGAATTCAAGTTCATTTGGAGGGTTAGCTGGTTTATGATTGGATTGGCATATATTTTTGTGTCATCAGCGTAGAACGATATTTTACTTGAGATATAATAAGGAACATCGCTGGTATAAACTGTAAAAATCAAAGGTCCAGGCATGGAACCCTGAGGCACTCCACTTTCCACTAACCTGTCCTGTAAGAAAGATTCGCCAACTTTGACTTTATAATATCGATTTGCCAGGAAATCATCTATCCAACTAAGTAAAGTACCACGACCTTTGAAATGTTCTAGCTTATGTAGAAGTCTGCGCTTAGGTACACGGTCAAAGACTTTAGAGAAAAGATAGGTCAAATTGTTAAGAGATTACGTCCAGTTGTTAACATAATGTAGAAGATTGGTTAGAGTAGAGTGACCAGAGACAAATCCATGTTGTTGATGTTGAGGATGAGCAAAATAAAATGATAAGTTAAACCTCGAATGAAAGCTCTCACATATTTTCTTCTGTTTGTTGTCTGTTTCTGTGTCTTATGTTCGCCTATATTTCTGGTTGAAACTTGAACTGGCCGATTCTGATATAGAGTTAAAGACCAGGTAGTCTGAAATTTTTACTATTCTATGATTTTGTGATTGTATTAATAACAAGTCTTTAAAAAACAGTCTCGTACATCTTCCGAGTCGAGAAATGGCATTCCAAATTAGTGTGTTAAATATTTTCCTACGTCACTGTCTTTTTCACTGTGTAAAAAACACCGAAAAAGACAAGATACAGAATACACATCATAAATAAAAAAAATGATTCTAATATGTCAAATATGAGTCCTTACTAAGACTATCCCAAATGGAATTGGCTGCTGTTCAATAAAACATTATTCCAAACCTCAGTGATCCAAACTTTTCGTTTCTGTTGGTTTTCAAGGGAAATTTTTTGAATATTTCGCAAGTTATTTACATACTTTTTGGCAATTTGGGCACAAGAGATCACCGGAAGTTATACATATTTAGATATATGATAGATTTGTTTTCTAACCTATATTTTCCAATTTCAGAGAGATACTCATTACACAGTTCTTCAAGTGCGCAGTCTGTGAGATTTGATTACTACTGATTTTTTGTGTATCTTACGATACTTAAAACCCGCTTTGGAATTTTTTTTATGGAGGGTGCCACGACTTATATCTAAACTTGTTTCTTTTTCCTCTAATTTCAATTTAACTTTATTTAACGTAACTTAAAGTAACGTCTTGTTGAGTACCGTTTAAATGATGAGACTAAAAATCACTACGTTTTTCTCGTCCTGTTAATGTTTCTTTGCTTACAATATCCTTCATTGAGAATGTTGGCGTTTTGGTAAATAAATATGTTTCTTTTATAGCATCTTGTTTGATTAGGCCTCTACCTATTATTATTGTATTATACACATTTTTAACTATTTCTTTTGAGTCTTATGACATATGATTTCAATTTATGTTTAGTAGATGCCGAGAAACTATTTTCTCATGGACGAAACATATTTGTTTTACGAACAATATTCACGGTAACGGTAAAAGTAACGGTATAATCTATCACTCAGATCTTTATATTATGAGTAGTACTGTCGATTATTGTTGTTAGGTTCTCCGGATATCTTAATTTCTTGGTAAACATTTTTCACTTCTTTAAGCTTCTTTTATGAGTTATTCTTCTCTTTTTTTTCTGCTTTTTAACTTATCTTTTTCTCATTACACCGTTTTCGAGCATGTTGGGTATTTTCTTATCTATTTGCAGTTTTGCCCTATTTCTTTTTGCCAAAGGATTCCTACATTGTTCATCGCACCAGTGTTGCTGTCTCTTTACATGTATTCTTCCTATACACTTTTTTTGCCGCTTTTGCCCTGGCTGTATATATCTCCTGTCATCATTTTTCTTGTTTGACTGGATTTTCTTTATTTTCATTTATTCTTTTCTCTTATCAGTTTACCATTGCTTCTCTTTAAGGCGTTTCAATTGGTAATTTATTCTGTCTCTAACAGGTTTTGGAATTATTAGTAGTTCTTGTTTTAATTTTGCTATTACTTGTGTATGGTTACTATAAGACTGATTTAGCTGATTTTTAATTGTTTCATTGGAGGAGGTCCAAGTTACCTATGTTATATTTTATGAGAAAGTACTAGTGCTAGCTACCTTCATTTTGTTCTCTGTAGCAAATTCTATTATATTTTTTTCATTTACATGTAATTCTTCCTATAAACTTCATCTTCCTGTTATTTTTCCATATATATATATATATATATATATTTTTTTTTCGATTTTCCTATTCATGTCACTAATGATTATTTGTATCTCTGTATATTCCCTATTAGGGTGCTTAGCTTTCTGTAGACTTTTATTATAGTTTTTATGTACATTAATAATACTTATCTATCTAGACTTTCCTGTTATTCTCAAGCAAGTCAGATATTAATATGATATTAGTTAAAAATCTATAATTGTCAAAGATGCTGTCGAGGCCATCGATGATCCATACATAGAGAATAGTGATTATACCAGTCGTAACATACGGCTTAGTAATCTGAAACGACGAAAGAAATACGACGAAAAATATATGAACTGATATCTGATAGGATAATTGGACACTATCGAATCAGCGCAAATAAAGAACTAGAAACCTTGTATAACAAACTAAACATTTATTTGACAAAAGCTCAGAGATTGAGATGAGTAAGAGATGTGCCATCCTGCATATAGCAAATGACGAACGGCTCATCAAACATAGGTAAATGGGAGGAAAATTTGATTGATAGGAGATCTATAAGGTGGAGATAATAAGTAACCATTGGCATAAGGATGTGAAAAGCCACGGGATGACTACCACATTAAAGATCCTTAAGGATATCCCTAAAACAATTATCATGGCAATGAACGTAATGGTAACAAAACCAGTAAACATTACTGATCACGGAAATCGGAAGCTGAGATCCGGCAGGAGAGAAACAAACCTAAAATATCACAGGCCCTGTCAGTTAGTAAAAGCCCATAATCGAACACAAGAAATGAGATGCTTAAAGATAGATATCCTTGGATGTAGTGAAGTCCGATGGCCTAGCAGCGGCAGAAGTGTCATAGACAACTAGGTGTTTTACTATTCCGGAGATAACAATGCACAGAACCGCAATGGAGTAGAAATAATCATCAGCAAAGAAATCAAAAGATTTTAATTCTACGCTATACTGTGCAACATAAGCATAATTGTAGTGTATGCACCAACATCTGATAGCACAGAGGAAGAAGCAAACAGTTTCTACAATGACTTAATCAAAACGTTCAATAAAACTTAAAAAGAAGAAGTAAATTAGATTTTAGGTGACTTACACTCGAAGGTAGGAAAAGGTAAAAGACTAGTGTAGTTTTGCAAAGATAACCAACTCATTATCAAAAACTGGTAGTATAAATCCCCAAATCGAAGAATATATACATGGAAAGTCGCTAGAGATGATGGTGAAATTATAATAAACTACCAAATGGATTACATTATAATAAATCAAATATTTCAAAGATAAGAAGTGAGCACAATCTAGTTCTAGCAAACATAAAACTCAAGGTAAAAAAGTTAAAAACAACTGCCAAAATACCGAGAATCAATCTGAGAAAACTAAAAGAAACTGATATATACCAACAAATCAAAGAACAAGTGAACAAAGAAGTTTAGGAAGTAGAAAGATAAAAGGGGTAAAGTAGAGGAGATCTTCAGAAATATTACAAAACAAAAACGTCAAGAAGATACATCATCTAATAATATAAAATGGATCACACAAGAGATAAAGGAACTGGTGACAGAAAGAAACGCACAATAAAATAAAAACGAATAACGAAGCTTAAGAGCTGTGGCTATCAGAAAAGTATGAAGAAATGGAAAAGTTAGATAAACAACATGACAATTTTCACATACACCGGAAATTCAGAGACAGCTGGCATATACAAGAAAAAGAGTATCGAAAATATCATGGATAAAAATAACAAGCTAATAACGGAATGTACATACAGATTGAACGAGTTAAATTCGGAACATACGAAATATATGTGTTTCGGCTCAACTCCGCTCTAGGTGGTTGGCCAACAAAAGGTTGTCAAATAATTATATTATAAAAATCCAATACTTCAGCGGGCTGCTGGATTCTGAACTCATTCAAGAATAAGTCAAAACTCCACCCAAATAGGTTGGCCCGCCCATCACGTATAAAAATTGAAAGCTACACATAAATCTAGGATTTTATTATGCTGTCAAACCACATAGTCAATCCACCTATCGCTTCCTAAAGCCGGCCACTCACGGTACAGCGGTGTCGTTCGACATAATCGGACAGCGGCGTTGTTCAATTTGTTGGTATATCTGGTGCACCCACACACCATACTGCGCCGCAGTGTTTGTTCGGTTCTCGACCATGTCAAATCAAACAATCATTTTACCGTCTCTTACTTTGTGTATAACTAAGCGTAAAAAGAAACCTAAAATAAAACGTAGATTCTGGTGTAAAAAATCCAAGATTTTGGTGCAAAATAAATCTCGTCTGTCCCTGCACCCGATTTACTGGACTGCAATGCTAATTTTAATTCTCTTTTATAGGATGTTCTAAACTTGTTATACGTTTTACCTTTTATTCGCTATAAGCATTCTTGTTTTTTAGATAATTAAAAAAACTCTTTTAAAAAATTCTCGCTAAATCAAGCCATGTCGATTTTCTATAATATGATTAAAGCAAGTGGTCACACACACGATCTCTTGTCAATTCGCCGAACTCGACGAAGTTGAACAACGCCGCTGTATCGTGAGTGGCCGGCTTTAGGCAAGTTTATCTAACCAGTCAGATGGATATTTTGAGCGGTGTTGCCAATCTCATTCCTCTAGATGTTTCTAAAATAAGGTGCTAACAATAAAATATTTACAGGAAAGAAACAAATAACTACAAACCAATAATTTTATTTTTGTTATTAGTCTGTTGTAGTAGATTGGTAAATACAATGAAAAATATAGGCAAATATCCGATTTATTTAAAGATACGAAGAAGATATAACTCTCAAAAAGATCCGCAAATCGGATTATTACACGGCGATTGGCAACATTGACTTTGGGCGCCACTATAGACTATGGTGCGTCCTAAAAGGAGACAGATAGTTGAACGATATTTTATACAATGTCTATCACCGGATATGGATTTATTTTTGTCCAAGTTTTATATTGGTCCACTATTTCAAATGCAGTTCAAACAGACATATATTAAATTGTATGATCCGTTTTAAATTCGTTCAATCTGTATACAATAAACAGATGGTAAAATACATAAAAGAGCTATTGAAGCTCTTATTGGTATAACAAGATTACGAGAAAATTGAGGTCACTGAACCAAGAGGAAGAAATGAGCCACCAATCACCATAGACGAAATTGAAAATGCGCTAAGAAATACCTATAAATCGTGAACTATATAAGGATGGTGCTTTCTCCTTTACTTTATAATAATATGTAATCAGAAGAATTTTTTAAGAGGTATTAGAAGACGTAGACGAATGCATATTTATTAACGGAGCACTTCTGAATAATCTTAGATACGCATATGACACAATACTCCTTGCGGGCAGCAGAAAAGGACTACAGATCTTGGTTGATCGCATTACCCAATACTGCGAAAGGTAATAAATGGCACTGAATACAAATAAAATAAAAATCATAGTGGTAATCAGGAACAAAATTGAGGAAGACAGTATTATACTAAAGGAAAACTTTTAGGAAGAGTGCACAGATATCAGTGCTTATGTTGCGAACTAAATAGAAGTACGAAAATGCTACGTGTTCTCTGTCCTGTTGTATGGAGTTGAGGCCTCAACAATTACAGAGGCAACAGAGAAGACTCATTAACTTTGAAATGTGGTGTTATCGAGGAATGTGAAAAATATCTTGGACACAACACATAATAAACGCGGAAACGCTACGAAGAATGAAAAAACATAAAGAAATACATAACACTATAAAGAAAAGAAAAATGAGCTAATTTGGTCACATACTAAGAAACGAGAAATACGAATAGATGTGGCTGATCATACAAAGGAAAGTGAAAGGCAAAAAGGGACCGGGGAAAAGACGCACGTCCTGGTTATTAGGAAGTATAAAAGATTATTTATATACGTCCGGTATTTAGGCGGCACACGTTCTTGCGGTAGGGATCTATGGGGGAGTATCACCGAACCACAAGCCTTTATCTCTTGCCGTACTGCTCCACCATAGGCCGATCAGATACCAGCATATTCTAGACTAAGCCGCAGATTCATTTAGAATTTTAAACTGCTGCGTTAGCCTTTTTGTTTTCTGTACACCGAGCTGGGAATTTAACTGACATCTCTCGCATTGAAGCGAAAGAGAAGCCAGCCGTCCAGCCCGCTTGGCTATCAGATCGACGATAAAAGATTATTTACATATCATAAAAATACACAATATGACTGACGTAAGCAGGTGGGGAGATATAGTACGCACAATAGCTACCCACGAAAGTTTGTAAAGATACAAAGAGATAAAAAGAGAACGAGAGAAAGAGGTAAAGAGAGAGAGATAGCACAAAATGAACATAGATATATTCTTAAAAATAAATTTACTTTAATCGCAATTAAAATTTATATTTTTGACAAATAATACACCATCTGAATATAACAACCTACTATTGCATTTTAGGTTTCAGTTTTTGCAGAACTTTTTATGAAGAATAACTTTTTTTCTAAATACTATACTTTTCTAAAAACTTAAATAAAGCTAAGAATAAAAACATTTTCCATAGAGTTTCAACTTACTAAGACAGGCCATTCACGTTCCGACTTGTGGTCCCACTTAGTAGGACTACTAGTTGGATGTTCGTCTCCACTCACGCTCCGACTTTCTATCCAACTAGCGGTCCAACTTCAGTTCTAGGATGTATCGAATAAACACTACGCAAAATATAATTAGGAGGAGAAAAATGACAGCACTGTGCTTGTTATCTTTATATGTATGTTATGATAATTTAAAAATTAGGTTTAGTTTCTCTAGGTATTTGTCTAGGGCTGAACTAATTAATTTTTTCAACTCTTGATTTTTATGACTTTTTAAGATGTAGGAAAAAATTATAGTTTTTAAAGATTTGTATAGGTATAAAATCTATATTTTATTTGTTTTAAACTGGAGCTGGGATTTATTTTGTTGTGTGTGTGTCGTATATTTTTAATAGGAATAATTGTTCGTGCAATTGAAAGTTATTTTCTATTATTTTTTTGCGAACTAGGGATCTTTTGCTACAACTATGATTTAATTTTCATTGTTTGTTGATAATTCTTCCGTAGCCAATCCGGAGTATCGGAAATTTACCTGTATAGGAATGTCCGAAATAGATCTACAGAAAGGAAAATGATTTGCCCTAACAAAAAGGTAATTTTCGTGCAATTGAAAGTTTATTTTCTAATAAATATTTGCGAACTAGAGATCTTTGCGTAAAGTATTTCATAGAAATCTCATACGTAACAGGTGCCGAAAGTCAACTGACTGAGGAAATTTTCGATCCAACCTGTGATCCGACTTCCAACTTCACCATTCACGCTCCGACTTCGTCGCCAGTCGGAAGTCGGATCTTCAAGTCGTCCCACTAGTCGTACCACTAGTTGTCCAACTAATCCAACTAGCCCACGTTCCGACTTGTGGTACGACTAGTGGTCCAACTTCTGCAGTTGGATCTGAAATCGGACCGTGAGTGGGCTAGTTGGATTAGTTGGACAACTAGTGGTACGACTAGTGGGACGACTTGAAGATCCGACTTCCGACTGGCGACGAAGTCGGAGCGTGAATGGTGAAGTTGGAAGTCGGATCACAGGTTGGATCGAAAATTTCCTCAGTCAGTTGACTTTCGGCACCTGTTACGTATGAGATTTCTATGAAATACTTTACGCAAAGATCTCTAGTTCGCAAATATTTATTAGAAAATAAACTTTCAATTGCACGAAAATTACCTTTTTGTTAGGGCAAATCATTTTCCTTTCTGTAGATCTATTTCGGACATTCCTATACAGGTAAATTTCCGATACTCCGGATTGGCTACGGAAGAATTATCAACAAACAATGAAAATTAAATCATAGTTGTAGCAAAAGATCCCTAGTTCGCAAAAAAATAATAGAAAATAACTTTCAATTGCACGAACAATTATTCCTATTAAAAATATACGACATACACACAACAAAATAAATCCCAGCTCCAGTTTAAAACAAATAAAATATAGATTTTATACCTATACAAATCTTTAAAAACTATAATTTTTTCCTACATCTTAAAAAGTCATAAAAATCAAGAGTTGAAAAAATTAATTAGTTCAGCCCTAGACAAATACCTAGAGAAACTAAACCTAATTTTTAAATTATCATAACATACATATAAAGATAACAAGCACAGTGCTGTCATTTTTCTCCTCCTAATTATATTTTGCGTAGTGTTTATTCGATACATCCTAGAACTGAAGTTGGACCGCTAGTTGGATAGAAAGTCGGAGCGTGAGTGGAGACGAACATCCAACTAGTGGTCCTACTTAGTGGTACCACAAGTCGGAACGTGAATGGCCTGCATTAGACACAGTGTATATTACCGACTTTAAAAAATCAATAAGATTAAAAAATATGCAAACAAGCATTAAAAAGAAAAACAAGATATATTAGTTTTAAGCTTATATAAATAGTTATAATTACATGTCTTATCTATTTCTAAATATAATGTTCATATATATTATGTAACAAAAATTAATAAGATACATGTAGCCCCATATAGAATTAGAACTTAACATTTAAGAGAATATAATGGGTATATCAGATAACTGTCTAAGTAAAAATATAAAGTATGGGCTTTTGAATTATTTTGGCAATTATTAAGTCATGTGGTAGTCGACTCGTCAGAAATTTAATCTCTAAAAACGATCTCCTACTCTCAGGCTTACCCGTAAAAATTTAAAGAAAAAATGTTAAAAATAAGAAATTTTTGTATGCTGGTGAATAGTGGGGAATAGTGAACTGGTCTTTCAGAAACAAGGCTTAAAGCGTCCGGCAATTTTGAATGTCAGATGCGCGCGCGAAATCAATTTTAAACAAAATTTGCGTCAACTCTACGGTAGAAATTAGATATTTTTTGATAACAGTGTCCTATTAACAAAAGTCAAAATGAGCCTTACAGGTGAAGAAAGTAGCGTTTGCATGAAATTTATTTATTTTGTCAAAAATTAAGTCAGTTTCTATAATATACCATGAATTTTTGTTTTATATTTTGACAACAAACATAAGATATTTGAAATATATCTAAAAACGCTTAATTTAAACTTTTACATTTCAAACGATAGCATGTCGCGGTTACTGCTTTCACAAAGATGATATTGGGTAGACTGTGTAGCTAAAGTTATATAGTTTTAACACTAGAAGCACCAGAGCGGTCATTTTGACTGCTTTTCATTTTTGATACTCTTTATTACCTATTTATAAATGTTTTAGAGACTTGATAATTTATGACTTTTCTTAGATCTATTTGAAGATTATAATTTCTCTTTTACAGGTAGTTAGCGTAATTACTTTTTAAATGCTACGCTAGAACTACCATATAGCCAGTCATTTTGACTGCTTTCTATTTTCGACCCTCATTAGTCTAGAGTATTACTCATTCATATTTATTTTACAAAATTTATGATTTGGGACTTTATTATTTACTTGAGGATTATAATTTCTCTTTTACAGGTACTTAGTATAATTACATTTTGAATATATTTATGTTGATGTCTACCTAGAAAAATGCGGTCCTAATGACGAGGTAGTCTAATTTTTGTTCTACTTGTCTGGGAAGTTTTTACTTATTTTATGTATATAAAATACATCGAAAATATTTGTTATTATGTAGTTTGAATATACTCTTTGCAATTTCATCTCAGCAGTATTTGACTATTTGACTCAGCAGGAGCTATTAGAGTGTCTACAGAATTTGTCAGAAGATGAATTTATAGCAGAGTTATCTGATGAAGATGTATCCGATAATGAAGTTGACGAGTATGTGCCTAATACAGATGATCAAGGGCATTCATCGGGCAGTGATTCTGAAGGTGAAGTTGAGATTGAGGTGATGCCCAGTACTTCTGCTTCAACTTCGAATGCAGACTTCAATACATCTTCAGAAATGATTACCAACCAGGTAAGAGGAATTCGCAGAAGCAATTTAGAGAATTTTTCCATAGATACCATAGGATGGGAGTTACTGGACAACAATGCTAGTACACCAGGTAAGCAACTATATTATATTAGTAGCTTCTATTTATGTATTCACTTAGGTGTATAATATTTTTGAGCATATTCTTCTTGATGTCACGAATATTGGCGATAATCATGGCAATATTTACCTTATCTGCAGGATGTTCTTCTTCCTGGACCCCGTTTTCCAAATATTTTTCTCTTGCAGGATGGCTTGTAGAAGGGCGCATCTAGATTCATTTCGCACAATGTTTTCGAAATATTGTAACTTTCGAGATTTGATAGTGGTCCACGGGATTTGAAGTGTTCTCCGATTTAGCCACAGCTCGAATGCTTCCAATTTTCTGCATATATCTTCGTCAAGGTCAACTATTCAACACCATAAAAAAGAACAGAGAAGACGTAGCATCGCAGCATCCTTACTTTTATACCAAGAGAGAGGTTATGGCTCTTGAAGGGAAGGTCCGTGCGCTCTATTCTGTGTTGTTCCATTCTTTATTTATTACGGTGCATTTATTTAAATAAATAAATGAGTATATACCTGCATACTAATTTATCTCGTTCATTTTAGGAAGGCGTACCAGTCAAAATGTTCTAAAGGAAGCTGCTGGACCAACCCCTCATGCTAAGAGAAGCATTATTAGAGATTCTGCAGCTAGTGCATGGCGGCTGTTGATTGATGAATGCATACTCCGTAACATAAAATCATGTACTGTTGCTGAAGGTAGAAGAAAACTCAAAGATGAAAATTGGCAAATTTCTATTGAAGAAATCGAAGCATTTATATCCTTACTGTATGCTAGGGGAGCTTATATGGCACGAAATGTTAGCATAAAGATGCTGTGGTCTGGTACATGGGGTCCAAAATTTTTTCAAGAGACGATGTCTAGAAACAAATTTACACAAATAATGAGTTTTATCCGTTTTGATATGAGAAATACCAGGTCTGAGCGATTATCAACAGATAAATTTGCACTTGCGTCGGGAATATGGAACCCATTTATAGAGAATTGTATATTATGTTATACACCTGGCGAAAATATAACTATCGACGAACAGCTTTTTTCCACGAAGGCAAGATGCCGCTTTACCCAGTACATGGCGAATAAACCCGATAAGTTTGGAATTAAATTCTGGCTTGCAGCTGATGTCGAGTCCAAATATTTGTTGAACGGATTTCCTTACCTAGGGAAAGATGAACAACGACCAGCCAATCAACTTCTGGGGAACATGTTGTTAGCCGTCTAATGGAACCATTTATAAATAAAGGAAGAAATGTCACGACGGATAATTTCTTTACGTCCATAAAGTTGGCAAAAGAATTACGAAAGAAGGCTACCAGCATTGTTGGAACAATCAACCGAACAAGAAAGGATATTCCACCGTCAGTAAAAAATGAAAAGATGGAATTGTACAAAACAAAAATTTTCAAACACGAAGACTTGACGCTAACGGCGTACCAGGAAAAAGTCAACAAAAATGTTCTAGTGCTGAGTTCTTTACACTCGAATGATATTAAAATGGGCACAGATAAAAAGAAAAAACCGGAAACCATCATCTTCTACAACCAGACAAAATACGGAGTAGACGTTGTAGATCAGATGGCTAGACTGTATTCAACCAAATCTGCTTCAAGAAGATGGCCGTTGCAAGTTTTTTTTAATATTTTAGATATGGCAGGAATAAATGCTTGGGTTCTGTATAAGAAAGTTACGGGCAGTCAAATATCTAGGCAGGATTTCCTACTTCAGTTAGCAGAAGAATTGCGAGAAGATCACATGACTAAGGGCAGGACAACATCAACGGATACAAATCCAAGAGGTACAAAAAAACCACCAAATAATAAACGTAAGCAGTGTCAAACAGGGAATTGCAACAAAAATAAAACATTTGAAATTTGTCATATATGTAAAAAATTTGTGTGTGGGTCATGTACAAGCAAAATTGAAAAATTTTGCTACTGCATAAATTGTACTTAAATAATTAAATAATTTATTTAAATATATTAAATATGTCTTTTATTATTAGTTATTAACTCAATATAGGTTTTTATCAAATAAAAAAGAATACAAAAACGGCTGGCAATAGAAAATTCTAATATCCGTCATTTTGACCGCCGGTGGTGCTTCTAGGTATGCACAAATGCTGGTGCTTCTAGTGTTAGAAAACGCTATTGTGTGATGAAAAGCATTTATACATGTTTTGAATTGTTTGTTACGTGAAAGTTTAAATTTAGCGTTTTTAGGCATATTTCAAATGCTACTTGTTACCAAAACTCAAAACCGAAATTTCACGCTTTAAATTTTAAATATATGTTATAACAAACAAATATATACATCCATCAAAAATAAGGAGGATGCCTTAACTCTGCAGATGTAGGTGGCGACCATAGCCTGGTATTATGCAAAATAAGAATTATTACGAAATACTTGACACGCAAGAGAGCTGCGCTAATACAAACAAAAAGAAGAGTTGAAGTACTAAATAAGGAATCCACGGAATACTTATACAGAAAAAGAATATCATAAGAGATTGCTAGAAATGAAATAATAAAAAACGATAACATCGAGAAAAGTTGAGAAAAACTCAAAAATAACATAAATAATGCTGTACCCGAATCACCTAGAAAGAGGAAAGTAACAAACAGTAACATATCAAAAAGAAAATTGCTTGGTTTAGAGAGAAAGTGAAGACACAATGTTAACAAAAGAAAAAGCCTTTTTTATAATACAAAACTCAATAAACACAACAGGCATACAACCAATATAAACGAATCAGAAATAAAACGAATACTTAAGTTGAACAAATAAAAATGGAATACTGGCAGAGCTTCTCAAAACAGATGAAAAATGACGTCGACTGTACAGAAAAAGAAATATGAAGAATGATTGGAGGTCAAAGCAAAGGGATGAACCAACATGGGCAGACTATATTCGAGTACTATTTGCTAAAGGTGACCATAATGAACCACCAACACCAGAAGAGACGGCAAACGAAGAAATAGATATTGAGGAGGAAGACGTAAAGAAAGCATTAAGAAAATTAAGAAACAGAAAACTACCAAGAGAGGACAGAATACCAAACGATTTTCTTAAGTACAAAGGACCAGATCTGTCCAAACAACTACTAAAACTAATCAAAAAAATAAAAGAATAAAACAAAATTCCTAAGAAATGGAAATTAGCATCCTAAACACCTCTCTTTTAAAAGGGAGACAAATGCTATCCGGAGAATTACAGAAAAATTATTTTATTTAACACAAAACTTAAATTAACAACAGAAGTGATGAAAATAAACATCATGAAATTATAACACTATCAGAAGAACAGCAAGGTTTTAGGTCGGTTATAGCGGCGCAATATTTATAATAAGGAAAGTGGAAGAGAACAAAAGTAAAAATAGAACAAGAACTAACTGGACCTATTGAAGCCGGTAATGGTATATGACATCGGGGATGTTATAAGTCCTCTCTTGTTTAACCTTATTCTGGATAAAATAATAAAAAAAAGCATACCAAATGGGAACAAAACTGTTTTAAATAATCTGCTATGCAGACGATGCAATAGGAACATGTTATGTTACCCAAAAAATACAAAATGCATGGCTATAACAGCAAATTTAATAAGATGTAAATTGGAGCTGGAAGGTCAGATAATGAAACAAGTGATGGAGTTTAAATATCTAGACATCATATTATCTAGCTACGATAGCTCGAAACAAAGTGGAAGATCAAGTAAATAGAGGAAACAGAGCCGCAGGTTGAATAAAACAATATAAAGATATAAATATATCGGCAAAGAAATAAAAGCCAGAATTTGCAAAACAGTTATTAGACCAATAGCGACATACGTGGCAGTAACTCAACCTGATACATACAGGACAAAATTGATGTCAGAAACAGCAGAGAAAAATTAAAATTGATGGTAAAACACTATGGGACAGAGCTAGAAGTACATATATATATATATATATATATATATATATATATATATATTATATATATATATATGTGTGTGTGTGTGTGTGTGTTTATTGTAATATAAGGTGGAGAACATCAAAGTCTGGGTAAGAAATAGAAGAGTAGAATAGAACTATCACAGAGGCCAAATGACAAAAAATAGAAAAGTAAAGACGCAAGAGACGGTTCTGTATGTTAAACAAGAACGACGCCATTCCGTGGACACACGATAGGACAAATAATTTAATTTTAAATGAACTAAAGGTCAGCAAACGGCTCTCCAACAAAGTCCATCTCTAACAATTAAAATAGAGCCAAAAATCACGAGGGAGATTCCGAACTAGACGAATCGACCAGATTACAAGAATATGCAAAATACCAATGCGTAAATTCAAAGAAATGACCAGAGACAGAGATCATTGGAGACAACAAAACCTGACATCACGTTGAATACATAATACACGCTCCGGAGTATCAGAAATGAAGAGAAAGAAAGAGGGACCTTTACTTTATATGTATTCGATTACACATTGATTTATTTCAAATTTCTTTTTCTCGTGTCGTAAAAAAATATTAGGAGTAATAACACAATGTAAGTTTCTTGTTTAAAAGGACCACGACGGTCATATAACCCTTTCGAGTCTGACGGGACGTATGTATCCCAGGCATAAAATCATAAAGTCTGTTGGACTAAATCTGAACCGTTTTACATGAATTTTTATTATGTTTTTAAGAACCGACTTTTTAAGAACTTAATAATAATAGTTTGTGTAAGCGTCAACATTGCCAAACGTTTTCGCGCTGTATTTTCCAGTAATGTTGATCTGTGGATGTTTTTAGGCAGTTTGATATGTTTGATATGATTACCACAGTAGCAGTTGTATGCTGTTACTGTTGTTGCGAATTTTTTTTGTGAGTACAGCAACCTACAAAAAAGGTAAATATATTCAATAAAACTAGTATTTTGTTTTGTGGGTGATATATATCACAACAGATATTTATGGTGGATTATATGTACCAACAATCTTGTTTTGTTATAAATAAGTAGAAAGATATTGACGCAAAACAAACTAAAGGAGAAGGCAGAAGCCATTTTTGCCAGCGATACAGAATTAGACGTTGATCCTTTTAAGACTAGTGGCTCCGATAATGAAGGCTACAATCCATCAGAATTCTAAGGAGAAGTAAAATGAGAGCGTCATGAAATAGATTTATGTCCCGAGGGCAATAAGATGGATAAAGAGAATTGGATGATAAGTGACGAAAGTGATGAAGAAAGTTATAGTGAATAAAATGATAAAGAAGGCAAAGATACCAGATCGACCAGGTATTTGGTTTAATAACGATGGAACTTTGTTACCACGTTTTTCGGTTCCATCAGAAACACAGTTCATTGTATTCTTCCTGATACCATGACCGAAATAAAATTATTTTTAAAAGTAAAAAAAAATTTGTTTAAAATCCTTTATAAAAGGTATATAAAAATGCCCCAAACGGGCTATCACAAACACATTGCAAAACGTTTTCGGATTAAACAATCCATCATCAGTGCAAACGGTTGTACATGCTAGTAGCCACCAAAATATATGGGTCAAAACCCTTTAAATGTTATAAATTTGTAGTTGTTTTACATTATTAGTATTTATAATTTAAGATGTTTAAGTTACCGTCCAAGAAAAGCCTCGACTTTACTTGGACGTCTTCCAGAAAAGAAACAAAAAAATTTTCAACGTGGAAGATCATTTACCTATTGAAGGACAGACCAGTAGAAGATGTCAACGATGTTCTTCTCAGAAAAAGGTAAAATGGACCACCACACTATGTTAGAGCTGCAATGTATCCTTGTGCAAAACATGTTTCACACCTTTTCATTTACATTTAATAGTGATCTTAATGTTAGTCCTTTTGTTTTCAAAATAATAGATTTTATTTGTATTTTCGATTTTCCTTTAATTTTCTTTACTAAAATAAAGTAATAATTTGGTGTCTGATGGCTTATTAGAGTGCCACATATATATTTAAAAAAAGTCTGACTAGGACATATATGTCCCGGACAAAATGAGAGATATAAAAGATAAAATTAATCTCAATCACTTTTATTTTTGCATAGTTATACGTTTTAAACAAAAAAAAGTTTTAAATTCCATACCGGTCCTGAAAAAAAGACTAACTCAAAAGGGATAAAATAGTTAAACGGCATAAAATAGCAGTGACCTAACCTGCCAGAACCGAAATTTGTAACCGCCCATCAGCCACGGATGACTGCACTGGCGGTTAACGTGTTAAGTAGAATTAGGTACAAAGACAAAAGACGTCATTTTAATATATTTCAATTTAATACAAAAGTTATTTTTTTAAAATATTTTGAATTTCTAAAAATGATTTTCCTTTTATTTCAGGTACGTAAAAATAAATAAACAGAAGAACACTTAAAGAACAAACAGCAAACACCCAAAACGTAAATGATTGACCTAAATACGTAAACATCAGAGGAAAAGTAAAGGTAGCAATAAAACCAAAAAACACCATTGAAATTGTAACGATCGGTGTTAAAGTATTTTTCAAATTAGAGGGAAATATTTCGGCAACGAAAGACCATGTTACTGGGCCAGAACCAAAGCGAAAGCTGACCATAAACAAGCATGTACTAGTTACTGGAACCCAGAATATATTATCCACATTGATATTTTGCTCTTGCAGAAAAAAGTAGGTACCGACGCTGATTAACGATATCAATATACCCGAATATGAAATCAATAATAATTTTTTTCTTCCTAATCGATCGATAAGCCTATGGCGATAAATACAGTAAGAAATTGAGCTATTGCTACTATAATTACAGAAATCTCGCTTGGAATGGTACTGCTAGTAGAACGAAAAATGTCTTGTTGGTAAGCATTGATTGGCTGTATACCACTTAATTGTTGACCTAACATTAGGCAGATAGTTATAAGTAGACCCTTCAATACAACTTTAGAAGCTACCACATCTTTAAAGCTACCTTTTTCCTGTGTGTGTTCATTATTTTTAATAATTTCGTTTAATTCATCCTTAACATCTGCTTTTTGGCGAAACTTTTGTAAAGAAGCCATAGCTTTGTTAGTGTCTTTATTAGAAACGTAGTAATAAGGACTTTCGGGTACAAACGGAAGGAAAGTACTAAAAAATAATAAAGAAGGTATTAGACTTAAGTAGGCAAATGTTCGCACAGAAACGTAGGGACCAATGGAAACGACGCTAACGTGACTAAGAGAATTCATAAATGTCAATAGTAAGGCGGTCTTGCCTCGATTCGACACATTAGATATTTCAGCTACAAAAGGTGGAACTACGCAATAGACGCAACCAAATCCCAAGCCAAGCAAAAATCTGGCAATATAAAAGTGAAAGACCCTATTAGCAAAAATTAACACTACATTGGACAACAGCATCGGTAATGAAAATAGCACTAGAGTCATCTTCTTTCCAATCCTATTGGCAATTTGTCCCGTAAAGAGTGGTCCACATAGGGATCCAATGCTAATAATTGTTGTTATCCATGACTCTTCAAGGACTGTGATTGGTTCTGGTAGGGGATTATTTTCTGGGCCCAAAACTCCCTTTAGTTTTGGTAAAAATGGAGAAGTCCAAGAAAATCCGATGTTGGTGGTAAACGTCATAAGGTTAACTAAAATAAATAATATAGAATTAATACTTATAAAGACAGTTACTACTCCTATGGTTTTTACTAGACAATACTAATACTTGTTAACTCAAAATAGAGTGTTAATTGAACAGCTCATTGTTACATACCATTAAGCCACAATGTTTCAATGTTCTATTTTATTGCACAATGTATATAAAGAAACCTGTATTAACCTACATAAAACCTAACCTAACCTCACCTACTGTTACAATAAATAAGTCCCACAAACATTCTTTTTTAATTCCGATATGTTTTAGATTGTCCAGGGACAGAGAATTAGTTTCTACCGGAAAAAGGCTGGTTTAATCCAACGACTAAAGAACGCTTTGCAGGAAGAGGGTCTAGACCCGGAAACTTATATATTTGAAGACAAACATGCTGCTGTCATCTCGTCGATTCGAAATTGGAGAGAACAAAGTTTCTAGTAACATCGCATCATTAGAGAACAAAGTTTCCGGCGACATCGCTTCTTTAGAACACAAAGTTTCTAACGAGATTTCTTCTCTAGAAAGCAAAGTTTCTGCTAACATCATCTTGGAGATATCTAAAGTCACTTCTGAGATGTCTGCCCTCGACGATAGAATGTCTTCGATATAAAACCAAGTTGCTGCTAATATGTTGGCCTTCGAAGAAAAGATGAAAGAGCTAGAAAGAAAGATGGAGCGAACAAGGACAGCAGAGAGAGGAAGCAATCCAATTAGAGTAGAGACAAAAAAAACGAGACGAAATGTAAATTGGAAACACGGCCGAAATTTGAAGTAAGTGGAGGTTCTGTTCATGTCAAAGTTTAAACTTTCGACAGAAAATCGTCATGGAACAACTACATGAAACAGTTCGAATTAGCTGCAAGAGCGAATGGATGGTCTGAAAAAGAAAAGGCTGTAAACCTGACTATCGCTCTTCGAGGAGATGTCTTAGATGTGCTTCAGACCATAGCCGTAGAGGAGACGGATGATTTCAAACAACTTAATATGGTCACGAACATTTGGAGCATGTATATCAGTCACAGCTTAAAAATCGAAAACAAAAGAAAGATGACGCTCTTCAAGAATATGAGATAGATATTACCAGATTAGTACAATATGCTTATCCAACAGCTCGCGAAGACATGATGGAAAAGTTGGCCCTTCAAACGTTTATTGATGGTCTTCGTGATCATAAAATGCAGAAAACACTGCAATGAGCTCGTCACAAGACGCTGGTTGATGTGTTATTTACCGCCCTCGAATACGAGTTAGCTACGCAGGCCTCTAGTGGGTACAGTAAAGTTAGGACTGTAAATGAGGAAGGAGATGAAGATAAACTTAACCAGCTCGTTAATATGATGAAAAGTATTACATACAAGAAAACGAAGACCATAAGACGCTGGCGACCATATTGTGGCGAAATAGGACACGTACGAAGCTCATGTAAGTACCCTAGGTACGACGCAAATGAAGAAACTCACCATCAGGAAAACTAGAACGGGTCGGTCTTAGGAGGGCAGCTTCGACCCGGAACTTTTCCAAAGACCCTCTCATACTAATACCTTCTTTGAAATAGTGTATATGTAGATGGAGAAATAAATGGTAAAAAGCATACGTTGTTGGTGGATACCGGAGCGCCCAGAACCATTATACGCCCGACAGTTATAAACAGCCGTAAGAAACTGTTACCAACGAGGTTGCGACCTATGGAATCCATACTATGGATCACTAACTCTCTAATTTTATCCTAACTATATTTTAAAGTCTCATCTAATAGCACATTCGTAAATAAACTATTTATGTCAACACTTACCAAAGTAATATTTAAATTAAATTCAATATTATTTAAAAAAATGTGTATTTTTTATAAATGTGTCATTTTTATTTGCAAATGGTTTTAAAATATTTAATAAAAATTTTGATAGTTTACTACAACGAGAATGTATGGTACTACAAATGGATCTAAGAGGTATATTCGTTTCATGAACTTTTGATACTCCATAAAAATGAGTGGTCTGACTCATGACTAATGAGTTGTAAATAATCCTCTTTGGTAACTTGTTAAACAATCTTTAAACTTGAATAAAGCTCTATATATTCTGTTTTCCAAAGGCTTTGTTGGATTCTTTGTATATTTTGTATAAGGTCCGTTTATTATTAGATCTTTAATTTTGTTTTCATATTGAATTTTATCCATTATCACTGTTGCATTCCTTTGTCGGCTGGTAGGAGGATTATGAAGTCGTCATTTTTCAAAGTCGTCAAAAGTTCTTATAGCGTTTAGTTTCTCTTTGCTTATGTTTTGTTCAATTTTAATAGACTTTTCCAATTCAAGTTTACATAATACTCTGTATTCTTCCTTTTCGTGGGTTGGTAAACATTGAGATATTTTCTCCACTGAGCTTATTATGTCTAATTTTGGAATTGATGGCTGAGTAACAGCGAAGTTTAGACCCTTTGGCAGTATTAAATTCTCCGTTGCGATTAAATGTCTATTTGATGATTGAGAACTGTCGCTAATATGTCATCATGACTGTCAAATAAACGTCAAATCAAAATGAGCGTTATTTTGAAGCTCTTACAAAAAATATCAATTTTGAAGATTTTTTTCTTCACTTTTACGGTATCGCTTGCAGTGGTAAAGACAGATTAAACTAGTAGTCTGTAAGAAAGTGTATATTTTGTGTGTAGGTAGTTTAATCTTAAAAAAATCGACATGGGAGAAATTTCACCAAAGCCTACAGATAGAGGAACATTTTATATAGAATAGAAACATTAAAGTAAATGATAAAGTAACAAACAAAAAAAAGCCAAACAATTAGCACTAACGAGGTAGGTAACCAATTTCATTTTAATAACGATGCAACTTGACACAATTTAATAAAATACATAGATCAGGTAATCCAAATTTAAATAAAGGTATAAATTTAAGATTAATAGATATAAATTAGGAGATAATGCACCATATATAGTACATATAGAAAATAAAAACGGTAATATCGGCAAATTACACAGGATAGGCACGGCCGATTAATTTTACCATATGAGCGATTCAAATTTCTATTGGCATTTATTCGCTTTGATAATAAACAAACTCGTGCAGAGAGACAAAAAGTTGATAAATTAGCTCCTATCAGAAGCTTTTTTGAAGACTTCAACACCAATTTGCCAAAACACTACGCCATGTCACACTATTGTACAGTTGATGAAAAATTAGAAGCCTTTAGGGGCCGCTGTGGGTTCAAAGTTTATATGCCAAAAAAACCAAATAGGTACGGTATAAAAATATATGCCTTGACTGATGCTAAATTAGCTTATACCTCAAATTTAGAAATTTATGTTGGTCAGCAACCAGAGGGACCCTACCAGCAAACCACAAAGACTTTGGATTTAGTAGTACGTTTGTGCAGACCTATCTGGGGTACAAATAGAAATGTTACTCTTGATAATTTTTTTACCAGTAAGCAGCTTGCTGACACATTACTGGCCAATCATCAGCTAACTATAATTGGAACTCTTCGAAGAAATAAGCCAGAACTGCCTTTGGAATTTACGGCGCCTATAAATAGGCCTACTTCTACAAGTATGTTTGCATATCAAGATAAATGCACTATTGTTTCGTATATTCCAAAACCGAAAAAAATGTGCTCCTGATGTCAACAATGCATTATGAAGATGATACGTTGGATCCAAAGACTGGTAAGCCTAACATAATAATTGATTACAACGAAACCAAAAGATAGGTCGACACTATTGATAAGATGTGTGAAAGCTACAATTGTGCAAGATCGACTAATCGCTGGCCCATGGTGATATTTTATGCAATATTGAATATCGCCGGCATAAATTCATTTACAATATACAAGTGTAATTCTGCTCGGACAGACCAACGCATACTACTTAAAGAACATTTTTAGAGACAATGGTATTCAACTGCTTGAACCACATGCAAGACGTAGAGCAATTGCAACAAACCTGCCAAGGGTGATAAGTATGCGACTCAGAGAAATGTTTGATATCACATTGAATGTACAAAATATTGAAAAATCTAATGGTCGTTGTTTTTACTGTGGAAGCAAGAAAAGTCGAAAAATAAAGTACAGTTGTTACTCATGCAATAATTTATGTGCTAAGAACACATAAAGGGTATATGTGTGGAATGTTCAGAAAAAGATTGACTTTTTTTAAGTTTAAAGTTACTTCGTATTATTAGAGTTGCTTAAATGTGGTTATTATAAGTGGATAATTTCATTTTTAGTTTAAAAATAACTCAGCAAATTTTTTGTTTATATTACGATTTTAGAGTTTTTTTCTCACTTTTTAGAATAGTTGCTTGTTTTTGTTAAGGAATTATTTTTGTCAAAATAAATGTTTATAAATATAATTTTTAAATAAAACTGCATTTATTTTAAATAAAAAAGTATTTAATAAGACCCTTGAAATAATTAAATTTTAAAAATTTGTAAAATTTACAGTACTAGGCATGTATAAACATACGGTCCCAGAGACGGACGTTAGCACTTATTCAAAATAATTCACGTTAGCACTGAAAGGTTAAACTCAAATTGTAATTGTACAGATAGAGTAAGTCAAACGGGCCATAGGAAACTCAATGGGAAATTCTAAATTGTTGAATTCCTGCTTCCCTAATTATTTTACACCAAAAGTCATGGGAAACTATTTGTAGAGGACTCAAATATGTATCGAAAACAACTGTTAAAATTATTCTACGACTTAAACGTATTCCAAATTTTGCTAAAATATAATACATTTTTCTGTGAAAAAATGTGTATTACGTGTTGCGTTTTGTCATATTATTGTTTCTGATATTTGACAATATTTAAATCAATTATATTACATTTATCTATGATTTAAATGGCCAAAATTTTGTGATTTATTGTTAAAAAAAATTAAGTTGATTAAAAAATGTACTCAGTTGAGGAGAAAAAAGCAATAATAAAAATGTTTTATTCATGTTTTATTATAACATTTGTTATAGTTTTATGTTTAGAAATTATCATATATTATTATTAGGAATAAAGATCACAGTAACAGTATATTGGAATTCATTGAATTGTTGTATAACTTAACTTAACATGGAATTAAATTTTAGTGAATTAGAATATCTTACGTTAAATAAAGATCCGGTAGTGGCAGGAAAAGGTTCGCGCTATTGCCTGAATACAACATTATGCGATTTTTCGTCAACTGAGTACATTTCATTATATTGATCGATTTGTAAACAATATAATTTATTGTTCACAAAGTAATAATGTTCATTAGTAGTAGTATTTAGTAAAATTCATTGTTTATAATTTAATCATAAAATAAAAAAATTGACAATTCAAATTGTCAAACATCTGACATAAATATGATAAAACACACACGTCCTAATATATATTCTTGCATTACGTGTGGCCTAACTTTTAGGGGTGGCCTGAAAAATGTATTATATTTTTGCAAAATTTTGAAGTACATTTGATTCGTAGAACGGTTTTAACATTTGTTTTTAATTCAGATTTTAGTCCTCTACAAATAGTTTTTTATGATTTTGATCTAAAATAATTAGGGAAGCAGCAATTCAACAATTTAAAATTTCTCATTGAGTTTCCTATGGTCCGTTTGACGATTCAAAAATATATATATAGGAAAACAAATAAAAAAAGGGGGCTTGGACAGTCCGCAGTAAAGTAGCTATTAAATTAAGTAGATATCTGCAGAAGAGTTTTCTGTGGAACTTTGAGGACCTCATCACTTATTTTATATATAAGTAACTAAAAAGCACCAAATAGAAAAAAAGACTATATATTAGAGATCAATACTAGTAATAGATTTAGGATAAGATTGTATAGGAAACAATGACTAACGAAAAAATGAATAATGTTACAAATTGCAAGATTGGCGAATTGATTTAGTGTCTGTAGTCATTGAAGCATAAACAAACAGCAAAAACTAGTTCACTAAAATAAAAAAACTTACCAGAAAGTACTGAAAAATATAAAAACCAATTGCTTCCCATTTTTTGCATCTTGGAAACATCACAGAAATACATATAAGTATTTAAAATAACTAGATAACAGGTTTTCAAATAATATGTATTTATTTACAGATAAACTAAGATAAAATAATTAATTTCAACATTAAACAATGAATCTATTTAAACACTTGCAAAATAACATTTTTTATTCATGTTAATTTAAAAACTTATCATTGTTACCGCAGTAATATACAGAGAAAAAATTGTAGACAATAGGAAACTTATAGAATATGAGTATTGAGATTAAATTCTTAGGTAAGTTGCTACTTAGCGCACATAACCAAAAATATGATTACAAAATAAACAAAAAATAAATTTATGTGAACCGTAAGCGAGAAAAATATAGGTACTTAATAATTATAATTTTATTTATTTACATTTTAAGGCGCATCAACCTATGTGGTTATTAGCTTCGCTGGGCTTTAAAAAGTTTTTTTACATTTCTGGATATATATTTAAATATATTTTAACATTTATTAAGTAAATATATTTTTACATACATAGATTTCTAATTACACTGATTTTTACAAGCATTGACTTATACACATTTACTTTTACACGCACTGATTTTTACATTTTATTATTCCTATTAATTTAAGACAACTTACCAGTAGACAGTTCTATTCTAGACTCTCACGTAGTGTTGCCGATAGGTTACAATTTTCAGATCAGTTGAATATGCCGGTCATTCCATTAAGAATTTTTCTCTATTTAAACTGTTAAAACATTTACCGCACATTGAATCAGCACTTTTAATAATATGGTGTCCTAATCTCAAGCCTGTTTATTACAGTTTGGTCTTTCCTGTTGCTACACTTATTCTTTCACCTTGTAACTATATTCTCTTTTATTACAATGTGTACCTATATATGTGATGGTATTCACATAAATTTTACAAGGGAATTTCTCTGCTGAAGTGGGCACAAATGGTTCTTTATCAATCTCAAAAATAAATTGAGAACATGGTACCTGTTCGACACTAAGCTTAAGTATAAAATAATTAGTTGATTTTATAGTTACTAATAGAAAAATTTAGCCAAAGCACATTTGGGATATCCGAACTTAAAACTCAGCAGATGCAGAGAGTGACCAAAAACTAATACTAGCAAAAATAAGAATGAAAATAACAACAAGACACATTTTATAAAATACGTGAAATCACCGAGAAAGAATTCAATAAAAAATCACTGTGAAACGGTAAAAGAAATGTACCAAAGAAGGCTAACACAAAAGATATAGCTGAAACAAATAGACGATATCGAAGATATAAACGCGAGCTGGGAGAAAAAAAGCAACATTAAAGAAGCTGCAACAGAAGCTCTAGGAAAACGCCAAGTCATACTAAACAAAAGAAACAAGAAGAATACACTATGGTTTAGAAAAAAAAATAAAAGAGAAATATAAAGAGATACGAAAGGCCTACACGAAGTACAAAACATCAAATACTCCAAAATTTATGGACATATATAGAAAAATACGAAATGAAACAAAGCAGTTGGTAAGAAGAACAAAAAATGAATACCGGGAAAAGTTTACAAAAAGAATAGAAAGAGACTTTTATTTAGATTCATAAGAAACTAACGGAAATAAGTGCTAGAATTAAAAAAATACAATAACACACCAGCGAACGAATGGGAAAGATATCTGACCAAACTGTTTAAAGGGAATAAAAATAATAATCAATAGACAATAACGTACCTGAATTAAGACTTAAAATATAAATCAGTTTTAAGAAAGTGGAAATAGCCGTTAATTGACGAAAAAATAGAAAGTCACCAGGACCAGATGGAATAACGAACGATCTTCTAAAATTCGGAGGACAAAGTATAACCCTAGAGATGACAAAACTTATACAAAAACTAATATTGCACTGCAAGATACCAGACGCATGGAGAAACAGCATAATGATACCAATGTTCAAGAAAGGATATAAAGAAGACACCAACCGTTATAGAGGTATAAATCTACTGAACACCGCACTTAAGATCACCACAAAAGTCCTAACCAACAAAATTAATAAACTAACAACCTTATTAAATGAACAAGGATTCAGATTCGAAAGATCCTGCGTAGACGTCGTATTTGTACTAAGACAAATCACAGAAAATGTCATCGAGTAAAATAAATCATCATATCTATGTTTTATAGACCTTACAAAGGCTTTTGATCGCATCCAAGTCGAAGACGTCTCACATCGACTGTATAAAAAAACACAGCAATCAATATTATACAAACCATCGAAAACATCTACTTCCATAATAAAATACATGCAAAGATAAATGGAAAACTAACACAGTGCATACCAGTATAAAGTAGAATCAGACAGGGTGACTCGTTAAGCCCATTTTTCTATAATATAATAATGGACGAAATAATATAAGCAGTACGTAAAGGTCATAGTTACAGAATGGAGAAAAAAAAACAAATATTATATAATGCAGATGAAGCCGCATTAATTACCGAGACAGAAGACGAGTTTCAAAGAATAACAGACATCTTCAATACAACAACCAAGAAATACAACATTATATCAACAAAAAAAAACGAATATATGACAACATCTAAACACCCACTATGATGTAAAAATCGAAATTAATGAAAAAATAATAAAGCAGAAAGCAAGGTTAAGATATTTGGGAATAGATATAACTAGTTAAGGAGATGTTAAAGAAGTACGAAAACAAAGCTTAAAAGCAAGTAAAACGACAGGATCTCTTAATGATACAATCTGTAAGAACAAACACCTAAGACAAGACACAAAAACAAGAATCTCTAAAGCAGCAATTAGACCTATATTAACATAAACGGCGGAGACAAATCTAAAACGAGGTGAATACTAGAAACAACAGAGATGAAAATACTCCGACGAATATCAGGGAACAGTCTGTTGCATAGGGAGAGAAGCGAAAACATAAAAGGAGCATGCAATATAGAAGACATAAATGGATGGTTGACAAAACGGAACCAGGAGTGAAACGAACACAAGAGTAGAATGGCAGTGGATAGAATAGTACCAATAGCACGAGATAAATCAAGAAAAAGATGGTACCATAATTTAAACAATTTAGGAGGCTTATATTGAGGAAAACAGGCTTTAAAGCTTACATACAAAAACGAAGAAGCAGAAGTATCTAAGCTACTAACAAAACTTACAGAATCTGTTATTATTACATACCTGTTTAATTTAGTTTTAAGGGAATTTTATAAGGATTTGTAGATTGCGAATAGTTTTCCTGTATATACCGTGCTAAAATTTGAGATTTTGTAAAAAAACAATCTCACTCCTTCTGATTTGGAGGCTTCAATGTTGGTAATACTGGTACTTACCAATCTTACTGTAAAATTATTTAACTAAGTTGTTTATAAGTCTTTGTTAAACTTATGTCAAGGAAGGGTTTTCTGAGATTGGTTTATTATATTTTGGAGAAGACAATATTATTACTGGTTATGTGTCTATTAAATCTTTTATAGAAAGGGGGTTTAGATATTTTCTTTTAAAGCTATGTTATGCGGAAACGAGAATAAAAGTCATTGTTTTTGATATGATTTTCACTATTTTGATAATATAAAAGGCAAATATCGAGCACAGAATTAATTTAATCTTGCCCAAGTACTTCGCTTCCTTAAGCATCTTCATGGACATTTCGTCAATTGCGGCCTATCTGACAAGAGTTAAATGTCATAAACATAAAATGGAACATTACAATACACTGCACAAGAACAAACAAACACTTTAAAATTTTTAAAATAGGCGAAGCTACATTGTGTAAAGAAGCCGGAATTTATGAGTGGAAAAAGGAAGAATTTATGTGTAAGACATTTTACTCTTTTCGGATAGGCCGCAATTGACGAAATGTCCCTGAAGATGATCTAGGGATCGAAAGTACTTGGGCAAGATTAAATTAATACTTTGCTCGATATTTGCCTTTTATATTATCAAAGTTCATTTATTTGAACAATCAACCTTATTTCTAATTATTTTCACTATTTGCTAAAACGTTCACAAAGATATTGTATTCTTAATTTCAAAAGCAGATCTGCTACTAACCGTAGTATGCTATTTGTGGGTACGTTACAATAAGATCCCAAGGCTAACTATTCTTACCTCAACATTTTAAGTTGTTTGCAACTATTTAAAAAGCGATTAACTGGTAGACCCACTACTAATAATCCCATATGTAAAAGGAAATAAATTGTTCTCCTTTGTTTTTTTTTTTTGTTTACGAATTACATTTTCCATTGCGTTCTATTAGCTTAACGTTTTCGTCTCCGTGTTATACTTTTTAAGTTAATACTTACGACTTGCCCTAATATGTCGTTTAAAATTGAACTGACTATAAATAGCGATGTTGACTTATTATTGTTCCGCCGGAGGTAATCACCCAAACTGGAATAATTCTGATGTAAAGTAGAACTTTCTGATGATTCTGTAAAGAATTAAAATAATTAAAAAACTTATGACTAACAAAACAATAAATTAACCAGATGATGAAGGAATATACTCCAAAACGTCGGGAGAAAAAGCTTCTTTAATTTCACTTTGCTCAAAATCATCAAATATTTTATTTTGTTTCTCTAATGTTTTTTAAAAGTTATTAGTTCATCTCCTAAAAATAAGATCAGAACAATAAAGATAATCTTTAATGTAGACCTAACTTAAACCACTTTATATAAGAACAAATTCTTTACCTGTATTTACAAATGAACAACAACTTGCTTGTCCAAGTTGCACGTCTTTAGTATCATTATGTTCTTCTACGGGACCTTCTAAAAATTATACTTGTTATCGTTATTTATTTTTAGAAAATTATAAAATACCAATTTGTTTGTTGCAACGCCAACTGTATCAGTCGAGAATTACCTTGATGTCTGCTCATGATTTAAAAAACAACAGCACTGTGACATAACTATAAATACCGGGACCGGGAAACAATCAAGATCTGTACTCTCTATTTTCCCCTACTATTCTCACAATAATGCCGCGAAATATTGACACACGACGTGAAGTATCTACCTGCATAATTATCGGAACTAAACAGCCAATGAGGCGAATAAAATTGTAACAACAGTTACGGTGTAGATTTTGAAATATGAGAACTATTTTGATAAACTATAGTTCGATACAGTGTTTTTAGACGAAAATTTGATTTGGTTCATCGTCGTATCTGTAGTTACTCTGTTATTCTACAAATAATTCAAATATTTACGGTATTATTCCATTCAGAATCTTTCTTATTAATGAAGTTACAGCCACACCGACCATGTTGTCAGATAGAGCGTAAAAAGTATCCAAGAAGAACACTGTAACTCAAAATCGCTAAAAAATGTTAGTTACAACGTTATTCTATACAAAAGTCGATATAAAGCTTCGCTCTAGTCTACTGTACCAAATACTGTACTACTTTTGTCAAGTGTTTAAAATAAAATCAAAAAATACAAAAATGCAATTGATACAAGAATGGTTTATTTTTATCAAAGTCACGTGTAGTATAGGCCATTTCCGTCATATTGGTAGCACATTATGGATGCAAATCCCTAAACTGTTGATACGGGTGACTCAATGAAAAATAGATATTTGTCAACAAGTTTACAGAAGTATATAGGAAAACAATTTTAAATTGAGTATGACCACCAGGTATAAAGGTTGAAGCAGAATAGAATACAATAGTTTTGAGGGTTACTAATCCCTAAATAAAGTTGCCAGTGTCGGAGTGATGGAGATTAACAGGTACTAATGAATTTGCAAGAAATGTAAGATGTTTATTTTATTGGTTATATATAAAATAATTTGTGGCCGTAACAGGGGCCGATTTGTAAAAAAATGAATATTATTTTAATCAAATTCCATTTCAGATTCACTGCTTTCTTCAGAATCTAAGGAATCTTCAACTCCAATGTTAATTATTACCGGTTCCAGCATTGCATCAGTCATATTATCCAAATTCCACATTTTATTTTCTTCCTTGTGAGCATGACTAACAGCATTTTTCCAATTTTCTGGAGTTACTTTTGATAAGGAATGTTCTAATAATTGTTGTAAGTCTTCTAATTTAAAAGTTTTGTTGTTGCGTCCGACTTCACCCTTTACTTGAGACCATATATTTTCTATCGGATTCAGATCACAGTGGTATGGGGGTAAACGTAAAATAATTACATCACGGTTTAATGCCATTTCATCAAATATATATTTTTTATAAGCTGCTTTATGTTGCCTTACAATAGGTAATAATTCCTTTTTTGTCGAATTCTCCTTGTACTCAATTGCGTGTTTATCCAACCATTCGATTATCTCTCCTTTTTTCCATGCCGTTGTTGGCAATTTTTCTGCTAGTCTTGAATGGTAACTAGCATTATCCATGACTATGACAGAATTTTTTGGAATTAAATCCAACATTTGCTCAAAATATTCTTCAAAAACGTCAGCAGTCATTTCCTCGTGGTAATCTTTGGTTGATTTTGAGGCAAAACTTAATAATCCACCATTGACAAAACCGTATTCGTTTCCAATATGGGTTATTATGAGTCTGCGTCCTTTTCCAACGGGAATATTGTTTATTCCAGTAGATACACCTTCGATGAATGCCTGACGGGAACTTTTCACATTTGTATCAACCCATAGATATGGTACAGTATGACCTTCATTTAGCCAAGTCTCGTCCAAATAAAAAATTGTTTTCCCTTCTTCTCGGTACTTTTTAATAGTTCTTAGATAATCTCGTCTCCAACATACAATGTAATCTTTTTCAATTAAAACGGATTTTCTTCTATTCTTTTGCCAACGAAATCCCATCTCTCTCAATAGTCCCCATAATTTCTTGTTGCTTATGATTGGTAACTCTTCGTTTTCTCTAATTAATGTTTGGATTTTGTCCAATGTTGGAAATTCTTTGTTAAAAAAAAATGAGTGGACGCTGCGTCTTATCATGTTTTTATGTATTTCTTCAATTTCCAAGGGTTTACTCCCTCCACTCTTCTTGGGAGATGAAACAGTTCCTCCTTTTCTTTCTTTTAGGAATATATAAATTGTTGCTTCTCCAACCCCTGTCATATTTGAACACATGTTAACGATTTCACGAACATTACTTAAAGGGCGTTGATGTACAAGTGCATCGTGTACATTTAATATTATATTTTTCTCTCTTAGACTGAAGGCACCTTTAAAACTACACTTAACCGGGATAAAACCTGTTGTCGACGTCATTTTTAAATGCAAATAACAAAATATCGACACCAAAAACGTAGGTAGGTAAGACATGAACAATGTACATCTACAAACTAAATGGAAGATGCAAACAATTTCTAATTTATATTATTGGCATAAGCTGTAATGTGGCATAAAAACTACTTAAACTATCATTAGTGAAGCCTTATCAGTAATTCCAGGTAATCGTTCAAAGAAGGTATTCTTTTTGTGTCAGGCGATAACTTGTATAGAAAACAATAATCACCTTTAAATTACTGTTTACATTAATTTATTTTGTGAAACATTGAATTCTCTCGTTAATCACTCGTGTATAATTAACAGTAATCGTGTGGCATATATACCAAGTTTTTAACGCACCAAAAAGGTATAGTGAGATTAGTGGACACTTATTTTACAGAAGATTTTTTAAAAGATAATGAATTGTTGACGGCATCTTAAAATATTAATTTTTTTATTTATTTCAAAACAAGTATAGGGTGACGCCTATGGTTTTTTGACCTGTTGAGGATTTGCATACATAATGTGCTATCAATATGATGGAAAAGGACTATAAAAACTTAATTTGTTCAGAAATAACTATTAAGGGTCCCACGACTAAACGATTGAAATAAACATAAAAATAAAGTAAAACTATTTATTTATATAAACCTTAACATTAAGAGTGTTATGTCCAATTTTATTTTCTCATTCACATGTTCCTAAACATCTGGTCTCGATGACATTTGTGTACCATTTGGCTGACTTTTTCGCTGTTCTGGTCCTATTTGGGTGATTGAAATCAACTTGGTATAATCCAAATTTGTTTCTGAAAAAAATTATTTAATATTAATTAATTTTATGTGATAAGTTAAATTGGCATACTGTTGTTTTTCTAGTAAATCCGTTGAACGGTATCGGTTAGCTATTTGATCTGACGTAATTTTTTTCAAGCGTTGTATTCTCTAGAAATAGTAGAGTATATAGGGATTTATGGACCATAAGAAATGCAATTAATCGAACAATAAACCATTGTTAATTAATAATATCTTGTTCATAGTAATGGTTATATTTTTAGGGTGCTTAACCTTTCGGGAATAAGTTTTATTTAAACAGTTACTTAATATTTGAGCTTTCTCTTAAGACTAAAGATTTTTTATTGCGTTTTAATTATATCATTTTAATACAGAAGGTGAATTGGACGTCAGGAAGCAGACAAAAAAATACTGGGACCAAATCTGGAATGATAATAAACAATCATCCATAGTTGCATGCACTGGTAACAGATGCAACCTAAATATAAATTTGCAAAAACCGTGTACTATCATTTTTTTAGGAATGGATGAATGGTAGTCGAATGAAACGAATCTAATAAGGGGCTAATCAATGCTGATATATAGACTGATTTCAGACCATTAAACGGAACTGGAGAATAAGGAGGGAAACTAGGGCCAAGCCTTCGTGAAGACCAGACCAGACTTAGTCCAGACCCAATTTCCAGGAAAGACAGTTGGCATAGCAAAAAGCACAGCCAAACGAACGATATTGGACTAGATTGAAAAGATAAAACATAGCCATTAATATGAACAGGTGGTCGCATTCGAAGGAAACACAAATATTTCAAGAAAACAAAAGTTTAGAAGTTTTGAGAGAAAATACAAACAACATAGGTAAGTAAAATATGTACAAAATTAAAAAAAAAAAGATAGAAACATTACCTCGATAGAACCAAAATCCTTGAAGTTATTAAATCCTTTTATTTCGAAATGTATGAGAGCACCGACGAAAGGCAAGATTAGCAATTGCCCAAAATCACAAACCATGGATCAAAATAATGCCAAAAATAACACTATATGAAGTTGAAATGGCTCTTTTAGAAATGAAAAATAACACATCCCTTAACGATGATGGAGTAGTTAACGAGGCGATCAAACTAGGTGAAAATAAAATTATCCAGGCTTTGGCCAAACTTTTTACCCTATGCCTCTACCAAGTAAAATCTGCTTAATGGAACAGTAGAGTCATAATTTTATTATACGAGCAAGGAGACATAACAGATCTAAAAAAACTACCATCTTATCAGTGTGCTCTTACATATATATGAACTTTTCACAAAAATTATCAAAAAAGGACTGGATACTAAGTAAGACTTCGATTCGTCTAGAGAACAAGCAAGATTTGGATCAAAATACTGCACTAACGACCACTTACTAGTAATAAAGAACCTGATAGAGAAGTCTGCAGAACACAACTTAACAAACCATTGGCAATATTATTTGTGAACTAAAAGAAAGTAGTCGAAACCATAAACCAGCAGAGAATATTAAAAGTATTGACAGAATGCCGAATAGATCTTCGCTACACTAATATAATATAAAATATCTACTAAAATACCACAGCTAGCGTAAGACTATATGAACAAAAAACAAACAAATTTTATATATATCGAGGAGTACGGCAAAGAGACACCGTCTCTCCGAAGCTATTTATGATGCTCTTAGAACAGACTTTTAAGAAGGCAGATCTGAATTGATCGACATAAATTGAATAAAATTCAGTCATTTGAGATTTGCAGATGAAATCCATATTATAGCCGATCATAGGGATGATCAATATTTAGCATAAATAGCTTAAACAATTTGAGTTAGTCACCAAAAAACATTCAATACGTACAAGTGCGTATGCTTTGAAAGTAGGTTTATTACAATATATTTAATTTTAAGACCAAAATATGTTATAATCTGTGGCTAAGGAACATAGTACGAAGCCAAACTTCCTTACACGCACACACACACACACAAATAATATTTTCTAAATTATTGTTTCTCATAGCACTCAGCAATATCTTCTTCTTAAAGTGCCCTCTCCTCAATGGAGGTTGGCTACTACAATTTTAAACTCTTCTCTATCTTCAGCTGTTCTTATTAGCTGTTCAAAATTTAGCCCTGTCCATTGTCACTCAGCAATATAGCGGTGAAAAATTAGAAGAGAGTGTCTCCTTTAGTAGTATCCTTACTTTTGTATACGCACTTCACCTTCTAGATCATAATCAGAATTTACTAATTTTGGCAAAAATGTATTTATTTAAAAAAGGGCATTATAAATGTTACAAAATAAAACTTACAGTCTGACCCAATCCAAAAATTCAGTGAGAAGGATGGTTCTGCATAGCTACAAGTAAATCGATATCAGGATCAATTGTGCTTGGTTTCATTCGTAAATTTGGATTGCTGCGAATAATAAATTGACTACTGCGAAATTTATTTTTCAGTTGTAGCATAGCAGAAAATCCAGTTTCACACAGGTAGGTTGAGCATAGTCTTCGTCAAAATATTCTTTAAAACTATCAATTAGCATTTGACAATGCTGTTTTATGTTAAAAATAAGATCATCTTTAATCTTTATTTCATGCTCAACCACAAAATTTTCTAAATTGGTAAACGACTGCAAGTCTTTGTTTGAAACACTATTTTTCATCATATAACATTTCTTGATAAAAGCATTTATTTTGTCGTTTACAGAAAATCGATTATGTGATTTACCTTGTAAGCTTAAGTTTAGGTCATTTAATCGATTAAATATATCTGTTAAGTAAGCTAGTGTTGTAAGCCACAATTCATCTAATAACCGATCACGCAGTTCAAAATTGGTTTCCATTAAAAACACATGTACTTCAGAACGCAACTCGAATAACCTGTTCAACATTTTTCCTTTTGATAGCCATCTTATCTCCGTGTGTAGCAATAACTGAATATGATCACTTCCCATTTCAGAGCATAGTTTTGAAAATAAACGCGAGTTTAAGGCTCGAGATTTTATGAAATTGACTATCTGAACGGCTTCATGGAGAACATGTTTAAATTCATCGGGCATTCGCTTTGCTACCAAAGCTTCTTTGTGGATACTACAATGGGTAAAAGTACAATTTTCTGCAACCAGTTTTACTTTGGCAGTTACACCTCCGTATTTTCCTGTCATGGCTCGGGCACCATCCGAACAGAAACCAACGCATTGTTTCCAGTCTAGTCCATTTTCCACAAAAAAATCATTGATTTTCTTGAATATTTCATCGGCAGTAGTTCGTTCCGTTAACGCCTCACAAAATAAGTACTCTTCTTCGATTTTGGTTTGAAATATATACCGCACATAAACCATAAGCTGAGCATAGTTTGTAATATCTGTGCTCTCATCAAGTTGTATTGCAAAAAAAATACTATTTTTTATCCGGTTTATCAATTTCTCTTTAACATTTAATGCCATTATTTCAATCCTACGACGTACGGTATCATTGGATAATGGTATAATACTAAGCTGTTTACCTGAATTCTCTCCAAAAATACACGTTACCATATCTTGTGCGGCAGGCAGAACTAGTTCTTCGCCGATTGTATGCGCTTTTCCACACTTCGCAATTCTTAAACTCACGAGGAAGGATGCCTCTACTGCTTTTTGGTTGCTGCCGGTGAAATTCGACATTAATTTTTTTGTGCCTCTCATCTCCGTTAACTTCCGAACGAAGTAATCCTTAGGTTTATTTTCCAACACTGAATGTTTTGTACTGAAGTGGCGTTTTAATAGCGAAGGTTTCATACACTGGTTAGAAAGAATTTCCGAACAGATTACACATTGGGGCCTTGGCTCATCATTTATATTCGTGAATGTAAATCCCATATTAATGTATTCAGGATCATATTTCCTAACCGCCACTTTTAGTTTTTTGAAATAATTCTTTTTGTCATCACCCTGGATAGGCTCCGACTCTGAAGTGGAGCTCGATAGACCGGGATTTTCAGATGTTCTGTTGTCTCTTTTAAGCCACTTATCCATTTTTTATATGCAAAAATTAGCACGAATCAGTAACAGCAAATTACTCGTTTCGACAAAATTAACCACAACGACTGACGGCCACGAGGAAACTAATGACCACTGATGACGTGAATCAAGGGCGGTGGCAGTTTGCCGGGATTCCAGTGTTGCCAACAATGAATAAGACATTACGCGCTTGTGTTTCCAACTCGCAGCGTTGCCATGCACCACGTAAAAGATAACATTCGTTGATAAATTTGATTAAAATTCTTCGTTTCTTCTAGTTTATAGAGTACCACCTTAAAGTTCTTTGCGTACCACCAGTGGTACGCGTACCACAGTTTGAGTACGGCTGGTCTAAAGTGTAAATATATGCCAAAATTAGATCACTTGAGAAAAGCAATTAGCCGAACCAGCTGTAGTGATAATATTTTAAAATAAATTTTGTGGAAGTGTTGAAAACGAAGTTTTCAGTGTTTTATTGATACATTACATTACAGTATTTATATAACAGTGTTTTATTGTTTACATTTTATTGTTATAAAATGAATTTCCCCTTAAGTAACGGCCGAATCGATCAATTATATAATATATGTCTTTAAATGTATATCGACCATCTTCGGAATATTTTGTATATATTCAGTAATGAAAAAAATACTATCAGTGATCATCGATTGCTGACTCTTGTAACAGAATATTCGGATTTTAGTCGATCTACCACATTCACCCTGCCCTTTGTGGAATAATAAAATGTTATATTATCGGATTTGTAAGGTTCTTGTGTCGTCGCATCTACTGCATCTTAATCATGGTGTGCATCAAAACATTTTTATTCTTTTTCTGAACCTAGGAATCCAGAACACAGTTGTTTCCGTCTTATCCAAGACCAAACATGCTACTGCACAAACACGACCTGTCGACCTATCAGTTGAATTTATTCTGGTTATTATAGTTATACTCCTAAAATAATATCCAAACAAACGTTATAAAAACAAACAGACGAATTTTCAGCAGCATTCTTATTCACACACAACTATACTACGGACTTATAAATATACTCAATCTTTTTAAAACCCCTCGGTCGTCACACATTAAAAATGGAAACAGGAAGAAATACAACAAGTACAACATTAAACATTTCTTGCTCATTTGCTGCTATAGGCGTAGTGTCATCAGCAAATCTTAAATTGGAGATTTTCTTACCAGCCATTGTTACTCCACCGGCCCATTCATCACAAGCCATTCTCATGACATGTTCACCATAAATGTTAAATAAGTCAGCTGACAACACGCATTATTGCCCAACACCTCTCTCGGTCTTAAATTAGTTTGAGAACTTCTGATCCAGTGGTACTGTTGCTATATTGGATTGGTACAGTGTACTAGTGAAATGTAACCAGGTGCATTGGTGTGCCTATTTGTATTAAAATAGACCAAAGACATATTATTAGTAACAGTGTGTGGTAGTTTTCACATTTAGTAGTAGTTCCTTTTTTGTGTAATGGATATAAGTGAGGTACACCAATCAGATGGCCAATTTCCTGAATTCCAAACTTGAAGCACAAAGAAAGAAAGAAAGTATGCAATTAGATCAAATAATAGACCGTTAGGTTATAAGGTTTTAAGTTTATGATTAATATAAAATTCAAACAAGTGATGTACCAATGATAAAATACTTACGAAAAACCGAACAGCCACTCCAAGTTATCCAGCAAACTCCAAACCGTGTATCCTACTACATTGACTTTGTCCTCGTCCATTGCGGCTTTTACGTTACTAAGATATTTCTAAAAATTAAAAAAAAGGTTTATCGTGATCTTTACATTAACCCGTAACCGGTGACGTGGAGTCTGAGAGACTCTTGCGAAATTAAAAACCGGTTTAAAATATTGAAGCGGACGACTCTGGATGGCCTGCGGCTAAGTACCTTTCTAAAAATAGTTCATAAACCAAGCGTTTTTGTTTGATTAGTTTACGTTTAGCCGTTTGCGAGAACAGACGTTATTGGAGTCAGCGAGACTCAACGTCACCGTTAGTTACTTTTTATCGAGTGTTTTATATTTCTTCGTATAAACTATAATGGATCATCTACCAAGTACAGTTGCGGTCACGGAATAGTTTACACCTTACTTTTTATATTGTAATACTGTAAAATTGCAGTGTCGTACGGATTTGATAAATGTCAAAGTCAAAAAATTTCAAAACGTCAATGCTTTCGCGAGTGTTCAACAATAAAATAAAAGTATATTAAACTCTTCCAAAATGGTTAGAATACATTTGAATTATGCGCAAAAAGCAAGAGCAATTGCCAAACTCGAAGAAGGTTGGTCACTAAGGCAAGTTGCTGCTGATTTGAACGTGAGTCATATGTGCATATGGAAGATTAAACAAAGATGGGATAATTTTCACTCTATAGCACGGTTGGGCGGTTCAGGAGGGCAGAAGATTTCCACAGATCAACAGGATGAGATGTTAGTAGATTATTTGAGAGAATCTCCTTTTGCCACAGCTCAAAAGGCAAGAGAAGAGGCAGCGTTTCCAGGCAGTATTCGCACTGCACGTCGAAGAATTAAAGCAAGTGGACTGCTAAATTGTGTAGCTGCACGGAAACCTTTTTTGACTGAGGATCACAAGAGGAGACGAGTTGAATTTTGTAATGAATTTATAAACCGCGATGAGAATTTTTGGTCTAGGGTTGTATTTTCCGATGAAAAAGTATTTCAGTCGTATAATAATGGTCGAATAAGAGTTTATAGGCCGAGAAATCATAGGTATGATGAACAGTATACGCATCATTTAAGAAATAGTGGAGGATTCTCTGTCAACGTATGGGGATGGATAAGTGCCGAAGGCCCGGGCGTTTGTTATCATGTAGAGGAGAAGTTAACAGGATTATATTACAAACATATTATTGAGCACACAATGTTGCCATCGGTGATCCAGAGATTCCCCAACAACGACTTTATCTTCCAACATGACAATTGCCCGGTGCATACGAGTAGAATTGTTCGAGAATGGCTAGAAGAAACTGATGTTAATGTTCTTCCGTGGCCTTCCCGTAGTGCAGACTTTAACCCCGTCGAAAATGTGTGGGCAGAGTTAACAAAGAAACTAAATGAAAGAAACCTTAGACCACGGAATAGAATTGAATTATGGGAAGCAATTGAGCAGGCATGGGAAGAGCTTGTTAACTATAACATGAGGGGATTGGTGCTATCTATGAACAGAAGACTGCAAAATTGTATTGACAAGAATGGGGCTTCCACCAAATATTAATTATTATTTATCATTGTTTATCGTTATTTAATATAAAATAGATTTAAAATAAAATGCATATTAAAAAAAAAGACTTCTTTATTTTCGTTATTAAGATCATAATCCATTTTATTCAAAAAACTGTTTTCTATATTTTTCATTTTGTAAAATATTTTGATATTTTAATTTTAATCTACCTATTCTAGCTAGTACACCACTGGCAACGTCACTTTGACGTAAAAGGTGCGTTTAAACGAAGTAAAAATTTAAAAAATGGGCTCCTAGATACGTGAACCTGTAAACTATTCCGTGACCGCAACTGTACGTCACGATCGGTTAGTGTTACAGATCCGAAATTTGAAGAGAAACTGTTAAATTGTTTCAATGATTTGGACTCTGAATATAGTGATATTGATGATATTGACAGTGATGCGGTAATAGAAAGCAGTCATGAGTCGGCATCTGAGCAGTCTGATAGTGAATCTGATCCAGAAGACAATATTCCAGAAACTTTAAACCAAGACTCGTCCAGTGATGATGAAAATAATATATTGGCGTCAAGATCTTCAAACTACTTTTATGGTAAAAACAGATTTAAGTGGTCAGCTAGTGCACCAAAAAATATTCGTACTCAAAAGCATAATATTATTGTACATTTACCGGGGCTGCAAGGAAAGGCTCGGTCTCTTGGTCTTTCGGCACCTCCAAAGGAAGTTTGGAACTGTTTATTTATAAATCAAATGTTAAATGTTGTAGTCGAATGGACAAATGTAAAATTGGCGAGTGTTAGGGTCAAATACAAAAATAAAAAGAGGCCGGAATTAAAAAATGTCGACCAGGTCAAAATGGAAGCATTTTTAGTTTAGCTTACTAATTTACACCTCAGTATTTAAGTCCAATGATAAAGACATAGAATGCCTATTTGCTACAGATTGAATGGGCAGAGAAATTTTTCGGTCCGTAATGAGTGCCAAGAGATTTGCAGTTTTATTGACTTGTTTACGTTTTGATGACACTTCCACGAGAGAACAACGAAAAGCGGTAAATCCACTAGCACCAATTCAAGAACTATTTGAATCTTTTATTCAAAACTGTCAAACGGAGTTTTCTGTTGGTGAATATGTATGCATTGATGAAATGTTAGTTGGTTTCCGAGGTAGATCATGCTTTAGAATGTATATTCCAAACAAACCACAAAAGTATGGACTTAAAATTATGATATTAACAGATGTAAGCAACAACTATGTGTACAAATGCGTATGTATATACAGGCCAAGATTCCGACGGAATGGGCCTTTCAGTAACTGAGAAAAAGCTTGCTAAACCTACTCAATCTGTATTACGGCTTCCTAAGCCATTATTTGGCAGTAATTGTAATGTGACAGCTGACAATTGGTTCACGTCTATAGAACTAGTTCAGTTGTTGAAATCTAATGGCCTAACATATGTGGGAACTATGAAAAAGGTTAAAAGACATATTCCCCCTGAGGTTCTTCCTCAAAGGCATAGAGAGATTGGTTCAGTTAGATACGGTTTTACAAAAGACATTACCCTTCTTTCGTATGTTCCTAAAAAAAAACAAAGCCGTCATACTATTATCCTCCATGCATCATAGTATAGCCATAGATGAAAAAACACAAAAACCAGAAATAATTAGTCTGTATAATATGACGAAAGGCGGCGTTGATGCTTTGGATGAAAAATGTACGGTTTACAGTTCGTCCAGAAGAACGCAACGTTGGCCAATGGCTATATTTTACAAAATACTATATATGAGTACAGTTAACGCTTTCGTTATGTATCAGTGTTATAGAGAATCCAAACCCTTAGACAGGAAAGATTTTATGAAGGTACCGGCTAAAAGCTTAATTAAAGCACACATGAAACAACGAATGTATAACAGCAGAATCCCTACAGAAATAAGAGAAAACATAAAGCGAATACTGTGCGTGGTTGAACCTCCTTCTATTCAAGAAGATCGGTTAGCAGTTCGAAAGTATTGCTACATTTGCCCATCAAAACTTCATAGGAAGATATCTTATTTATGCGTCTGTTGTAAACAACCAATTTGCTTGATTTGTTCTCATAAAATATGCAGAAACTATAACGTTCAAAAAGAATAAAAAAAAATAATCCCATTTTTTTGTCCTTATTTACCCCCTACACGTTCCGTTACGTTTAGACTACTGATGATAATTTTTATTACTATAGATTATTCAATATTTGTTATATCTAATATTAAAACCATTTGTACATACCAAATTTAGAAATATTAAAAAAAAATTAAGTTTTCCGACGTAACACCGTACTTTATTTATTTGCAACTTTTGACAAAAATGTTAATAATAAGAATAGTCAATAACAGAAAGAACTAAAAAGGCAATAGGATATTGCAAAAATGCCTAAAAAACAGATTATTATAAACAATGTGATAAAATAATTATTTAAATTTGAATGAGACCAGCATATTTATGATGAGTCCCGGAGACTCCACGTCACCGGTTATGTTCCTAAAATCGGACGTCACCGGTTACGAGTTAATTGTTTAGAAGCTAAATCTTAGAATATTCTTAACAATAATGGCATATAAACACACATACATATATAACAAAATATGGATAGTTTTGTCTTAAAGCAGGAATATCGATACGTCCTAATATACACTACCATTTAAGCAAAATAGAGACCAAAATACATATTAAATACAAATATAATTAAATTGCAAAAAAAACTTCAGCATTTGATGCAAAGAGCTCGTATAGAGTCTAACCCCAAAAACTTATTTTCTGAAATATCAAACTCAAACTATTCAATTTTTGGTTAATGGAATGAAGTCACTTGTTTAACATACTTAACAAATACAAATTATTGCTACTTCTTAAGATACCTTCTACATTACCGCATTTCTTTAAGTTGCTTTTAACCTTGACCAGTTCTTTGAAATAAATGGATATCCTTGCCTGCCCAGTCTTTTACAGTCTTCAACCACGAACACTTTTTTCTTGCTGGACGTCTTTTTTCATTTTCCCCCATTATAGGTCGTAGGAAATTGTCTTTTTCTCTTCTGTAATTATGTCCTAAATATGTCCTAGATAACCCGTTTTGTTGCTGTTTATAATGTTTAGGAATTACACCTCAGTCCTTATCCTTCTCAACACTTCATTGTTTGTCACATGCTCTGTCCAAGAGATTTTAAGCATCCTTCGAAAAACCCACATCTCAAACCTCTGTATTCGCCTCATACATGTAATTCCAAGAGTACAGTATGAAATAAATGAATGTCCTTACAAATAGAACATTGACACTTACTTGATAGGAATAAGTTAACAACACATCTTTATTTTTCTATAATTGAAAGATACAGTGTCCAAAGATAGAGTGTCCTAAAGAAATATCTAATGTTTTTGCTAAGTATCTAATTGATTCGGTAGAATTCATAGTTCCAAAAACTGGTCAATGGAATAAAGATAACCATACATTAACAAGACGTACACCTAATGAATCACTTTATTTTTGTCCAGTCATTGAAGACGATGTTTTGGAGGTAATTAGTTCTTTTAAAACAAGAAATCCACAGGGTTTGATGACATGCCGGTTTCACTCTTAAAGGAATATTTATTACAATTAGTTCCTTTTATAACTTAATTAATTAACTATTCCGTGAGTACCGGAAAATTCCTAGATATTTTAAAAACATCAAAAGTAGTACCGATTTATAAGAAACGTTCACGAAACTTATTGTCAAATTACAGAGGCATATCTATTTTAAGCGTTATCGCAAAAACTTATGAAAAATAGTGTATATTGTAATTACGTCATTTTTAAATAAAACCAGAATCGTTAGTAATAAACAATATGGATTTCGAAAAGGACGTTCGTGTGAAACAGCTACAGTAGATTTAATTCAAGTTATCCATGAAAAAATAGATTAAAATTTGTACACTTTTGGAATATTCCTTGATCTCTCGAGGGCCTTCGAATGTCTTGATCCAGTGTGTTTGAAAGAAAAACTTATAGCTATAGGCATTCGCGAACCAGTTAACTCATGGATCTATTCGTACACAACAAATAGACCTCTTTTTGTGTCTATTAATAATATTTCCTCGGAAATATACTACAGTAATTTAGGAATAGCCCAGGGTTGCATATTGGGCTCACTACTATTTTTACTTTATGTAAATGATATGCCTGAATATATCTCAGAAAAACATATATTCATGTATGCAGACGATACCACCATACTTGTCTCAGCGGAATCCGTCGAGTTAGCACAATCTCAGATCAAAAATGTAATACTGTCGTTTAAAAACTGATGCTACCGAAATAATTTGGTAATAAATCTGGATAAGACAGTGTGTATTCAGTTTTCTTATGGTGAAAGAAAAAAAAAACTACTTCTTTGTTTGAAATTGCAGACAACGTGGTTATTAAATCAGTTAACAGTACTACGTTTCTTGGCACGATTGTGGACAACACTTTAAATTTTCGTGAACACGTAAACAATACCTGTTAAAATTAAATAAATCATATTTCGCGATATTGTCGTTAAAGGACGACGTTAATATAAATGCGTTGGTTACACTATACTATTCTCAAGTGTATTCCATAATCAGTCAAAACATTATTGTTTGGGGACAGGCATCGGAAAGTTTGAGAGTATTTATCCTACAAAAACGAATAATTCGAACAATATTTGGTTTACGCTTTAAGGACAGTTGTCGAAAAAACATTCTTACGGTTGCTTCAATATATATTTATAAATTACTATCACATACGTTCACTAAGTTAAATGTTCTTAAAACAGCAACTGACTTACACGCGTATAACACAAGAAATGCAAGGATACTTTATCTTCCCCATCATAATCACACAAATTTCAGGAAGTCTCCTGAATATGCAGGCTCCCTACTTTTTAATAAATTACCGTCTAGTTTTAAAAATTAATTCACTAAGAAATTTTCAAAAAAAATTAAAACAATTCTTAATCAGTTATGCCTTTTATTTAGTACGTGAATTTACAGAATGTTTAACTGAAATTATTTAGAACATGCCCAATGTCTGTTGCATATTTTTATTTTTGTATTTTTAATATGTTTTGTGCAATTGTTAGCGACTTATTGTTTATTGTCTTTGTACTGTATATTACTTTTAATTGTAACTATGTATTATTTTAATGTTATATTGTAATTTTTGACATACCCTATGCATACATGTATGTAACAAAGGGCAAATAAAAATATCTATCTATCTATCTCTACAAATCACCTTGGAAATTTTAAACTAAACTAAATCTATATCCACACAATTTTAGTACACGACTTCTGAAGTTACGACCCTGGTATATTTAAAGTGCTTATTAAGAACAGGGAAGATTAAGGGATTAAGAACAAACAAATAAATTTTATTACAATTTATTTTATAAAAACCAGCTTTTAGCTGCGATAATATTTAAAATTGGCTGTTGGGAGTAGGACTTTTAAAAATTGTACAGTGTGCTGGGAATAACTTTGCTGGAATTCTGGTACAGATTTTCGTTTAAACAGGTTACGGAAAATTACAAATTTCGGGTACGGTAACAGCAAAGTACAAATGGAAATTCTTATTTTCCATTTCTTCGAGATAATTCGAGCTCCCTTAACCTTCGACCATCTCTTTTCCGGTTGTGCAGAATCCAATTTTTAAAGACACTAGGTAGAGTGCCTCTACCAATGTAAACAAACAATTTGGAGTAAGTTTATTTTTGAGTTGCAATTCTTATAGCATTAAAAAGAACATAATGAGATTTCCAGAAAAAACGATTTAAAAAGAAGAATGTTTATAAAAAAAACTCGTACGAATAATCAAAAACCTGAAAAAAAAAACATTATTCTTCTTCTTAAGGTGCCTTCTCCATTATTGAAGATTGGCTATAACTACAGCAAATTGCTCTCTATCTTCAGCTGTTCTTAGTATCGAATGTGTGTCCATATCTGTCCAGTCTCTTACATTCTTCAACAAGGAGCATTTTCTTCTTCCTGGACCTCTTCTTCCTTTTACTTTCCCTTCCATTATAAGTCGTAGGAAGTTGTATTTTTCTCATCTGTAGATATTTCCTAGATAACTCGTTTTTTTGTTTTTTTACAATATTTAGGAGTTATTTCTCAGTACCCATTCTTCTTAGCAACTCGTTGTTGGTCACGTGCTCTGTCCAAGAGATCTTCAGCATCCTTCGAAAAACTCATCTTTCAAAGGCTTCTATACGCCTCATGCTTGTAATTCCGAGAGTCCATGTTTCCACTTCGTATAGCAATATGGAATAAATAAACGTTTTTCAATTTCTATTGGATATCCAACATTAACGTAGAGTTTATTAGGAATTTTTTCATTCGTTGAAATGCGGACCTAGCATATTCTATACGAGCACGTAGTTCGACCTCGTGGTCAAGATCGTTTGTTTTCTAGCAACCAAGATACTAGAATCTTTATACTGGTTCTGTATGTTTGTTATAGATAGGACTATTAATGTCGACATTTAGTGCACGTGTAACAGCCATTACTTTTGTTTTATTTGTGTTTATATTTACTCCCAAGCTATCTCCCTCTCTCGTTATGATATTGAAAAGTCGTTGTAAATACTCAGCACTGTCTGCAATACTGACGGTGTCGTCTGCGTATCTTAAGTTGTTTACGTATTCTCCCTTGCTTTTTATTTCTTTTTTAATATTTTCAAAGGCATTTTGAAAGATCTTTTTGGAATATATTGTTATGTATCAGTTTATCAATCAGAAATAGAATAAAGAGTTTTTTATTATTTTAATATACCGCGGGCATATAAGTTAAAATACAACCCTGTACTTATTTGTAATAGTTAGAATAAGAGAAAACATTGTTCCGTGACGGGACTCTAACGAGTTTTTCCGAGAAAAAATGAGTGAATAGTGAAAAGACAATGGAACCCATATAATTATAGATTTAGGAATAAACTTGTAATTGTATTTTGCGGTGAGAATTTTTCGAAAGTAAATAAGAATTAGATTTAGATAAGAGATAACAAGAATTTGAAAACTTATTTCTGTTGAAAAAGGCACAATTGTTAATGGTTTCTGAAAAGTAATTTGAGTGAAAGTAATTTATTTGTTTTAAATATCATGTTGGTTTCTAAATCGAAAATAAGTGGGAAAGATGAATGCTTATGATTGATTAAAAAAGAATGGTGGGCATGAGAGAGTTGAGAAGGTTTTCTGGGAGAGATTGAAAAATTATTATGTTACCGGCAGACCAGAAGAGAAGACGTGTTTTCGTGTAGTCAATCTGAGTACCAGTGTTTTCGTTTGTTAGTGAAAAAGGTGGAAGCTGAGAGCAGATCAAAATCGAGAAGATTAATACCTCTTTTGAGTCTGCATAGTCCACGAGATATAATTGAGAAAGAAAGGAGAATTTGTGAATAAAGAGTACCGGTCAAAAGAGGCTTGGGCTTGTGTTTTCGGAGGAGTAGTTTGCTGGTATGCGGTTTGGATCGATGCTGAGAACGGGAAGGATTTGATAGTAGCCGGACATAATCAATCAAGGACGGAACTGTGGTTTGATGGAGAGGAGACATCATTGGTATAATTGATAATATCAGTGATAATTTGAATGAAAGAAAATTTTAAGATATTCTAAAGATAAAATCAAATATAAGCATACGAACTAAGATTCCAAGTTTCAAAGAGTTATTTTTTTTTGTGAATAAATTATATTTTTATATGGTAATTTTTTTTTAGTAGATATTATTATAAAACAGATCAATAGATAGTTTGTAATTAAAATTAAATTTAGAGTATAGGAGTTTGTTGGGAAAGATAATTGCCCACAAAAGTTATTTATTAATATTCATCGTATTGTTTATTGAAAATAAATAATAATTTGTGTGCATATTTATGTTGTTTTAATGTTAGTTCCGTTTCCTGTTCTATCCCGATTATGAGCAACTAGGATATACTGAAACCACTAGAAGAGATATATAAAGTAAACTGATTAAAGTAATAATTAACAAAAAAAGGCACCCTGAGAATTTTTAATAGTAATTGAATTGTATGACTCTGCATAAATTAGTGAATTCATTAATTAAATAATTGGATTAATTAAATTAGTGTTAATTAATAATAAAACATCATAACGCAGATCACAACAATATATTAAATAACAGTGGAGAAAGTACACAGCCCTGGCGAACTCCTCTTTTTCTTGGCAATTCTGCTGTCAGACGATTGTCTATTTTGATAGATGCTATCTGATCCCAATATAGTTTAAGTGTTACAGTGTCTATACCATGTTGTGTTAGAGTTTCTATGAGTTCTGTGTGTTTTACTCGATCAAACGCTTTTTCGTAGTCGATAAAACAGAGAAACACGTCTTTTCGCTGATCTCGGCATTTTTGTAGTAATATTTGGAGACCAAATAATACCTCCCTTGTACCAAGCCCCAAACGAAATCCAAATTGATTGTCGCTCAGGTTTCTTTCGCATTCTCTGTATATTCGTTGATGTACAATTTTGAGTAAAATTTTCAGAAAATGGCTCATCAGGCTAATTAATCTGAACTGTGAGCATCTACATGCTTTATTTTTCTTGGGTATAGGTATAAATGTCCTTCTAAGCCAGTCTTCTGGGAAGATTCCAGTGGTATATATTTTGTTAAATAATATTGTTAACGTCTGAAGATTTAAAAACATTATACAAGATGGAAAAATGCTATAACTTTAGGAAGATAAAAGACATTTTGAGAAACTAGAAACACAAGAAGATTATTGAACAGGTGAACAAGTCTAGGAACAAATATATAATATATTACTTAAGGAAAGAAGAATAAAGATAAGATTAGTAATGAAGAAAGACGAAACTAATTTAATATAATCTAAAATAAAGTATACATATTTTTTTATTACCTACCGATATGTAGTCGATCCTTGGATCATCGTCCAAAGTTCCATCAAAATCTGACCAACCGTTTTCAGTGATAATAATAGGAATGTCTGGGTAAGTTTTCTTAATCCATTTTAACATTTTGCGTATACCAAAAGGAGCTTTCTGTAAAATAAATTTTTTATTAATATGAGTTGTTCAACTGTTGTATTCTAAATCAAATAAATAATTTATAAATACAGAGTAATAAATTTTTGCGACAAACTACGTCATATCTGATATTATAGGAAAAAAAAGGAGGTATCTGTAAGCTTTACATTTAAAATTAAATACAAATATACAAGTTCTGAAGCTATTTTCTTGTGGCATTGAAAATTAATTACTATTTATAACTGGGAATAAGCCACAATTAAAGATAAAAATACGTTTATTGACGTTTCAATTTCCAATTCGGAAATCGTTCTCAAAATACAAACAGTAAATTTACTGTTTGTATTTTGAGAACGATTTCCGAATTGGAAATTGAAACGTCAATAAACGTATTTTTATTTTAATTGTGGCTTATTCCCAGTTATAAATAGTAATTAAATATACAAGGTCTACTATAACTCTGTATTGAATCAAAGATGTTTGTTAAATGTAACACCCTGTATTTTTATCCTGTCAAATTTTATAAAAGGAACTGATTTTCCAAATACTTCTTTAAATCTAATACATAATACTATATACATAAAAGTGTTTTTTGTACTTTATACTAGTATATTATATAACATTATATATTATATATTATACTTTATACTAGTATATTATATAATATATATGTACAGGGTGTTTCAAAAAGGTATGTCATAAATTAAATCACGTATTCCAGGGACAAAAATAAATTGATTGAATCCAACTTACCTTCGTACAAAAGTGTACACAAAAAAGTTACAGCCCTTTGATGTTACAAAATAAAAATTGTTTTTTTTGCATTATCTCCTAAATTACTTGACATTTTGTAATAAAAATGGATACGTTACTTTATCGTTCTGAAAGAGTTTTTCATACAAAAGAAAAACAACAAAATCTAAGCGCACAGAAAAATTTTAAGGGGGTCTGCAGCCCTAAAGCCCCCCAAACTTTGGAGTACGTTCAAATTAAATGAATTTTGTGACATCATTTGTTTAACATATTATTTCTAAAACTTTTTTGTCTTCTATCACTTTTTCAAAAAACTAGTTTTTTCCAAGTTTGCCATGAAATTACAATTAGTTTCTACGAATACAATAATTATAAACCGTTCCACGAGTAATAGTCAATAATTTGAAGCTATCATTATTTATTGTGCGAATAAGATATTGTGCGAATATTCAAAACTTTGGGTAAGTTGAATCAGATTAAATTATGATTTCAATAAACTATCGGGGATATCGTAGGTGAACGTCAAGGAAATAGTGCAGCAACGGCAAGGCGTTGTGCAGTAAAATACCTAAATCGGAATACACCCGATAGATGATTATTTCTGACCATTGATCGTCGTTTACGGAAAACGGGTACATTCCAACCGCAAGTTGATGACAATAGTGTTCGTCCAATAATGGATGCAACTGATGAAATTTTAGAAATCATTGAAGAAGTTCCTAGAACAAGTACAAGGGTAATAGTTGTTCAACTTAATGTTCCTCACGTAAAGCTTTTTAGGCGTTTGAAGAATCAGCTACTTAAACACTATCACTTAACAATGGTTCAAGAGTTAATGGTTGAAGATTATCCTAAAAGAATTTGATTTTGTGATTGATTGTTAATGGAAATGTTAATTTTATTGGAAATACTTTGTTTACCAACGAGGCTACCTTCAGTAGAAATGGAATAACAAACCATCATAACACGCACATTTGGACCGACAAAAATTCTCACGCCAAAAAAAACGACCCATCACTAACTTTCAAAGTTATTGTTTGGACAGGAATTGTAAATAACAATCTGATAGGCCCAGTATTTCTTCCCAACAATTTAAATGTTGATAATTATTTGTAGTTCTTGGCAAACGATTTACAAGAGTATTTGGAAGAAGTGAATGTTGCAATAAGGCAAAATATGTGGTTTCTAGAGGATGGCGCTCCATCGCATTACAGTAATGAAGTACGGGCATACCTTTGCAGACAGTATCCTGGTGGGTGGATTGGAAGGGATCATGACGCACCTATTTCTTAGCCACCCAGATGTCCAGGTCTTAACCCCATGGACTTTCTCTTTTTGGGGTTTAGGAAAGAAAGCGCATTCTGTAACAATAGACGACGAACAACAATTAAGGGTTAGAATAATTGGAGCTACAAATCAATTTCGTCAGAAAAATATGATTTATCAGCGCATTCGGTTTTCCTTATAAAAACTATAACGAATGTGTATTGAAGAAAATGGGGTCATTTTGAACATTTATTGTAATATCATATTTATAGAGGTTATAGACATTTTGCGTACTTGTTAATTCATTTAAGCCATTTATTTAGTTGCACGTAATTTTTTAAAGGTTAATGAAAATGGCCGTAACTCAATACAAACTGTTTTGTGAAAAATGTGATAAAACGCAAAAAATTTTTATAAATAAAGTAGAAAACTGATGATGCCACAAAATTTGATTTGAACGTACTCAAAAGTTTGGAGCGACTTACGATTGCACACCACCCCTATTAAAATTTTTCTGTGCTATTAGATTCTGTTGTTTCTTTTGTATGAAAAATGCTTTCAGTACAAGGAAGTAACGTATCCATTTTTAATACAAAATGTGAAGTAGTTTAGGTGATAATGCAAAAAAAAACAATTTTTATTTTGTAACTTCAAAGGGCTGTAACTTTTTTTGTGTACACTTTTGTACTAAGGTAAGTTGGATTCAATCAATTTACCTATCCTACATAGAAAAAGTCCCTTGACGAAAAAGAAGAAGTAGTTCGAGAATATTATTATGTAATAGAAAAAAATCTTTGCACAATTATTTTTTGCTATGCTCATTCACATAAAGCTATTAATTCAGAATCATTTGCTGTAAGTTGTTGGTGTCGCTAGATGAGGTATTGGTACATTTGGTGTGTCGAAAGAAATTTCTGAATAAATCCATAAATCCACAAGGAATCTACTTTCCTGTAGTTGTCTGTATACCATATATTAAAAAATGTATTAAAAATCCTTTGTAAAAGGTATATGTTAAGTAACCCAAACGGGCTAAGTTAAACATACAAAACGTTTTCGGAATCCATATTCCATCATCAGTGTCTAAGAGTACATGAATGTAGCCACTAAATAAATGGGTAAAAACCCATTAACAAATAATTGGTTACATTTGGTTTACAAAACTTCTTATGATGACTTAAGATGTTAAAGTTACCGTTGGATTAGGTAACATGGCGACATATGACTCCACGTTGAAGTTGCTAGTCTTGAGACGGTGTGTCTACGAAGACTGTACGAGTTGCTCCCATACATATAGGTTCTATACATATGGGTTTTTACCCATATATTTAGTGGCTACATTCATGTACCCTTAGACACTGATAATGGAATATGGATTCCTAAAACGTTTTGTATGTTTTACTTAGCCTGTTTGGGTTCTTAATATATACCTTTTACAAAGGATTTTTAATAAATCCAGAAATAATATTTTGTTCTTTTGCAATTTTTCGTATACTATTATGAGCGTGCCCAGTAACGGCAAGTAAAACGTTAATTTGGTTTCATCTTTTTTAACTGTTTTTGGTGTGTCATATAACACTAAGACTTTGCGATAGACTCTATCCATACAATTTTAAAGTGCTCTCTTATTAGATTGCCGACAATCTGGATATCGTTTATGATAGACTCTGTCTGTAGGTAAATAGTTTTTGTTACATTTACATAATATGTAAATAATTGTGTAGTTTGTTAATTTCCACTTTTCTTTTGTTTACTCCTTCTTATTTACTATTACTCTTCTGACTTTATTAGACGTTTTGATTTTTATTTAGCAAATCGTTTTCAAAATACAAAATAGTTACGGTATTCTGAGAACGATTTCCGAAGTGAAAATCGAAGCGCAAAATAAACTTCATTTTAAGTTAACATTGTTGCTTCTTTCCCAAAAAATAATAAATTGCATAAGATGCTACAAGAAAATATCTTCAGAAATTATTTCTCTTAATTATCCGTTTAGTTTTTTCTACTGTGTAGTTTCTTATGCCTTTCCTTCTTGCCTTTGTGATCATCTATTTTATTTAGTTTTTTTTGGATTATATTTTTATTCTCTTTCATCTGTTTTCTTAGTTGTCTAAGGGTTTCGTAGACTGACTTAATTTTTCATCATTTTTGTTTGTCGGGCAGTATTTAGTTTGAATCTGTTGTAATATCTTGGCTATTATTTTATAATTTTATACAATAAAAGATTTTTTGATATAAAAATCTGTGTACAATAATTGTAAAATTTATAACTGTTACGTCAATATACTACAGAAATACAATTAAAAATTCGTTCAACATTAGAACTAGAAATTATTTAAGAACAAGTCACAAATTTTCCCTTGCAGCTGTCTTAGACAAAATAAAAAATTTTAATCTACCGTTTGAATTGAAAACTTAAAATATGCTAGTGTTCGCAGAAATAAGAGTCCCAAATAAAATGGCCGATCTGTGTATTCAAATACTTACATTAAGCCAATCAGCAGCGCCTTGTGTCCAGCTTTCGTCAGCCCATGTTTTTACTTCAGCATCTGCGTCATAACCCATTCCATCTTTGTCGTCTGTTTTGTCTGTAACGTAAAATGATGAGTATTGGTTTAATCCCAAGAAGTCGATTGTTCCTCTGATGGTATTTTTTTCTTCAGTTGTGAACTCAGGAAGACGAGAATTTGGGAAACCTTGACTCTTGCTACGTCGAGCGACTGAAGACTTGACCACATCTGGATAATCTCCGTAAAATATTGGGTTTGCATATATACCATACTAAAAATACATAATTTAATTATTTTGTTATAATTTAATTAGTAATTAATATACAGCGATCATTTATACTTTTTCATTGATATTTAGCCCTTAATGTACAGCGTATTTCAAAATTATGGAATAAATTCATTATTTCAGAAACAGACCATTTTTAAAAAATCTTAAAACACCTCATATATTAATATATATATATATATATATATATATATATATATATATATATATATATATATATATATATATAGAAAAGAAATTTAATCTTTGCAGATAAGTTAAATAGTAAACTCTTAAATATTGGGGAAATCTGCAAAAAAAACTCTAATGTGTATCAATTATTTCACCTAACGTTTTCGCCAAAGAGAATTTGGCTTCTTCAGGGCTGAAAGAGAATAAATTATAATTAGCTACCATATATTATCTAATAAAAAACATTTACCTTACCGTGAAATTTAAGAAATGTCAAATTATGATGTTAAAAAACTTTAGCTAGTAACAACATAGTGGTGTTTTTTTTGTTACTATGTGCAAAAAAGTTTATTTGTTAACGTTGGAAATGTATGGTAGCTTTGAACTTAAAACGCAAAGGTTTACCCAAGGACAATCGAAAAGCCCAATGTAACTACATTTAAAGGAAGTAATTCTTTGAATTGTCGGCAATACCTAAATTTTTAATTGTTGTAAAGTTTGAATGTGAGCTTCTGTTTTATAGAACGCAAGCGCCGAAAACAATTACAAGTAGTTCTTTTGATATCATTGTCGTTAAGGTTCATTGGTAAAACCGATGAAGTTAGATCCCAGTCTGGGGAGATATTAGTATAGAATTTTCTTAATTGAAATTCTTTGTTTTAATTAGTATATTGTTCATGTATTATTGTAATAATATCTTATTGAGATGAATCTAAGAAAAGCAAGGGAATGTTATCTTTTTTTGTTAATGAAAATTATTATTAAAGTAGGTTAGTTGTTAATAGATATATCAGTCAAGTTGGTTATCTGTGATGTTGTATTGTTCTTGGTATCTGATTTAAGTAAGAAGTGGTATATATCGCTTAGATTCTTAATGTCACTCTTAACATTGATGGAAAAATCGTTAAGGAAAATATAAGACATTTCAATGAACTCTCTTTTAGATTTATTGTTCTCACGGTGGAGAATTGTAGTGTTCGTATAGTCCATGTGATGACCAGTGGAATGGACATGTTTGGCTAATGCACAGCGGTCAGGGTGAAGTCGAGAATCACTTTTGTGTAGTGTAATACGTGATTTCAATAATTGAGATGTTTGGCCGATGTAGGAATTGTTGCAAGAGAGGCATGGAATGTTGTAGACAATATTACTAAGCCTATCTATGGTAGTCTTATCTTTTACCTTCGAATAAAGATTATTAATTGTTAGGGCTGATCTACAAGCCACATTAAGTTTTATGTTATTATTATTATTAGAAAAGCTATTTTCAAAACTTTTTAGAATCCTTGTTAACCCCGGAGTGATATCTCTGAAATAGGGTAATGAAAAATATTTATTGATACGAGTATCCGAGACTCTGGACTATGTCCATTCCACTGGTCATCACATGGACTATACGAACAATACAATTCTCCACCGTGAGAACAATAAATCTAAAAGAGAGTTCATTGAAATGTCTTATATTTTCCTTAACGATTTTTCCATCAATGTTAAGAGTGACATTAAGAATCTAAGCGATATATACCACTTCTTACTTAAATCAGATACCAAGAACAATACAACATCACAGATAACCAACTTGACTGATATATCTATTAACAACTAACCTACTTTAATAATAATTTTCATTAACAAAAAAAGATAACATTCCCTTGCTTTTCTTAGATACATCTCAATAAGATAATATTACAATAATACATGAACAATATACTAATTAAAACAAAGAATTTCAATTAAGAAAATTCTAAACTAATATCTCCCCAGACTGGGATCTAACTTCATCGGTTTTACCAATGAACCTTAACGACAATGATATCAAAAGAACTACTTGTAATTGTTTCGGCGCTTGCGTTCTATAAAACAGAAGCTCACATTCAAACTTTACAACAATTAAAAATTTAGTTATTGCCGACAATTCAAAGAATTACTTCCTTTAAATGTAGTTACATTGGGCTTTTCGATTGTCCTTGGGTAAACCTTTACGTTTTAAGTTCAAAGCTACCATATATTTCCAACGTTAACAAATAAACTTTTTTGCACCTAGTAACAAAAAAAACACCACTATGTTGTTACTAGCTAAAGTTTTTTAACATCATAACTTGACATTTCTAAAATTTCACGGTAAGGTAAATGTTTTTTATTAGATAATATATGGTAGCTAATTATAATTTATTCTCTTTCAGCCCTGAAGAAGCCAAATTCTCTTTGGCGAAAACGTTAGGTGAAATAATTGATACACATTAGAGTTTTTTTGCAGATTTCCCCAATATTTAAGAGTTTACTATATATATATATATATATATATATATAATATATATATATATATATATATATATATATATATATATATAGTTGTGAGTTTCTTGGACCGTATTATATTTAATATATAGGTAATTAGTTTAGGTTCAATAAAGATATATTATATTTGGAACTAGATTTTATTTTCCATAACAATCAACGTTTCCGTAACAACCTATTAAATAAATATTTCACAAAACTAAAAACATAAACTCCAAAACTTAAAAAATCACATGTTGTTTACGAGATACTATGTATTAACTATGAAGGTGTCTATATAGGTCAAACCAGTCAACTGCTTCAATCCAGATTTCGTTCGCACAAATATGACAAGAACAACGTCACTGAGCTTATAAAACATGAAAGTGAGAAGAAGCATAAATTTGATTTTGAAAACATAAAAATTTTAAAAACAGAACAAAATAAAAAGAAGAGAGAGATATACGAATCAAAAGAAATAAAAAGAAATATCAACGACAAAAAAGATACACAAAACCTTAATAAAATATATTTTAATCTAATTTAAATAATAATAATAAACATCATAAAAACCTCTTAAAGTCATAACATATATCCACTTTACCTTTTTCGAAAACATCAATGATACGCCCATATAAAAATAATTATATACTAATGACAGTAAACCATGAGATATCAGATATCAACTTTTATTTGTCAGTTCGTTAATGTCTGTGTCACGTTTTACGTTTTGGTAAGTCATATATATATGAACTTTGAAAATAAGGCTATTATCGAGCACAAGTTAATTAAATCAAGCCCAAGTACTTTCGCTTAAAAAAGCATCTTCAGGGGCATTTCGTCAAAATAAGAACTATCCGGCAAGCGTAGGATGTGGAAACATTAAAACTAACATAAATTATACAAAACACTACACTAAAACGAGGACAAACAGTTTAAAATTACTTCTACGCTACATTCTCTGTCAGTTTCTGGAGGGATAATGATCTAAGCGGAAATCATATATATATACATATATATATATATATATATATATATATATATATATATATATACATATTTTACAATATCTGTTTGTCCTTATACATATACATTTTAGAATCTTGACAAAGGCAAGGGTTTCCTGCCGAACCGTTGATTGTTATGGAGAATAAAATCTAGTTCCACATATAATATATCTTTATTTAACCTAAACCCAAGAAACACTAATTTTATATTATATATATATATATATATATATATATATATATATATATATATATATATATATATATACATTACATAGCTACAAAAGTGTATTATTGGCAGATACCTTTATTTAACAAGTACTAAGAATAATTTCTGGTGCAGACATAGAATTATTTAGTGAAATTGTAAGCATTTTATTGCCTTTCGATGAGGCCACAAAAATCTCAGCTTCCTAGTATGTCACTGCTAGCTTTAAATTCCCCCTTTTGTCCTTTATCAAGAGGTAATTAAATTACCTCTTCACAAAACACATTCAGATACGTCAGGTAGTTCCTTGCCGAAATTGGAAAACTTTTTTTCTTCCTACTGTTTCCAGACTGAGGAGGCCAAAGTGGGTTCAAAATCAAATCCTCTCTAGTCTACACACGACCTGTAGTTCGTAAAAAGTGGTTCCAGTTCAGATTTGCTGGAAAAACAAACTGTCTTTACCTTCAACAGCATTTGCTGCCGAGTGAGCCATTTGTATTCTGGTAACAGAGCAGAACGTATATGCCATATTTGGTTTTTATAGCCGAAAAATAGCTGTACATAATACAAAAAAGTACTGGCCAACATTCATAATACCAACTTTAATTTCATATAATGCAAACTATTTTTTTACTTTTTTTTTCTTAAACTATCACTTTTACTTATCATATTATATTGACGCCAAATTATATTTAATTGTAAATAAATGTAATCAATAAAATAAAACTGTATCGCATGCATTCCATCTCTGTTATTTATCTATCTTACTGCTGTTTTCTTGTTTATAATGCAACTTTTAGCCCCATATATCATAATACTTCGCAATAATGTTTTATTAATCTGTGTTTTTGTCTTCATATTTAGTTGTCTATCCCACCATACTGAGTTAAGTTGTCGGTTTGCTGTTCTTCCTAATCTTTGCGTAATTTCTTCCTCTGCTGTTGCCTTTTTCGTGATTATAAACCCCAAGTATTTGAATTTATCCTTTCCTTTGTTTGTTACGTTGTCATCAATCTGTAGATCTTCTATGTCTTCTTCTCTTGTAGATAGATACTCTGTTTTTGCGAGGTTAATATCTAGGGCAGCTTTGTTATATTCTTCTTGCAGTTTCTTTATCCTGTAGCTAAGGTCGTCTTGATCTTTTGCAATCAATACTTATCGTCTGCAAAGCTTAACGTATATAGGTATTCGTTCCGTACCGGTACTCCCATGCCTTCGCATCTTCTTTTTCATGTAGTCAAGGCTTTCTCTAAGTATATTTTGAATAGGGTTGGAGATGTGAAACAACCCTGTAAGAGCCCTTTTGTTGTGGTGAAGTCTCTTATGATTCTTGTTCCCACTTTATTGGACACTTTATTTTCTTTATACAGTGCTTTTGTAGCTTCTATGAGTTCCGTCAGTATTTCTAATTTATATGTTCCTATATATGATATCTATAATCTTCCTATTGATGATATAACGCTTATTCCTCTGTAGTTTTTGCATCATTTTCTTCTTTCTTAAATATAGATGTCATATATGCTGGAGCTATTCTCCATTTATGGCTTTCTAAAATATCCATTGTATCATCCGGTGTATTTTTTTGCCGTATTTTATAAGCTTAGGTGAGATGCCTCCAGGTCCCAGTGCTTTCTTATGTTTGATTGCTTTTATGACTGTTCTTATTTCTCTATCTGTTATTTCTATTTCTTATTGTAGGAATCTGCTTCGTCTTCGCCGGTTTTCTTTTCCAATGAATTGTGGTCTTTGTTATGTTAACAGTTCTATGTAATAGTCCTTTCATCCTTGGTCCTCTCTTTTTTTCAATTTAATTTTTTCTTTTGAGTTCTGTTTCAATCCTACTAGTATTTTGTATGACTCCGAAGTTCTTAAAACATATTACATACATAGGAGATACCTACAAGAACTTCAATTAATTATCTTGGTATCTTGGTAAATATTGCAAATTTTTGCGCAATGTAAATGTAACATTGTAACCTATTGGGTATTGGTTATTGAATAAAAAAACAACAAATGTTAAACCGTAAGTAAAAAAAAATCGGTATAACCGAAACCTGGTGTTTTGTCAACAGCCGTCATCCCTAATTTTAACCGAAATAGTGTAGCAGTTTATTAATATTTTCAGTGTAATTTTTGTAATTATTCAGACCGTACAGTTTTTTGATCATTTATATTTCATTTCCTAACCGACATCCTAAATCCTATGGTATTTACTTAATATTTAATATTTGAAGTTCTAGAAACACTTTTTTCTAAGTATTTATATCATGCATTTTTCCTTCGCTAGTTTTTTTCTTTCCATACATTTGATATATTTTAACCAAAATCCCTTGGCTGTTCTTTAAATTGTCAGTGTTAATCACTTTTATCTGAAATACATTTGTTTCTTCATTAGTTTTTTTATATACTTGGTATACATCATACGCAAGGATAAATTATTATTATTTATACTTACAGTAAATTGTAACAAACGTTCAGAAGCGTCACTATCTGTTGTTGCGTTATAGGGTTCCCACCAAGCTGAATCAATGACAATACCGACTTTTCCTAAAAGTTAAGATTAAGTTATATAAAGATATTACACTTAATATATAACTGCTACATTTAATAGAAACTAAACAAAACATAAATAAAAAATATTGCATATGTATTTGTGACTTTCCGATTTCCACTTCGAAAATAGTTATCTTTTAGAGATACCTCAAAAAAAATCTTTTAATAGTTTAATTGTATCACACATACTCTTAATCTTCTAAAGCTCTGGAGGGATTAGGAAATGCCGAAAGGTCTTAATCCCAATGAAAGAAAAATCCAAATCTGCAACCTCCACGTGGTAGAAGATGGGCAACATCTATCTATAGATGGCCAATGCAGATAGGGACCGAGTGATTGCCGGTATAAGCAATCTCTCACTTACTGACCAACGGCTACGGGCGGATGAGTTGGTAAGTGATAGGGCACTCTTTTGTCCTGGAGTTGAGAAATCGACTACAAAGGCGGATGAACCAAAGAAGTGGTCAACGGCAGAAGGATGTAGAAGGCAACGAGAAACCACTACATTAAAGATCTTTAAATAGATATCTCTTGTCAATTATCATGGCTATTATAAATGACAATTTCATAACTACTGATCATGGACATCGGATACCAAGATCCGGCAGTGGAGGCAATTCTCAGTTAGACCGCGGGACCTTCCAGATCGCCAACATGCAAAAACCACGCGTCAGGCACAAAAATATAAACGGATGTGAAGTCTATATAAAGCAAAGAAGATCCACAATGTAATACATTGATGAGGCGATGAGATGAGGCGACTTAAAGTTATTATAATGAGACTAAGCGAGACCAGGTGGCCTAGATCTGGCGAAATCGAAGTCGACGGTGCCAAAATATACTACTCAGGAAATAAAGATATTCACCAGTATAATGGCATCGCGATAGTGGTTGATCGCAGTTTTTGCCAAGCTGTAACTTGTTTTGTTCCTATATCGGATAGAGTGTTAATGATCACAGTCCAAACAGCGCATAGAACTCTTAATATCATACAGGTGTACGCCCCCACTGCAGATAAAGATAAAAATGAAATAGAATAGTTTTACAATGACATTAAAAAAGCACTATACAGTATCCATAATAGAGATACAACAATAATAATGGAGGATTTTAATGCCAAATTAGGAAAAGGTAAAATCCAAAATATCATTGGTGAATTCGGACTAGGAACGAAAGAGGGGAAAGATTGACTAAATTCTGTCAAGAGTTTGAAATGATAGCGACAAATACAATTTTTCAGTTACCACCACGTAGATTATATACATAGAAATCACCTATGGATAGCAAAGAAACAATTATCAGAAACCAGATAGTATATATCCTTATCAATCAGAGATACCGTAACTCCATCAAGTCGGCAAAGACATATCCAGGAACAGATGTGTCATCAGACCACAATCCAGTAATCGTAAGATTCGAAATCCACTTAAATAAAATAAAAAATCAACAAAAGAGGCAACAAATAAGCACTCTGCTAAAACACCCGAATAAAAAGGAGAACTAACGTTAAACATTAACGAGAAGTTAAGCAAAACAATAATCAATGATAATGAAGATTCCAACGGAAAATGGAAAACATTTAAGAACACATTAATGATGCTAATTAAAGATACGCTGAATAGTCAACAAATCGATGAAACTAAGACTCCATGGATGACAGATGAGATCCGGCAATTAATGGACAAAAGAAGATCATACAAAAACAAAAATGTAAACGAATACAAAGCCACACACAAGAAGATCAGGAATAAAAATATGGGCAGCTAAAGAAAAGTGGTCCAAAGACAAATGTTTAGTAGAGAGAAGAACTCCAGAGAAATCATGATAGTTTTGAATTGCACAAAAAGAATTAAAAATTAGCAGGTGTAAGACGGTCCAACAATATTAACACCCTGGTTGATATGAATGGTAAAATAATATCTGATATCAAAGGCAAAGTAAACAGATGGAGATAATACGTCCAAGAATTGTTTGAGGACGACAGGACACAACAAGATAGCATGAACGATTGCGAGGAATATGATATAGGTCCGAATATAACTAAGAATGAAATAATACATGCAATAAAGCTGGAAAAATCTAATAAAACTCCGGAGCCTGACACAATTTCAACTGAAATAATTAAATTATAAACCCCTCTGTGGCTCAGTGGTAAGAGCGCCTACCTTTGAACCTAAATTATTAAAAATTAATGAATGAAAATAATTTCTACCCTTGTGCGATCGGTACTCACCGGAGGGACCGGCAAACTATGAAAAGGAGGATAGGCAACCTATGTTACTGACCTGTGTATTGCAGAGGATGACCTGTGTATTGCCTAATACACAGGTCATCCTCTTAAACATGACTTTAACACCATCGGTGATTTCACATCGATTAGAACCCAAATTTTAAATCCCAACACCTAGATTGCTGTTATTATTTTTTAAAATCATCAAAAAAATTTTTGAATCTTTTGGCTGTAGTAATACTAGGTATAACTAATATAGTTCCATGTTACATTGACATTTTGTTTTTGACACCGTTTATAGGTATATTCTAAATCAGTTTCCAGCTGTTCTCCGTGCGTAGAGGTTTACTTCCCGGCTCTGGAACTCAATTCAACAATGTATGTTACCTGAAGTCATATTTAATTTAATACTGTTTTTTAACAACAAGATGTATAATCTTTTATAACTATAATATGTATTTTAAAGGATTTTTACCCATGTATTTTGGTGGCTCAGGCATTTTAACCTAGTAAGTATAGCAATTTTTGCTTTTTAACCATAGTCAAAATTTCATAACCACGTTTGTTTTAACTAAATGGTTTATACTTATTTTAGGCGATTTTAAACCTGATGATGGACTGTTTAGTCCGAAAACGTTTGTTTTTTTTGATGTAGCCCTTTTAAGGGTTTTTTAAATAAATATACCCACTTACGTAGACTAACCTCTTTTTTGTGATACGTGGTATACAGCCAGCTACAGGAATTGTTTTCCTTGTGGATTTTAAACAAAAATTTCTCCACCCAGATGAGATTCGCACTCACGACCTTTAGGTTTAAAGGTAGACGCTCTTACCACTGAGCCACAGAGGGGGTTGTGTACATCTTTTAAACATAGGAAATATAACGAAATATGACTTTGAAATTTATTAAAGGTCTGCTTGCCATTATGTTAAATTCTGTACTGAATTTAGTACTCAAAAGATTGTATCTACTAATTAGATGATCGCGCCGATTTTATTAGTAATAAAAATTAGACCATGTTCTTATTTTTTGTACCTAATAAAAATGGTAAACTATTACTTATATATTAAGTGAGGTTATTTTTAACTGGTCGTAACAATTTTTTAAACAAATTATTATTCATTCGTAAAAAGTTTTTATATGCCAAAGGGTTCTGTACCAATAATTTTTCATTCAACATGTTACGTCCCTCCACACATATTCTTATTTTTATTAATATTTTTTTCATTATTTTATTTTTATATTTAATTCTTTAATTAAAGTGTGTGTATGTCTTATAATCGTAAATTAATAAGGCTCTGTACAGTCCACCCCCCTAATAGACTTAAGAGAAAGCTACCATAGTACACGCACCTCAACTTCAGTCAATCTTGTATAAATCAGTCAAACGAGTCAGAACGAGTGTCTTTTATAGAATACATTTGTACACAACATTATATAATATTCCTTTGTATACGTTTTTTTTTAAGGATTGTATGTTTTTTCTTTTCTTAAGTTTTATTTCTACAATTAAAGCTTCCTAAGTCATAAAACTTCAGGGATTAGCGACCCTGCCCACGCTAGCTCATGATATTCCACCATCTCACACCGTGGAATCTCATGTCCCAGAACCTTTATCCTACACCCTCCATATTTATCCCTCCTAGTCCTCAACCCTGGTGAAGGGCAACAGCGATCACCAGTACCAACGCAAGGCGCAAAAGAAATTATCTTGGACCGGCTTGTTATTGGAATTCCACAGGCATGACTAGGGCAGTTTGAATGGCTGTGGTACTGCGGTGTTGAAAGTAACCGGATACTACAACACTACCTTTTCCCCAGGATAACTCATCTCATTATGGCAAAACAAAACAAAACTCAGATGGCCCTCAGTCCCGGGCAGGCCTTAGATGGTCAGAGGGTGCGAAGAATCTCCCGGTGCCAAATAGATGATATCCAACGAATTTCAACATGGAATGTTAATAGTCTTTACGAACCAGGAAAACTACACAACCTTATAAAGGAAATGAATCGGCTGAAAATAAATATAATGGGAGTCAGTGAAGTCCGATGGTCTGGATCTGGACAGTTTACGAAAGATAAGATTACTATGCATTACTCGTGTAGTGACCCAACAGATAGACATCACCGACATGGGGTGGCTATTGCTCTTGACAGGAAGACCAGTAAATCGGTGACAGATTTTGTTCCAATTTCCGAACGAGTCATGTTGATCAAAATGACAGGCAAACCAGTAAACATAAATGTGACACAAGCATATGCACCAACAGCAGATAAGTCAGAAGAAGAAATAACTAAGTTCTATAAAGATCTGAAAAAAACAATAAGACTAACAAAGAAAGAGGACATAAACATAATAATGGGCGACTTTACGCCAAGGTGGGTAAAGGAAGATATGAAGACATAATTGGAGAGTACGGCCTTGGAGTTAGAAATGAAAGAGGCGACCTGCTGTGTGAATTCTGCCAGGAGAACGGTTTTTGTTGTCATGAACACATGGTTTCAGCTCCCACCTCGTAAGTTATATACTTGGAGATCACCAGGAGACCGTCCAAATCGAATAATTAGAAACCAAATTGACTACGTTTTAATAAACAGAAGATTTCGTAACGCTATCAAAAGAATCGCAGCATATCCAGGTGCTGATATTGCATCCGATCATAATCCGCTAATAGCAGATGTGAGGTTAAAACTAGCAAAAATTAAGAGAACAAATACAAATACCAGCACACCTATAAATACAAGAGAAACTGATGAGAGACGAAAATCTGAAGAAGAGTTATGCGAATCAAATTAATGAAAGAATGCGAGTAATAGAACAAAATTATGATATCGAAGACATGGTCAATGATATTAAAGGAACGATTCTGGCAGTAAACAGGGAAGTTAAAACACAGATCAGAAAGATAAAGCATAATGTATGGATGACGGACGAAATTATGAATCTAATGGAAAAGCGAAGGCAACACAAACAACAACGTAATCAAGACAAATACAAACAGATACACAAAGAAATCCGTCAGAAAATTAAGAAAGCAAAGTACGTTGGATGGTGAAAAGGTGCAACGAAATAGAACAATTGCAGGAAAAAGGAGATAGTTTTGGACTACATAAGAAGTTCAAAGAAATATCGAATATACACAAAAGCCACCACAGAACAAGAATACGCAACGACTGAAACGAATACATAGAGTCAGAAGAAGAGATAGCAATGGCGTGGAAAGAATACGCAGAAAGCCTTTTTAATGACGAAAGACCAACACAACCAACGCTCAAACTTCCTTCCGAAAACTTATCAGGGCCATCAATAATGCGAATTGAAATAGAATATGCAGTTAGAACCACAAAAATGCATAAAGCAACAGGGCCAGATGAAATTAATATAGAAGCAATAAAACTACTAGACGAGGAGAATATCGAAATCTTGGTAAGGCTGTTCAATAGACTTTATGATACTGGTTACATTCCGCGAGAATGGCTGCAGTCATCCTTTGTGATGATCCCAAAAACAGCTAATGCCACAAAATGTCACTTGAGTCACTTGTTGAAACTCTTCCTTAGGATATTACACTCAAGAATGTATAAGATACTGGATAAGCTGGGTCGACAGAGTTAGAAATGAGGAGGTCCTTAGACGGCTGAACCAAACAACACAACTGGTCAATATAATAAAGAAACGCAAGCTGGAATACTTCGGTCATATTATGAGACACCCTGAAAAATATGATCTTTTACATCTGATCATTCAGGGAAAGATCCAAGGTAATCGTGGTCCTGGTAGAAGAAGAACATCATGGCTGAAAAATCTAAGGCAATGGTATGGAAAATCAACTACATCGTTATTTAGAGCTGCTGTCAATAAACTCACGATAGCGAATATGGTAGCCAACATGATATCCAACGATCGATAGCGGTCATGGAACTAGAAGAAGAAGAAGGAACAAGAGAGGCAATTTTATGTTTGAACACCTTAATACAAAACTGCTTAGATCAACGAAAACATGTCTACCTCACCGTCATCGACTACGAGAAGGCATTTGATAATGTTAAACATGATATCATGATGGAACTACTACATATGGCCAACATTGACCAGAAGGAGATCAGAATTATTCAGAATCTATACTGGAACCAAATGGCAAAGGTGAGGATTGATCAAGACCAATATACGGATGAATTTGAAATCCGGAAAGGTGTCCGCCAAGGCTGCATACTCTCTCCGATGCTTTTTAATTTATATGTTAAAAATATATTTGCGGAAGCATTAGTAGATACGGAATTAGGCATTAAGGTGAACGGCATACCAATTAGCAACCTACGCTATGCGGACGACACAGTGATTATAACTGATAATTTGGAAGATCAGCAGTTATTACTTGATAGGGTGAATAGCATAGGTAAAAAATATAGCCTCAAAATCAACATTTTGAAAACGAAATATATGGTCATTAGCAGAAACCCTCCAGAAAACCCGATATTATGCATAGGTGACAATCGTATAAATCGCGTGAAAACTTTTAAATACCTTGGCACCACAATCAATGACCAATCGGATCCACAACACGAGATAAAAACCCGAATACAAATGGCAAGACAAGCTTTTGTGAAATTCAGACCGCTCCTATGTAATCAACACCTAAACTTCGAAATACGCTACAGAATGGACAAGTGCTACATATGGTCCATCTTGCTTTATGGCATGGAAACGTGGACTTTGAAAAAAACATCTATCAACAAACTTAAAGCATTTGAAATGTGGTCATTGAGAAGAATGATGCGCATTACCTTGGGTGGATAGAGTTCGAAACGATGACGTCCTTAATAGAGCCGGCGTGGAAAGAGAACTCTTTGAATTAATTAAAAAACGCAAGATTGGTTACCTTGGGCACATATTGAGAGGAGCAAAATATGAAATACCACAGTTAATCCTACAAGGGAAGATCGAAGGTGGGAGAAGAGCCGGCCGCAAACAATTGTCCTGGTTAAGAAATATTAAAGAATGGACAGGAATACACAATACAGGTAAGCTGTGTCACGCCGCCAAGAACAGAATTCTAGTAATGAGATAGTCGCCTACGCACTTTGGTGTATGGCATGTTAAGAAGAACAAGTCATAAAACAAACTTCATTGTTCGGTTATCAATACAGAATTGGTAGAGCGCATACCTACATGCTAATTAAAATTCGGATAGTTGCAAACACAAACCCACCTCTTTAATACTAAATCGACTGGCGAAACTAACTAATATTTTTAGTGCCTACTGAAATCAGTAATAAAATTAGCTCAATGGCTAGCGAACCTTAAAGTATATTTTGAGAAATTGTAACATTTCCGAAGTGGAAACTGAAACATTAAATTAAACGTATTTTTAACAAAAATTGTGGCTATTTCCCTTTAAAGGTAGTAAATATTATATTAGTAAAATCTTTACCATTCTGTTTAAACCTAAACTCCTTATCGTATATGTGATATGCTGCAGCATGCGCCCTTAGAACATTATGGATGCACATATATTCTCCAATACCAGGAGATTTGGTAGAGGGCGCATAAACTCCCGTTCCGTAGCCATTTGTACAGGTTTGTTTTGGTTCATTAAAGGTCATCCAATGTTTTACATCGTCCCCAAAAAGTTCGAAACACAGCTTTGCATACTCTGAGTACCATGATACAATCTCTGGATTTGGCCAGCCACCAAGTTCTTCCAAAAACTGTGGTAAATCCCAATGAAAGAGAGTGACATATGGTTCGATGTTAGCAGCTTTTAAAGCTTTTATTAAATTCTTGTAATAGTCTACGCCTGCCTGGTTCACCTCAAGGTTTAAACCTGTTAAAAAAATAAAATAAAAAGTTTATTTAGAGAAAAACAGTAAGGTAAGAATAATTACTTTTAAAATATTTTGTGTTTTTATAACTATAACGTATTTGTTTAAAAATTATAACACAGCACACATTGTAAACTTAAGTAAGGGTATTCAAAATATGATTAATAAAATCTAATATCGATTTCTCACAATGGCGACATCGTTTTTCAAGATCTCACCCACTTTGTGACGAAGTAAAAAAAATACTAGATTCCCCAATAGATAAGGTGCGAAAATAATGGACCAATACCAAAGCAAGCAAAATATACAGAGGATACTGAGAATAATAAATTATGAAAAGTATTGTTGCAGTAAATAATGTATTTTGTTTTTATTTTAAATTACAGATTGTAAACAGGGTACATATAATAAAAAATACTACTTTATTTTTTTAACCCTGCATCACTCGCAGTATGAGCATTTCTCTCACGCCTCAATTAAATATGCACATTATAAAACGGTAAATTATTTGCACTCTTCGCTACACGTCTAGCTAACTTTAAAAGTGTCTTGACCGATAAGCTTAATCTTGTTCAATGTTTAGTGTAGACTGGTAATAGATATAGTATACTTGTTAGTCGTCTGCAGACCCGTGTGAGATAGATAAATAAATATTAAATAAGAATTACTCAGAATTAATTTAATTTAACTATCCAGACGACCGGTTTCGCTTTCTACAATATGGAAAGCATCTTCAGATCTCAAAACAAAGTTAAATAAATGCTGAAATAATATTAGGGTCAATTATAATTACTCATATTAGGGTCTTGTCTAATAAAGATATATAGATAATAAACAAAGATAGATGATATAAATTACAGTAATTATGCCAATATTCCATGTCTGTGGTTTTTCAAAATAAATAAAAAGTTTTAGCAGACAAGGTAAGACCCACAAATTTGGTATAAAATAGTCTATTAAATTGTAATAAATTAATAAACCAACAAATAAATAAAATATTACTTACATGCCGATACTCTAATAACTGATGGTTGGAAGAACATGGTTCAAACTATCCTGTATTGTTGAATGGAGAACTTAAGTCAGCTATTGTAATTGTTTGACAATAAACGGAAAGTTCTTGAGGAGATGGATTTTATACAATGAAGTAGAGATAGGTGTAATGTGATTGTTGGTTAGATGAAAGTGATGTTCTATACTATTGAATTATTTAAAAGTTATTTATATTTATTCAAGAGATATATTTACAAAATGTGTGTTATTTATTTAGATTTTTATTTTATGAAGGTGACAGTTGTATGACAATGAATGAGATTAGATGTACAAATTGTGTGGGTGTGCAATTCTTTCAACTTGTAATTATCAAATTTCTTTAGTAAAGTTCTATAGATTCAGTAAATTAGTACTGTAAAGTGATACTAGTAGGAAAGTTTTGGGGAAGTTCTGATTTTTTCATTCCATATGTGTTTGGGGGTGCTAAATCTGAATCTGAGGTTTGCGAACAAAATTTCGTGACGCAACATTTAAAAAACCAGAAGAAATCTGTTTTTTTTTGCTTTTTTCCGGTTTTTTGCTTAAAACTCGAAATCTGTTAACTTTTAATAAATGGTCTGTTTACAGTAATTAAAGTACTGTACAAATGTCACTATTTTGGTTATTGTACAGACGAACCGTTTGGTCTCAAGTGCAAGTTGAAAATTGGCAATTGGTACCGGTGTGACTGCAAAACCAACTTTTTAGATTTGTATTAACGATACAAAATATGTCATCGACGGGGGTTTTTTGTTACACCGGGTAAAATGGCGCTAAGGTCAGATATATGCAGACATATGCAGCAGTTATGTATCATATGTCAAATTAAATTACAAATCAAGAGCTATTGTCGTTTTTAATGGCTACCCTGACGAGGCTTGTGGTAGCATCAAGCGTTTAGAACGATTGAAAAGTGCACAAAGAAAACAATCTGCCGCAATATCATTTACAGAAATGATGGTGCCCACTGTGTCGCACGGTAGTTTTCTTGCAAACCCAAAAAACAAGAGCCGGTTTATATCTATGTTAATGGAGAAACTTCATGATGCAAAAATTCATTTAAAGCAAGCTGTGGAAGATGCTGATATCCTAATTATCACAACAGCTCTTGAGATGACCCCTTCAAATAAACATGTGAGAGTGGTGGAGGAAGATATCGACCTACTGGTCATTTTGATTGGCCTTTGAAGCCCTGATATACATAATGTATTTATTTTGAAGCCAAAAATATGAAAGGTTTTTTAATACGTATCTTCATCACTCAAAAATAAGACCAACATTTCCTCATTGCCCCCAACTGAAGCCGCTGCACGAGAACATTTACTGAGAGTTTACTATCAGGTGCAGCAGTGGTTATCCGGTCAAGCCACACCTAACGAGCAACAAAAAGACCCAAGTGAATGGAGATGGTAAAAAACTAGTAGTGGTTTTGTGCCAGCACCAACTACTTTGGACCCTGCACCAAACTCAATAGTCGGTACATTTCATGTAAATGTGAAAAGGGCTGTCAACGCAATTGTGGATGCAGGAAGGAGGGACTCCATTGTTCCCCAATATGTGCATCATGCGAAGGACTGTGTAACAATGTTGAGCCCCCAGAAGACAGCTTTTACATAGACGTAGAAAAAACTGAAGAAAAAGAGAGAGGTATGTTGGATCTGACAAGTTATTTTGTAGTTATTCATCTCTCCTTGATATATGATATGTGTCTGTCCTCTTTTTCTTTTCCAGGAGAACGACTCCCGACGCTGACGATGGAGCAATCAGACCCTAAGCCAGGACCCGATGCCATCGAAGAACCTCAGTACGATGCGGAAGGTATGAAGGTATGTTTTATACTTGTGCGGAAAACCAGGTGACATTTATCAAATGACAGCATCCATAAAAATTAAATATTGAAATGTAAAAAGTGGGTTTTGCATAAATTGCTAAAAATTTACAATTTTCAACTCGTACTAGAAGCCGAACGATTCGTCTGAAAAAAAAACTAAATACTGGTATTTGTAGAAAATTTCAAGTACTTTAATTTCTGTAAACAGACCCTTTACCAAAAGTTAATAGTTTTCGAGGTTTAAGCAAAAAAACCCGAAAAAAGAAGAAAAAAACGGTTTATTCTGTTTTTTTTTAATGTTGCGTCACGATAATTTTGTCCGCAAACCTCAGATTCGGATTAAGCACCCCAAAAAACATATGGAATGAAAAAATTAGAACTACCCCAAAACGTTTTCTAGCAAAAATACAATTTGACAAACTGAATTATATTGGCATAAATGGCAAATTATTGCAAAGTCAAGTATATAAAGTTATTAAAGTTAAAACAATTAAGGACAATTTGAAACACAGAGAAAACACTTTATTAAATTTAAAAAGGGGAAGGACTTGAATGCACTACATCTCAGACTTGGAGACAAAGAGTTTTTTATGTTATCTATTAGATTTTAGAGGTAAAGTTGACAAATGTAGGTTAAGGTGTGACAGTTTTTCTTCTATTTCTAAATACTGTAAATTAAGTTATCCAGTTTTATGAAATAAGCTGATATTAATGAATGTCTCTAATTTTTTTTTAAATTTATATATCAAAAGTAAGTTGATGTGTTTAATATTGGCATACTTTAACAATGATTAAATAATTAAATTTAAATGTAACAATATGAATAATTAAAATACATCTTTTATTATAACTAACTCAATTTAGTCAAAATTACAGAACAAACTTCAGTGATTATTTGGTAATTAAATATGTACATTTGTAATCAAAATGTATTCGCTTCGCGCGTGAACATGGTAGAAGTACATTGAAACGATGCCAGCGTGCGTAGCTGCGAAATATGGCAAAATTGGACCTATCTTTTTACGCATAAATTTTATCAAAAATGTGTGCAAATACATGTTGCGTATTTAATTGTGCTAATAATAGCAAAAATAGTGAGTGTAATTTTTATAGGTTCCCAAATATTACATATAAATTAGAGAAAAGAAAAAGATGGATTCGTGCTATTAATATGAAAAAGTAAATATCACATAATTTTATTTTTATGCAATTGAAATAGGAAAAATTTAAATAATTTACCTTGAATGATATTTCATAAGGCTTCAAGCTAACTGCAGATGACTTTAGTTTTTATATAATAACTTTAACTATTATTGTTTTTAATTATATACTCTTTTGCGTGAAAAACTTGATTTGCCAGAACTAGATTTTTCCCTTTCTTTTCCGTTTGGGGTTGAAAAGATATATTATGATGAATTTTGAAAAACCAATTTTTAATACTACATTTATTTTGTACAGAAACTGAAAAAATATAGTTAAGAAACTAATTATTAATAATTGTAAATTTCGCATGTATTTAACAATGTTAAGCATATGTCATAAGTTTAACCTGAAAATTGAAAGGTCCAAAACTGTCAGATGAAGGCGGTAGGTATCGCGTCAGTCACTCTCGGAGCGACTAACAAAATTACAAAATTTATTTGAAAATTATTTTGGTGTGAGTTATCTGTCATGGTGTGTATAAATATTTTTAAATATTTTATTCCAGTTTATTATTGAAAAGTATTTATACACACCATGACAGATAACTCACATCAACAATAATTTTCAAATAAAATTTGTAATTTTGAAATAACTCAATGGTATAGTATAATGGGATAATACATCACTTTCATTTAACAAATAATCACATAACAAGTATCTCTACTTTATTGGATAAAATCTATCTCCTCAAGAACTTTCCGTTTATTGTCAAATAATTACAATAGCAGACTTAAGTTCTCCATTCAACAATACAGGATAGTTTGAACCATGTTCTTCCAACCATCAATTAATAAAGTACCGGCATGTAAGTACTGTTTTATTTATTTGTTTATTTATTAATCTATTACAATTTAATAGACTATTTTATGCCAATTTGTGGGTCTGATAAAACTTTTTATTCATTTTGAAAAACCACAGACATGTAACATTGGCATAATTACTGTAATTTATATCATCTATCTTTGTTTTTCTTTATTAGACAACACCCTAATATGGGTTTATTATTTCAGCATTTATTTAACTTTGTTTTAAAAACTGAAAATGCTTTGCACATTGTAGAAAGCGAAACCGGTCGTCTGGATAGTTAAATTAAATTGATTGTGAGTAAGTCTTATTACTATTTCTTTACTTATTTGAAATGGACTCACACAAGCAACACGTTTCATGACCCGTGTGAGAGTTTATTTCATTGATAAAAATATTCAAAGAAAAGGGATGATGGCTAATATACTAGTAAAAGAAGTAATAAAAGGCATGAAGCACTTAGCTTCTTAGGCATGCCCACAAAAGAAGTTAGGGTTGGTAAGAATCAGTCTGAATAGCACATGTTACCAAGTAGTACGTAGTAGTAGTATGAAGGGGACTTTCATCAGATAAGTTTAAAGTTAATAGAGGTCTTAGCCAAGGAGGTGCGGTATTTACGGTACTTTTTAATTTGGTATTGGAAAAATTATTCAGAAAAATCCAAGTTAAAATGATCAGATCCATCTTTAACAATGAAAATCAATATCTGTCATGCTCTGATAATCTTGCTATTTTAACAAAAACAAGAAAATAATTAAAAAATGTTTTAAAAGGATTAGAAAGAAAAGCAGAATATTTTGATATACAAATTGACCAGAAAAGTCAAAGTACATCTACTTCTTCTTCTTCTTCCTTCTTTTATGTAGGCTTTAAAGCCTGTTTCTTATTTAATATTAGCCTCCTAAATTGTTTAAATTATCGCACCATCTTCTTCTTGGTCTGCCAAAACTTCGTCCATTTGGTGCTTTATCTCGTACTATTCATACTATGCTATTCTCTGCTATTGTGCTAATGTGTTCGTTCCACTCCTATTTCCGTTTTATTTCCCATCCATTTATGTCTTCTATATTGCATGCTCTTCTTATGGTTTCGCTTCTCTTCCTATCCAACAGACTTTTACCTGATATTCGTTGGAGTATTTTCATCTCTGTTGTTTCTAGTAGTCGTCTCGTTTTAGATGTGTCAGGTCTTGCTGGTTTATAGATTCTTGTTTTTGTGTCTTTTCTTAGGTGTTTGTTCTTCCAAATTTTGTCCATTAAGAGATCCTGCCGCTTTACTTTCTTTTTTGATTTATTTTCGTACTTCTTCTTCAACATCTCCGTAACTAGTTATATCTATACTCAGATATCTAAACCTTGATTCCTGCTTTATTATTTTCTTATTAATTTTGATTTTACATCGGAGTGGATATTTAGATATTGTCATACAATATCTATATATAGATATTGTATGACATAGAAATTGTAAATTGACATTGTATATTGTAAACATAGAAAAATTTATAATATAAATATATTGCTGTTAACTGTGACTTTATTCAGTTCATTAAGTTTCGTAATGCATTTAATACTAATAAGTTAACATATATAATATAAAAAATAACTTACCTAAAGGCAAGAGTCTTGGCCAGGAAATTGAGAATCGATAATGTGTAACTTTCAATTCCTTTAAAATCCTTATATCCTCTTCCCACTGATGGTAGGAATCGCAGGTAACATCACCACTGTCATTATGATAAATGAAATTTGGAATGGTGTGAGCTACTCTGTCCCAATTTCCTTCACCTTTGCCATCTTCATTCCAGGCACCTACAAAGAAATATTTTATTTTGTTGTGAAAGTGTATCTTACATAAGCAAACCAGATATAAAATTTCAAGACATACTTTTGTCAGAAGGCGAGGTTTATCATGTTTCTTATTTTTTATTATTTTGATATTCTTTATACAATAGATATATTATTATTTTAACCGATATATCGAGTTGCGAATCAAACAGTACTAAATACCATAAATAGAGCGAACTTATAACAACGATTAAGAAAAGAAAAACCTCGTACCTAGGTCACATAACGAGAGATAACAAATATAGACTGCTATAAATACTAAATTGAAGGGAAGATAGAAGGCCGAAGAGGAGTAGGTAGAAAAGCCATGTTAAGGCTTCGCAATATCAGAACTTAAACGGACATGAACTTTCAAAAATTACTAAGAGTAGGGCAGAATATAGAACATTTTGATGTAGTGATCGCAAACCTCCAGTAGTGGAGTGCACCAGACGAAGAACCGATATATGTATTGTATCAAAGAGTTGATTTTCCTTGTAAGATCTATTTAAGTAGTCGCCCATTATTTATGTGTCTTTAAAATACGCAAATTGTGTAGAACAGAAATCATATAAATATATCAAAGTATGTCAGAAATGTTTACATTTTGTGAACTGTCCGATATATTACATACTTAATATGTCTAGTGTAATCATTAATTTGTTGAAAGACCTTTTTACGGTTTATTTTTAAATTCCTGTTGGCGCAGATATTTTAGCTCCTGATGGTAACGGAGACCCTCGTACCTTAACATGGTGTATCTTGCACCACAGTCAATATCCAACTAGTGCCGCTAAGGACCGAGTAATTGTCGTAGGAAGGTAGCCATGCTACGTTCGCACGTAGCGTTTTCGAATTTACATGACCGTTTGCCGCCTTTGATAATTTTTTTGTTTTTATAAACACAACTAAAGATTTTTAAGTATAGATAAGTGTGGGTGGATTGTGCAATCAGCATCAATAATAATCAGGGGCAAATTGAGAACAGGTCTGTCTCTTGGTAAGTAGCAAGGGCAGAATATCTTAAGCCTTTAATAAAAGATTTGGTGTGAGTAGCCATTTTTGTTAATTTTTGTAAACTCTTGGGTAGCCAGCTTTAAAATCAAGCTGAATTTTGTACCTGGGACTGACTCAGGGTACAATAGGTTGCAGTGATTTTTGTTTGTTATAGATTGAACTTTATCATGCTATGAAACCAAACAAGTACTAAAAGTAAACCCAAACATGCTGGTAGAACGCAAAATGCAATTAAAGCTATATTGAAGACCCCGACAAAAGAATGATGTTTCGAGAGGCGAAAAAAGTATTTAAATTGAGCAGGTCTACAATAGCTAGGCACTTAAAGAAATACAAAAAAAGGGGAGCTGTTAAATTTTAATATTCTATAAACTATGCGATAAAACAAGTATTCAGCGATACTGAAGATCAAAGTTTTGTGACGTATATCCAAAATGTCGGTAAAATGTAATACAATCTGACAAAACAAGATTCAAAAATTTGGCTTTTAATTTCGCTAATGCTAATCAAAAAATACCAAAAAACATGCCTTAAGGAAAAATGGCTGGAGAAGAATAAATGTAAGCATTTTTTTAAAAGAGATTCTGACAAGATTTCGAAGGGACTATTTGTTTTTTTTTAAACATGAGTAAAGTTCATAAACGTTTTGGACCAATTCCTCGAAAGCGGATTTTTAACACTGACGAAACGGGAATGAGCACTGTCCATTTTTCCTTGAGTACATTACAAGGACAGCATGAATTTGGAGTGCCTCTCGGATATATTGGTGCTGCATCTGTAACTGCTTGGTCAACAAAGAAAACTTTTAAAATTTCTTAATTACTTTCTGACCTATGCTAGTTGCTCTAAGGAAAAAAGATGCTTACTTGTTCTGGACAATCATAAAACACGTCCTTCCTCCCCACAGCAGCCATATTCTTCAGCCGCTGTACCTTTCTATCTTCTCACCTCTTAAAATCTACTAAAATCAAAAGGTTGAAGCGTAGTTGATCAACAATACAGGGAAAATATTCGATAATTACACAATTTCTAAAACTCTTGAAACAGTAAACCCCGAGCAGTTACGTTCAGCATTATTACTTCTGTATTTCGTAAATATGGAATCTGTTTTAAGATGACAATTTCTTAGCTTCCTATGTCACTGATCGCTCTACAACCTCTTCCTTTCCATCTTTAGCAGACACCACATCAGAAGTAGGGTCAAGGAAAATAGTTAATTCTTTTACCTCTCCTATAGTGAACTGAGTACTGCTTCAGTAGTACTCACTACGCGTCTTTTTGTTTCAGTTGCGGGAACTTTTATACAAAGCATTCAGTTCCCGTTACTGCATCAGCTGCAACATGTAATACAACTTATTCTACCCAGTAAAATAAAGATCCTGAATTTCTATTAACTCGTACAGGAAAAAAAATATGTTAAAATATTTATAAAAACAACAAATAGAGGAAAAGTAACGAAGTATTTAACAGGAGCTCTCTTAAAATCATCAAGCCATAGCTACAAAAGCCAAAGATTAAAGAAAAGAAGGTCCGTCGGCAAGCAAAACTTGACTCATTTTCAGATACAGAAGACAATGAAGTATTATCAGTTAAATAGGTAAAGAAATAATAATAAGACTTACTCACAATCAATTTAATTTAACAATCAGACGACCGGTTTCGCTTTCTACAATTTGCAAAGCATCTTCAGGTCTAGATACAAAGTTAAACTAATGCTGCAATAAAATAAACCCAATTAGGGTGGTGTCTAATAAAGATAAAATAAACAAATAAGTTAGTTCATACAAATTATAGTAATTATGCCAATATTACATGTCTGTGGTTTTCAAAATGAATAAATTTGAATATATAAAAGGTATTAACAGACAAGGTAAGACCCACAATTGGTATAAAGTAGTAATATTATATTGTAATAAATTAATAAATGAGCAGATAAATAAAACAAAACAAACATTACTTACATGCCGGTACTCTATTAATTGATGGATGGTAGGTCATGGTTGCAAAAATCATGTATTGTTGATTGGAGAACTTTAATGTGCTATTGCAGTTGTTTTGACAATAAACGGGAAGTTCTTGAGGAGAACAGATTTGATCCAATGAATTAGAGATAGGTATATTGTAGTTGTTTGTCAAATGAAAGTGATGTTCTTTACTATTGTATTATTTAAATTATTTACACTTATATCAGAGATATATTTTTGGAATGTGTGTTATTTATTGAGTATTTATGTTATGAAGGAGACAGTTTTATGACAATGAATAAGAGTAGCTGTACCGATTGTGTGGTTGTGCAATTATTTTGACTTGTAATTATCAAGTCTATTGGCAAAATTAATCAAATATTGTTATTATTATACAATAATTGATTAATTTTGCCAATAGACTTGATAATTCATTGTCATAAAACTGTCTCTCTGGTCTTTCTCCTTCATAAAACATAAATACTCAATAAATAACACACATTCCAAAAATATATCTCTGATATAAGTGTAAATAATTTAAATAATACAATAGTAAAGAACATCACTTTCATTTGACAAACAACCACAATATACCTATCTCTAATTCATTGGATCAAATCTGTTCTCCTCAAGAACTTCCCGTTTATTGTCAAAACAACTGCAATAGCACATTAAAGTTCTCCAATCAACAATACATGATTTTTGCAACCATGACCTACCATCCATCAATTAATAGAGTACCGGCATGTAAGTAATGTTTGTTTTGTTTTATTTATCTGCTCATTTATTAATTTATTACAATATAATATTACTACTTTATACCAATTGTGGGTCTTGCCTTATCTGTTAATACCTTTTATATATTCAAATTTATTCATTTTGAAAATCACAGACATGTAATATTGGCATAATTACTATAATTTGTATGAACTAACTTATTTGTTTATTTTATCTTTAGTAGACACCACCCTAATTGGGTTTATTTTATTGCAGCATTAGTTTAACTTTGTATCTAGACCTGAAGATGCTTTGCAAATTGTAGAAAGCGAAACCGGTCGTCTGATTGTTAAATTAAATTGATTGTGAGTAAGTCTTATTATTATTTCTTTACCTATTTGATATGGACTCACACAAGCAACACATTCATGATTATCAGTTAACTTTGAAAAATTTAAGGCAAATATCGAGCACAATTTTAATAATCAAATCTTGCCCTTGAAGTACTTTCGCTTTCTACAGCATCATCATGGGCATTTCGTCAAATTTGGACTATCCAGCAAATTGCACCTACTCAGAAAAAGGAATCTAAATCTTTTGTATTTTAAAATGAAACAAATACGATGTTAATGTAGTGGATCAAATGGCATGCAAGTATTCAGTAAAGACATCGTCTAGGCGTTGGCCACTTCACACGTTTTACAATTTACTGAACTTAGCTGTAGTAGACAGAGTGGGACTAGAGTTGTAGTAAATCGAACTCAAATGAAATTAATAAAAAAAAGTTGTACTATCAAATCACAGTGCTCCGGCATCAAATAATCTGTGAAATGAACTGTAAATGTCTGTAAATAATGCACTTCCTTGCAATATTTTATATGTTCATTATGTAGGTAAGAGCTCTATCTAGTAATGTTTTATGTTAGTTTTTTACTTTGTTTTTTACCATAATTTATTATGAAATAACTATATGATATTTCGTTTTTAATTTCCTTTTAAATTTTCGACATACGGGTCAAAAATGACCCGTTCGTGGTTATAGAACTGACAGAAATGTCCGCGCTTCTAAAGATAAATGTTTTGGTTTTCAAGTAAATAATTTCATACCTTCTATTTGGTAGGCTGATGTTGCAGCTCCAAACGAAAATCCATCTGGAAATTTGGTGTTGTCATCCGCTATTCTAAAACAAAAATAGAGTTTAAACAATATTACTATTCCCTATACCTAAATTTAGTAATAGCAGCTAAAAAACTTGAAATATCAATACTTTCAAATAAAATATAAAAACTATTTAATTTATAATAATATTCCCAAGAGATTCTAACAAAAAAAAATAAAAGAGTTGATTTACAGAAAATGTAAGCAAACTTTAAAATTAAAAGTCTGTCGCTCTCTTTAACCACAATAAAATCTGTACTTGCGTATTAACCCTTTGGCAGGCTCAATAATGGTGGTCGACAGATTCCACACTATTCAACTGACTAACATGCTACAGGAATACCAGATAGTTGACAGTTTTGTTTATCTTGAGTCTAGGATAACTCACAGTGGTAACTGTGAAGCAGAAGTTCAGAAACGTATTGGTATGGCAAAAAAATGCGATGAATCGCCTAACTTAAGTTTAGAAAGACAGATCTATCTCCCTGAGGTGCCCTGAACCAAGGAAGAGGTCAACGGCAAAAGGATGTAGAAGACCAGAATAAACCACTACTTTAAAGATTCTTGTGGATATCTCTAGTACAGCTAACCATGACAGAGAAAGAAAGTATGTATACTTTTAATGATCATGGACTTCGGAATCCAAGATCCGGCAAGAGAGGAAGATAACACCTAGACCACGGAGCCTCTCAGGTCGTAAACCCACGATAATCCTCTGTCGTGGAAGTCCACAAAATGGCTACGTGGAACGTCACAACTATGTTTGAAGGCGTAAAATTACACAATATTCAGCTGGAAATGGCCAGACCAGGAAAAATTCCTATCCTAGGTATCTTTGAGACGAAATGGCTAGGGTCAAACATATTCGAAAGCAATAGATACATTATCTACTACGCGGGAAAGCCAAAAGGATCCAGACGTACCGGAGTCGCAATTATTGTTAAAGAAGAAATTCATGACTGTATTAGAAATTTCGTACCTTGCAATGAGCGCATAATTGATGATACAGCTGCAAAATTAATTAAGAATTATTAATATACTACTAGTCTACGTACCAACAGCTGACAAACTAGATAGAAATTGAGCAATTCTACAACCAAATCAAACAAATCTTCCGGAGCACAAAAAAACATGAAGCTACGATTATTATGGGAGACTTCAACGCAAAAGTTGGCGCCGAAATAATACAAGATATAAACGGAAAGTATGGACTTGGAGAAAGGAATGAAAAAAGGGGAGAAACTAATACAGTTAATACTGTTAAGAAGAGAATTACATTATAGCAAATACTTTGTTTCAACAACCTAAAAGACGACTATATACCCTGAAATCTCCAGCTGATTAAGAAGGAAAATTAGTCAAAAACCAAATCGACTGCATTATCATTAACAGAAGGTTTAGACATTATTACATCTGCAAAAACATTCACAGACGCAGCAACTAATTATATTCTGCTCTGTGCTGGATTCAAACTAAAATTAAAAATAATAAAAACCCCGGTAGCTCAAAAAAAACATAATAATTGACTCCTAAGAAATGCCGTTATAGCAGATAAGTTCGAAAATAAGACAAGTCATGAAATTAAAAACAGCGAGAAAGATCTAAACAAGAAAATATCAGACAAGATATAAATGTAATGAATTCCCCCTTGCTTAAAATAGCAAACGAAGTTTTAAAATCAGAAAAAGAGTCAGTAAAGAAAAAGATTGGATGACCGATAACATACTACACCTTATTCAGCAAAGAAGAAATTGTAAACATAAAGATGAAACTCGAGATGGAGAAATAGATCGGCAAATAAGATACGAGGTTAAGCGAGCAAAAGAGGACTGGATGGAACAGATATGTCGTAAGATGGAATACCTACAAAGGAACCATGACGAGTTTAATATAGACAAAAAACTTAAAGACATTACTTACACTCAGAGAAAAATATACACAATACCCTGAAAAGTGTATTGTATGAGCAGGAATTGTAGAATATTATGTCATGGAATGATAATGATACAATAGTGTGTTTCAATACCATAGAAGGGCTACAAAACTTAATGAACAAAATAACGAAAACAAGTAGAACTTATAAACTGGATATAAACACCAGAAACCCAAGTTAATGATCATCGGCAAGGAAAATCTTACTGGAGCAAATCTGTATGTAAACCAAATGAGAATTAAATGTGTCTCATAGTACAACGATTTGGGAACTATAATAATGAGTCATGGAACAAAACCCAAGAGATTAAATGTCGCATCGGAAAAGCAAACAGTACATTCTTGACTATTAGCTCTGTGTTTAAGGACCATGACCTCACCCTAGAAACAAAAATAAAGCTCCTTAAATGTTACATGTACCCAGTTCTTCTGTACGGAGTAGAAACGTGGACATTGAAGACGGAAACTTAAAATCAAAACTTCAGGCTTTTGAGATATGGTTATACAGAAGAACCCTAAAGATACCTTGGGCAGATTAAGTCACCTAGAAGAAGTACTACGGAGGATGAACACAATCGCGGGTTTGGTCAACATCATGAAGGGTCGTAAGCTGCAGTACTTGGGACATATAATGAGGAATCAAGGCAGATATAAGCAACTCCAATGATTTTTACAAGGTAAAATTAAAGAAAACGGGCCCCAGGACGAAGAAGAATATTCTAGCTTGCTAACTTAGAGCATGGTATAGTAAAACAGCTATTCCGTATAGTAACCAACGAAGAATGCCTGCCAACGTCCGGAACGGACAGACACCCTAAGAATAAGAATGTCATTTGACTCTGTTTTATTAGTGGGTATTTTAATGGCGATGATTATTTAGCACTTCTCAAAAATAATGTCATACCAACTTTGCCAAATTGATATTATAATCCAGCAACCCCACAAGTCCCAGCAAGATGGAGCACCAGCCCAATACCAAATCAATATTCGGCATTGCCTCAACCGAATATTTTCAAATCGGTGGAGAAGGAGGCGAGGATTGATCAAATTGTCAGCACAATCTCCTGATCTGACACGATTAGATTTCTTATGGGGACGTGTGAAAAATATTGTATACAAAACTAAACTCCTCGATTTATTCGACTTAAAAGACTAATAACGCTTGCGATTAGATCGGTCACGCCTGAAATATTGAGTAACGTTAGAAGAAATTTTTAATTAAGATTAGGATATTGCCAAGATATTAGCGGCAAGCATTTTTTCATCGCACACATTCACATGAACGTGTGTTTTGGTTTTCTACATTATCAAAAAATAAACGGTATCACAAATTGGTTTTATAGTGTGTTGACGCAAATTTATAGCACAAATCTAAAAACGCCTATTATTTCCAAAACAGTTAAAGGTAGATATAGGACATGGTACGTGAAAAATATCTGGAATATTCTGAAAAATATAAAAATTGGATAATATAGAGTATTGTATTTAAAATAGGAAAGTTGTAATTGACAACTGTTACATGACACACACCCTGTATAAAAAGTATTTATTGCAAATTATGCTTTACTAAAAATACCAGTCGACATGTCCATGCGTATTTTTAAAATCGCCCCCATTTGATAATTGTCGAATTTATTCCATTTGGCTGTTCCACCCCGTATTTATCGTCAAGACGCTATTTACTAAATACGAAGAATTAATGATTTGGAAGTTCTTGAAATAAATGGGAGAGGAAGACCAACTACAACATTGCTTGCAAAAATAGTATTTTATCAGGATACATTTAACGATGTGTTAGCCCATTAAATAGCGTCACCGGACGCTATTTAGATATACCTAAATGTATCTAAATAATTTGCAAAATTTAATATATTCTAATATTTATTGACAATTAAAACTTAAACTAAAAAATTGTTATTTTTACCAAAAACATTAGGATTTATTTCTAACAAATATTTGACAGATTTTCGATTTTAAAAACGATAACATTGATAATCGAAACCGTCCTAAGAGTACAGATAAGGGTGATATAGGGCTGCATGAATTAAAAAAGAGGTTAAATTTAATGGACTAACAACAATCATTATTTAAAAAAGTTTTAAATTATAAGATGTCATAAATTACTAATATACTTACGCGTTACTTAGCAGAAAAGTAAACACGACATATATCACGGGCATCATTTTGAAGCCTTTAAAATGATTTTAAATTCAAGACTTTATATAAATTTTCCAATCACTTTATCTAATGGTAATTATGTAATTGCAATTCACATGAGATTACAATACTATTTTTTAAAATGCTACTTTCAAAAACAGATATTTAAAAAAAATTGAAGTATTATCGTACTGATAAAAGTTATAAACACTTATTTTATGGTATTATGCTATTATTTAAAGCAAATAATAAATATATATTTTATTAAATCTACAAAGCTATTAACACATTTAAATTATATTATATTAATCATCTACTACCGATGGAAATATAAAATAATCGTTTAGACCTAAAAGGGTACAAGAGAGGCATTATTTGCGTTGACGGTACTCCTGCAGAAATGTCGGAAATATAACAAGAGTGCATATGTATGCTTCATAGACTTTAGGAAGGCCTTTGACCGAGTGCAGCATATGAAGTTAATAGATAAATTAAAAAACATCAGTTTAGACAAAAAATACATTGAGTTTATTAAGGCTATATACTGGAACCAGAAAGCAGTAGTAAAGGTGAACGATATAGAAACAAATAATATACCGATTGCGAGAGGGGTTAGGCAAGGATGCGTCTTGTCTCCGACGCTTTTCAACGTGTACTCACAGGTCATATTCAGAAAAGCCTTATGGGAAAGAAAAGAGGGAATAAGAATTGGTGGAGAAATCACAAACACCATGAGATTTGCAGATGACACGGTAATTATGGCTGAGAGTATAGAAAATCTACAAACTTTACTAGATGCAATAAATAGTGAATGCATTCAAATGGGACTTGAGATCAACACAGATAAGACCAAATTTATGATAGTATCAAGGAGTCCAATAAATAATGAACAACTAACTCTTGGTGGACAGCAAATAGAGAGAGTGACAAAATATAAATATCTGGGAGCTTACATCAACACAGAATTAGATCCAGACCAAGAGATCCGGGTACGAATAGAAATGGCAAAGGCAGCGTTCTTAAAATTCAAACAATTGTTCTGTGACAAAAATCTGAATATTGCGCTGAGACTGAGGTTTGTTGAATGTTACGTCTGGTCGCAATTATTGTACATGGTAGAAACATGGACACTAAAAGCGCAAATAGTTAAAAAGATTGAAGCCTTTGAACTTTGGATATACCGGAGAATGTTGAGAATCCCATGGACTGCCAGGGTCACCAATGAGGAAGTGCTGAGAAGAATGAGTCGAGTTAAAAAATTGTTGAGAACGACAAAAGTACGCAAGACTGCATACCTTGGACACATACTATGAAATAATAAATATAGTCTTCTGCAGGTCATCATGCAGGGTAGAGTCGATGGCAAAAAGGGAATAGGTAGAAAGAGGAAGTCATGGCTGCGACATATTCGAGACTGGACAAACATGACTGTAGACGAATTATTCCACGTTGCAAAAGACAGAGAAGCTTTTAAAAATGTGGTCGCCAACCTCCGTTAATGGGGACGGCATACGAAGAAGAAGAAGACCTAAAAGACCACAACATAAGTTGCTTGTACTGGACATAAAAGTAAAAAGCTCAACCGAATCAAAATGTAGGAGAGAACCACAAAAAATCAAATGATGGATGTTAAAAGATGAGAAAGAAAGTCTATTTAGGGCAAAAATAGTAGAAAAATGTGTTGAAACATGAAATAAAGTCCAAATACAATTTGAAGAAATATGGCCAGTATCATTATAGGTATTTCAATTAAAATACTTGGAAAAACGCCAGGAAAGAACTTTATGAATAAGGAGATCTGGTAGTGGTATAACGAAGTTAAGACCAACAGTGACTAAACAGTGGCAAGAAAATAATGTCGAACACAAATCTTCAAAACTATAGTCGCCACAAAGGAAGCAAAGGTGGCAGTAGCAAATGCTAAAGCAGAATCGTATAATCTATTATATAAAAATAAATCACAAAATGTGTTGGTAGCGCATAACTTAACACCGCATGGACCAATTATTTTTTTAAAATGTTTCTTAAAGTCTAAGGATAGTATTTACGACGAGAAAAATTCGAATAATTTCCGGGAAACCCTAAAACAGTCCCTTGCTTTTTCCCATACAAATATTTTCTAACTAAATGCAGAGTCAATTTGAATTTTATTGCTATTCAATAAAGTTTATATTAAATTACAAGCACTCACTGTTGTCTAAACAATGTAGGTGTGTTTCTAACGTCGAAGAGTCAATTTGCACTTTATTGTCGCTGCACAAAGTTTAAAATAAATTAAATGTATGTGTGTGCGCGTGTTTGCGTTTGAGGATCTAATGCGTTCACAAAATAGTGATAATATCGTGAACCCGGCCAAATTGGAAAGTCAAAAAATATGCGATTGGCCTAGCACTATTCTTTCTCTTGTTTTAGTTTCGGAACGCGACATAAATTGCATCAGTTTTCACGTCCTTTTATGTGTCAAACAAACTGCGTTAAAAAGCGTTTATGACCTTTAATAATTAATTTATTAATTATTTAATATACTCTATACACATACAACATTGTTTTGGCTTAAATGACTTAAATCCTAGTCATATAAAATTAAAAAAAAATTAAAAAAAAAAACTAAAACGTAGCGTTATATCCTATTTGATTATATTCTCTTTCAAAAACAAAGTAGAGATTTCACAGACAACTTCAACCTGTCAATTTGCCGGTGTACATTAGTGTATAACACGTATTGTTTTTCTTGGATTTTATGTTACCTTATCTACTCAGTTTTCTTTCGTCATATTGATAAATGAAACAAATTCTCCAGTTTTCTTAGATTTAATTTTAATTTATTGTTTTATGTCGTGTTTTGTGCACAGTGTTTTAATACATGTGATTAATAAATATTAAGTATATTCGATATGCCTACCATAAGACGAAGTTATTTAGGTAGAAGAATCCAAAATGCTACAAACGAAACTAATTAGCGATCTAATCATACTGCACAAGAACGTGATGACCGAAATGAACGTGAACGAATTCGTATATCACGAACGCAGGAAAGGAGAGCGAGAGATTCAACTTATAATCGCGCAAGTTTGAATCGAGCTGCTTTCAATTACGATTCGTCAATTGACTACAGTAACTAGCAATGTGTTACTATTGGATCTATGAACTTGGTTTAATCTCACTTTAAGATCTAGGTGAGGAACTAGGCACAGCTAGCCTTCACGCGATTTAATAAAGTCCAAATAATTCTAAAAGGAATCGTTCTGATTTTAAATACTACATCTGGTATTTTTGTTAACGGCTTAGCTCAGCTAATCAATGACGAAGTTTCCCACCAAACATTGACTCGATCGATCATAAGCACCGTCAAATGCCTGCCTCAATACCTACGCCCAAACTAAAATCGCCTTAAACATACACAAAAACTACATACCTTGCAAAGGCACGTAGTCTAAAATCAAAACTTTACAACCCTATCCTTAATCTTCTTCTTCCTTACCCTTCCCCTTTACAGTGTTCGGAGGTCGCTGTTCCTTACTTTTCGTCGCCGCTCATTTCTGGCTCTCGGTTTTTTTTTTCGCCTAAACCTTTCTCTCTCAAGTCTTCTACCATGCAGTCCCTTCTTCTTCTGCTTGGTTTTTCTCTACATCTTCTTCTATTAACTTGTAGCAGCTCTATCCTTCGTCCCACGTAGTTTTTACTCCTACCTCTGACATGACCACATCATTGCAGTTTTGTTAATGAATCTTTTTTACGACTTAAGTCTTCCAACCCTTTTCCTAATTAAGTTGTTCCTGATCTTGTCACTTCTAGTCTTACCCTACATCCACTGTACCATTTTTATTTCAGTTACCTCTACCTTTTTTTCCTAAATCTTCTTTATAAGCTACATTTTACACATTGTACGATTCGGAGCACCGAAAGTGACCCGCTCTTTCACTTCCAGTTAAAACAACCAGTGTGTATATTGATAACTTCTCGATCCAGTGTCCAATTTTCCGTTACGTAAAAGCCAAGGTATTTAAATTCTCCTACTCGTCATAGACTCTTTTTAAGCAATTCTATGTCCCCACACATTTCGCTTCTACCCAACCACATATACTCTTTTATCGACCTGCTAATCTTGAGTCCTTTCTCTTTAATAGCTCTTCTCTAACACTTCAACTTCTCCTCCAACATTTTTTTGCTCTCTTTCACTTGGTTCTTTGATCTCTTCTCTAATCTTGAATACTTTGCATACTTCGTTAAAAGACCTAAGTACCTAAGAGTCCTAGACCTAAGCGTCTCCCCCAGGTCTTTTTTTGTTCATTCCGTATACTCGCTACTGCTTTCCTGGGTTCTTTATTTGATTAAATTGAGCGTTCACCTATATTAATGAATACTCGGGACAAATGAGATGATCGTAAGCCTACCGACTGGTTGTAAATCCCCTATTTGACGAATTTAACAACTATTTGTATGAGCACTCAGTTTAGAGCCATACATCTTGTAACATCAAGTTGTTTATGTATTGTGCCATATGTTCAATATTGTATTTTAAAGGGACGCCTGATTTAAGGTGTGAAAATTTATAGTTGGTGGTAATTCTCTGTGATTTGTGTAGTGGCTATCAATGATGGGCTTTAGTGTGTATTTTGATGTATGGCGTGTCTTTGTAGTGTAAATTTAGGATTTTTTGTGTTGTATGTCGTATCAGCGTTTTGAATGTCAGGTGGTGTGTAATTGTTTTGAATTTTAGAACTGAAATGGTTCAGGTTGTGACCTGGGGGATGCTGATTGTTGTGTTCTGTAATAGTTTGTTGTTAGGCGTCATAGAAATAGCGTTACCTTGAATTGTGAGGCATATTTCAACTAAACTGAGTTTTTAATTAGAAGGGGACTTTTTTGAGTTTTACACTTGTGAGGTATGTTATTTTGTTTGGTTCTTATCATCTTTGCCTTTTTTCTTTTTTTATGTTATTAAGTCATCCTGTCTCACTTTTCTCCAAAGCCATTCCAAATATACGTCCAAACGTCCTATATGGATTCTCCTATGTGGTTTAATTTTTTGTTTGATTTTTTCTTTAAGAATGTATTTTCAATAGGTATGTAGTGTGCAAACTAAATCAGTCTTTTTCCCATTTCATTTTTGTTACTGACTCCCTACTTGTACTCCTATGACCTGTTTCTTGCCATTTCTGATTCACACTTTGTCATTAAAATTACCAATTAAATACTCGAAGATACTTCTATTGTTATTTACTGATACAGTTATGTTACTGTATAGTTCCTCTATTTCTTTCTTAATCAGTGTGAGTAAATGTAGGAGCTTATACTTGTATACTTTGTATGTTGTATTTCTTTGATAGTTGAAAGGTTAAGTTAGCCACTCTATCCGAGATACTAGTTATTTCCACTACTTTTCGTTTCAATTTTTTATTAGGAATCCAATACCTCCTGTTCTATCCATTGATATTCCTCGGTAGTAGAATGTGTATTTGATGCTAATTCCAACAGTCTACAATTTGTACAATAGATTTGATAGCAAGCGGCAGCTATATATCGCTATATATAAAACGTTTTGGTTTTATTTAAGTAGCAGTTAATATTCAGCAGATCCTTAGCACTCTTTCCCCATAGTACATTATATTATTTCTGGGGATTCCGCAACTGATGTCTTTGTGGACGTCGGAGGTCGAATTCGTTGGCCGAGCTGGCTGACTTTTTAGATCAGCTGTGAACCAATTGTCACTAGTTAGGCATTTATCGGAGATTTTAATGGTTTGCCAGATTTGCTATTAAAATCATACACACCAGAATTTGCAAGAAATGCGAAAAACATGTTGGTAAAATGCAAATTGGATTCCGCCATTCCATAGGCACACGTGAAGCACTTTTTACTTTACAAGTCCTACTTTAGAGATGTCGCGATGTTAGTTGTGATGTCTATATTTGTTTTATTGACTTCGCCAAGGCATTTGACCGTTGTCAGCACTAAAAAATTGTCGCTGCCCTACAAAAAGTAGGATTGGATGAGAAGAGCATTCGGATCATCATGAATTTATACTGGAACCAGCGTGATTAAGTCAAGGTCGAAGACCAGCTGACCAACCAAGTAAAGATCATGCGAGGAGTAAGACAATAGTGTGCTCTCGCAACATATACTGTAAGGAAATTTTTCTGAAGCCCTTACAAACCTAGAGATGGTAATCCAAGTGAACGGTAAATACATCAATAATATTTGCTGCGCCGATGACACTGTGTTACTAGCAACCAGCCTAAATAATCTACAAGCCGTACTAGACCGAGTGAGAACTAAGTAAGAGTAACATACGGATTATACCTTAACATTAGGAAAACTAAATTTATGGTTGTCAGCCGTGCAAATTTAGATTCCGGAGCACTAATGGCAGGTAGCGAAGAGATCCAGAGAGTTGACTGATTTACTTACCTCGGAACTACCCTTAACTCACAATGGAACTACGCTCAAGAGATTAGATCCAGAATTGAAATGGCACTGTCTACATTTATCAAGTTGAGATTCTTGCTGTGCTGCGGTGATCTTAGTTTGGGAACCAAGATGCGGATATTAGGGTGCTACATTATTCCAGTGTTACTATATAGAGTTAAAGCCTGAACACTGACGCAAGCCACAGAAAAGCGGATTGAAGCTTTCAAGATATGGATCTACAGGAGGATACTAAAAATATCGTATGTGGACCATGTCACCAACATTAAAGTCCTAGAGCACATGAAAAAAGAAAAATAAGTGCTTAATTTAGTAAAACAACGTACGCTTAAGTAGCTCGGGCACGTGATGCGGAACGAAGAAAAATATCGAATTCTTTAAATCGTTATGCAGGGTAAAGTATTTGACAGGAGAGGACCGGGACGCTAGCGTATCTCATGGTTTTTCACAATTTCCCCTTCATCCTTCGCCGTTAGGTAAATCATGGTTTGATTTACCTAACGGCTTGGAGATCTTCCCCTAGGTTTCTTTTCTTCAACTCAACCCTCGACTATCAGTTTTTCCATCGTACTTGTTCTTCTAGCAATGTGTCCAAAATACTGCAAATATCTCTATTGTATTTGTTTCAGCAATCTCTCTTTTACTTTAAATTATTCTAATATTATTACGTTAGTGCGATGATCAGTCCAGAATATTCTTAACATGCTGCGGTATACCCACATTTTTATCCACATTCTTTAAGGTCCACGTTTCGGGAGCATATGTGGCTATGGGAAAATGAGTGCCTTTACCAGCCTTAGTTTTCTGTGTATTGTTATGCTAGAATTTTTCCAAACGGTTGCTAGTTTCACTAGCCATAGTCAACCTTCTACGTATCTCTTTGTCACACCCTTTGTCATTTGTTATTAGGGACCCCAGGTATATGAAACTGTTTACTACTTCAAAGCCCCCAATTTTTTTACTGCATTGAAGATTATTCCGAGCTCTGTCTATTATCATGATCTTTGTCTTACTCCTAACTAGTTTTAGTCCATATTTTTTGCTTTTCTCCTCCAGACATCTTATTTGCCGCAATTATTAAAGTGTCATCAGCATATCTCATCTCAAGTTACTGATTTTTTGACCTCCTACCCTTCCATCCGTCTAGTACCTTTCGCATAATGTGTTCGCTGTAGATATTAAATATAGTTGGCGAGATTATGCATCTCTGCCTGACACCTGCCTATATTCTGAAATGTTCGGAATTGGTGTTGTTTATTTTTACTGTGCACTTATTATTTTCAAACAGACATCTAATTAGTTCAATTAAGTGATGGGGTGTTCCAATTTCTGCTAGTATGGACCATAGCTATTTGACTTTATCGAAGACTTTTGTATAATCCACAAAGCACATAAGCATAGGAGTATTATATTCACGAGTTTTTTCCAATACCTATAACAACGTTAAATCTCCAGATATTTATATGTGCGTATAAAGAAAAAAAATTATTCGATTTTAAATATCATTTAATAAATACAAATACAAAGTCTAATACTATAATACGTTATAAAAATATAATGTAAAATATTTATATAATTTTTAAGGTTACCTTACGAATATTCCTAGTAACACAACTTAGTAGTTTTGTTCTTTAGGAATCTGTTAGGTTCGTAAGGCTGTAAAAAAACACCTCACTATTGACTAGCAGAAATAAAGGAGAAGTCACAGATAGGCTAATCCAGATGGGTTTCTAATGTTCTTCCAACATCAAACCGATAATTTAAATGGTACTGTTATTGCAATCAGTTACTAAGTATTGAATATTATTTACTTAATAAAAGGAAACACATCTTTTAAATAATAAATAAAAAGGCGTATGATTTCGTTGCATAACGCCCTACTATATGTATACCTTTAGACAGTTAATAATTAACTTTTTGGTATGGTTGATCTTCTCTTGTAACACTTTCTCGATTTTGAAAAATGCTTTCAATTTCCTTCAGCGATTTACCTGATGTTTCTGGCACCATTAGATAAATATAAAGAATAGCAGTTGCAACAACAACAGCAAATATCCAAAATGAGTATTCATAACCAATATAAACTGAAAATTTTGGAAACACAAAAGTTACTATAAAACTCATAACAGTCATACAAAAAGCAATTAAAGGACTAAGAATAAATTTGAAGTTTGTAGGAAAAATTTCCCCGGCAATTATCCAAGATACTGGTCCCGCACCTAATTTGAAACTTAACATGAATAACATAACACTTGTTATCGGCAGCCAAAACAAAAATTCTATGTTGATATTTTGTTTTTGTAGGTAAAAATATATTCCAAGACTGACCAGTGATATAAGTTGGCAAAAGTATGAAACAATCAACAGGTTCTTTCTTCCCCAACTATCAACCAGTTTTGAAACAAATAGTTGTACTACAATTTGAAAAGCCCCCACTAACATTACTGATTTATCGGCTGGAATGGTCGACTCAGAAGCATAAAATATAGTTTGTTGATAAGCAAATATAGCATTACTGCCATTAAACTGTTGAAAGAACATTAGCATAAATGCAATTAAAAAGCTTTTCCCTACAGCTCTTGACCTACATAATTCATTTATTTTACCGTTATTCTTATCCTCATCTATAGAATTAATAATACTCTGTAACTCATCCTGTACATTACTGGTTTGCCTAGATAACATTAAAGAATGTTGAGCCTTTATTATTTTGTTTTGTTTAACGCAGTCATAAGGACTTTCTGGCATAAATATACCAAAACTTAAAAAAAATACAATAGATGGCAATAATGACCACAAAGCTAAGGTTCTTATAGTAACATAAGGACCTATCAAAAACATTAAATCTTGCGTTAACGTTAACATTAAAGGGAGAAACATACTTGTACGTCCCCTATGTGTAGCCACTGACATTTCTGCTACATATACTGGGACTAGCGAAAATACACAACCTGTTCCCATACCAAGCAAAAATCTTGCGATATAAAAATGGATAACTTTGTTGGCAAATATTAGTATAATATGAGAGATCATTTGAGGTATGGCAAATAACAATAACGTTTTCTTTTTTCCTATTTTATACGCTATGCATCCTGTCAACAATGGTCCAAAAATTGCACCCATACAGTGAAGAGCTGTAATCCAAGATATTTCTTTTATGGTGGCTGGTTTTGGAAGTGGATTGAATTCAGGATCAACTTGTCCCGCAAGCTTTGGAATACAAGGAGATGACCAGGCATAGCCTATACCTGCTAGCATTGACATCAAGTTTACTGAAAAATAGGTATTTTTGTTATACAGTCATAAAACTTTTAATTAAATTTTGGATGAAATTTACAAATATCATATAATTAAGAAAAAAGAAGTACTTGTCCACTAGTTTGGAAAAAATAAAATTAGGTTTCGATGGATTGGAGTCTATAAAAGAGGCTCTTAGAGAACTATTTTTTTTTTCTTGAGCTTTCAATTCGACCCTCCCGACGAAAACTGTTGTAACTCAAGATCGCTCATTCCGAGATAATTGCGTTTAAAAATAATTGTGAAAAGTGACGTTCTGTAATTTTTAAATTATCACTACTACGTTTTTAATTTTTTCACTTAGTAATAATTTGTGCAATCAGAATGGTTTTGAATGAGTTACTACAGTCAGAACCAATCTAACAAAAATGAGACAACTAAACAAACAAATCACTAAGAATATTAGAAAAGATATAAGAGACTACAACACCAGAGAGATATCAAAAGTCATAGAAGAGAACAAAAGTTTAAAAGTCTTCATAAGGAAACAGCAAATAGGAAAGAAAAATATTTACAAACTGAAAAACACAAAGGGCGAAATAATAACAGATAAACAGGAAATTCTACAAACTGTCGGACAATTTTACAGCGACCTCTACAGCAAAACAGAAGAAAATGTTCCAACTGACAACATACCAAGTGTTCTAAACCAGGGCTCGGAAGACATACCAGATGTTACTGTTGATGAAATCAAAAAAGCTCTCTTACAAATGAAAAATAATAAGTCACCTGGCGACGACGGGGTCGTTGCCGAAGCCATAAAATTAGGAGGCGAGAAACTGATACAAATGCTTTCCATACTTTTCACAGAATGCCTTGAAAGAGGAACAACACCATCACAATGGCAAAATGCAGTGATCATTCTAATGTTTAAGAAAGGAGATTTAACAAATCTCGTAAACTATAGACCAATCAGCCTCATCTCACACATATACAAGCTTTTTACAAAAGTCATAACAAACAGACTTTCGAACAAAATGGACTTTTACCAATCATGCGAACAGGCAGGATTCAGGTCAGGCTTCGGCACAAACGACCATCTACAAGTTATTAAAAGCCTCATCGAAAAATGTATAGAGTACAATAAACCCCTCGTCCTAATATTTGTGGATTATGAGAAAGCATTCGACACAGTAAACCACCAGAAAATGCTAGAAGCTTTAAAAGAGTGCCGAATAGATCACCGCTACACCACTGTCATCAAAAATATCTATGATAATGCCACGGCATGCGTCAGACTCCATGAAGATACACACAAGTTCAACATTCATCGTGGAGTTCGCCAGGGCGACACCATTTCACCAAAACTGTTTACAACATTATTGGAATACATGTGTAAGCGTGCAAACCTAGACGAAAAGGGCATAAACATAAATGGAGAGCAGCTTAGTCACCTCAGGTTCGCGGACGATATAGTCCTGATAACAGACCGCATAGATCATGCCATCGAAATGTGCGAAAGACTCTACCATGCCTCTACACAAGTGGGTTTAAAGATCAATAACTCAAAAACACAAGTGATGACAAACCTTGTTCTGAGTGAGAACATCAACATAGCTGGAACAAGTATAGAACAAACATCAGCATACAAATATCTGGGACACGAAATTCGCTTAAGTAGAGATAACCAGACCAATGAACTAATACGTAGAATAGGGTTGACATGGGCAGCTTATGGAAAGCTAAGAGATGTTTTCCAATCAGCTCTTCCCATCTGCTTGAAGAGAAAAGTCTTCGATCAATGTGTGCTGCCGGTTCTAACCTATGGTGCGGAGACGCTAACACTTACTAAGACGTCCGCAAACAAAATTCGAACAACACAGAGGGCAATGGAACGGTCCATGTTGGGATTAACCCTGAGAGACCGAATACCCAACACAGAATTGCGCCGTAGATCGGGAGTAACCGACGCAATCAAAAGAATATCAACCTTAAAATGGAACTGGGCAGGGCACGTCGCGAGAACGAAGGACGGCAGATGGACAAAACGCATTCTTGAGTGGAGACCCAGACAAGATGCCTTTAGGAATAGAGGACGACCACCAACAAGATGGACGGATGACCTGAAACGGACACATCAAAATTGGATGCAGGCGGCTCAGGACAGAAATTTGTGGGGTGAACTACGGGAGGCCTATGTTCAGCAGTGGACGAGTATGGGCTGAATGATGATGATGACTACAGTCTTCGTCGTTGACAGCTCCCTGGGAGGATGCACAATGGGTCAATTGTGGCCTAAGTGCTATGAAACTTAACTTGCCCTCCCTACTCTACAGAGCGAGATGGTTGACCAATCAGTATTTTAAACATAGGACTAAAAAGAAAGTTAAAAAACATACAAGTCGTACAACATTAATTTTAAGCCTTCTTAGTTCACATAATTCAATTGGATTTGTAGTAGCACAGAGTTAGAAAAATTGTATTGTTGGCCATGTCTTCTCTTTTCAAATAAACAGTCTGTGTGGAATAGAGACGGTTTTGCTGATTTTTTGAATGTTAATAGATCGTTGCATAAGCACGCAGATTCTGGAGAGCATTTAAAAAACCAATTAATGTTTAGAAATTTCAAACAAAATCAAAATACGATTGCCGATGCATTAAAAGAAAACGCTAGATTACGTAAACTAAATTTTAATGAAAATGTTCGACTTAACAGGATTTGTTTGCGGACAGTTATTGATGCAGTTTTGTACCCCAGCAAACAAGAGTTGTCTTTTAGGGGACATGAGAAAAACGACTCGAGTAACAGGGATAATTTCAAGGAGTTATTAAATCTGTTAATTGTTCAAAGCCCTATGGAAACTAAAAATCATTACGAAAAAATCAAAAATGTTTTTAGTGAAGAATCAAAAACAATTCAAAATAAATTAATTGAGTGCATTTCTGGTTACATAAATGATAATATTATAACTGAAATTAAAAACAGTCCATTTTTTTCCTCCAAATTGATGATACTACTGACATAACGCAGATGTCGCAGTCTTCAATAATATTAAGATGCGTAAATTCTCAAGGACTATTAATTGAAAGGTTTATGGGATTTTACGATGTAAGTGCCGGTAGAACAGCTGAGCATTTGTTCAGTATGGCTGCGACAGTTTTAGAGCCTTTGGAATACCGACATAAGCTTGTAGGACAGTGTTACGATGGAGCCAGTGTGATGTCAGGGCACTTAAATGGACTTCAACAAAAAATTAAATCACATGCCCCACAAGCAATTTTTGTGCATTGTCTAGCCCATCGACTTAATCTTGTTTTGCAACAGAGCTTTAAGAAAATATCAAAATGTCGAATTTTTTTGCAACTATTACCGGAATCCCATCGTTTTTTCATAGTTCAGCAAAACGATCGTACGCTCTTGCATCTACATCGACTAGACGTATGCCAACAATTACAGAGACAAGATGGTCGTCTAATTCAAAATTAATCAGTGTAATTATATTAAAGACTGGGAAAAATTAAAAGGGGTTTTTGATAATATAATGAATTCTGAAGAGTCAGACCGCAAATTAGTTCAGCTGGTTAAAGGGTTTTTAAGAGATTTATATGATTTTGAGTTCACATTTTTAGCAACAGTTTTTAGCGACATTTTGCATATAACAGATATTTTATATGATGTTCTTCAAAAAAATCCCTAGATATTAATTTTTGTTTAAACCAGATAAGAAGAACTCGTCAATTAATTAGTGATAAAAAAATGAGAATTTTTTAATTCTATTTTTGAAAAAGCAATCACAATGACGGTCATTAATACTTCCAAACGGTTATAGGTGTGATGATGGTATGAGCAAGAATGCAATTACTACTCAATACAAAGCATTATTTTTTGAAAGATATGATCATATTTTAAGGAAATGAATATACGTTTTCAAGATTGTGATAAATTAAAATTCGTAAGCTTAGCAGATACTACAAAATTTGAGTCATACAGTTAGACCTTCCCTTCCGACGATTTTCAAAATTTATTTGAGGTTTATGGTACACAGTTTACTAAACATCAAAGACTTAAAAGTGAGCTCTGCCTTCTTTATGCCGACAAAAATTACAAAGATGTGAATTTGCAAGAATTGGTTATAAAGTTACAACCAATTAAAGACAATGTTGCAGAAGCCTATAATTTGTTTTGTTTAATTCTGACAATTCCATCGACAAGCGTTTCCGTAGAAAGAAGTTTTTCGTGCTTAAAAAGGTTAATAGTACATTGTTTAATAGCTTAAAAAGGTTAATAGTACATTGTTTACCGGGTAGGAAAAGCTTAACATTCCTGGACGACTGTGAAGATTGCTAAGTCGAGGCGCAAGCCGAGACTTAGCAACACAGAGTCCAGGAATGTGGCTTTTCCTACGAGGTAAACATACTATTTTTCCGCAAATCGTTTAAAATTCGACAGATATTGATTGATTTAAAAAAAAACGCGATAATTTTATTCCCAAATAAATGGTGCTTTGAAATTCCTAATAAAATTACTTGGGTTACTATGGAAACGTATTGAGGTTGAATTGTCAAACTTGACGCTTATAAATTTAATTGCTGGTGTTCTCGAAAGTAAAATGATAGTACGAAAATGCATACAGACGTTTTATGGATTATCGCATGAGTAAAAATACTTGTCCTGACTTTTTCTTCAAGAAATTTTGACAGGAATGTATGTATGTATGACAGGAATTTGACAGTTAGTACAATTATTGAACTGTCAAAATTTCTTGAAGAAAAAGTCAGGACTTCCTTACTGTAAGGAAATGTCATTTCCTTACTGTAAGGAAATGATATTTCCGTACAGTTGTTAGTGTTCTACCTAAATGATAGAAAACACATTGCTTATAAGGAATTAATTTATATTTTGAAAACATCAAGTCATTGCTGAATACACTTTTAAGATCAATTTGTTATATTTACAGTAATTTGACAGTTAGTACAATTATTGAACATTGGAGGAACACTCTTAGAACTATGAGAAACATTTTGGACAACATGCAGGGTGGAAGTGTCATTTTGTTGAATATTTTGTACTGTGAAAATTTTATTTGCCACCTCAACCTTATTGTTAAGCGATTCTTCGATATATCCTTCAGCAACGTTTGATGACTTCCATCCGCCATGCCTCTTTAAACTAGTTATGTCGGCACCAGAGTCAACCAATATTGTTGCAGAAGACCGACGAAAGCAGTGACCAGTATATTCTGTCGGATTTACCAAGTTCAAATAAGTAGCAATTATTTTGGGCATTTTTCTAAATTGATGAATTCCTACCACTTGTCTACAACCCTTTCCGCTTTGATATTTAAAGAAAAATCGGTCACTGTTCATATTTTCTGGTCTTAACGAAACATACTTTCGATAAACATTCAAGTAGATCTGATTAATTACAAATGATCTTGGTTTGTTGGTTTTCGAATCAGGTATGCTGATTAAAAGCTTAGATTCTAAGTCTTCTATATCGTGTACAGTCATTCGGACTAACTCATTCATTCTACAGGCCCCAGAAATACCAAATATTACAGCCACCTAAAAAACAAATAAAGCTATAATCTAAATAGAAATTAAAACCTTGTAAATTACCTTAATCATTAAATTTTCTTTATCTGGAGCTTCCTGGATAAATTTTTCAATTTCTTCCTTCGTTAAAATCTTAGATTTCTTTGCCCTATAACCTTGAGCTTGCCGTTTCAATAAAGAACAAAGTTTTGAGTATGTAGATATATCTACATTGTGTTTAAGTGCAAGGGTTGACTTCAGCATTGAATAATTGGCCCATAATGTTGAAGATTTCATCTTTAAACAAAGGTCTAGGAAGTATGCCATTACAACATTTTCTGAGAAAGAACTCGTATTTTTACTCATGCGATAATCCATAAAACGTCTGTATGCATTTTCGTACTTTTCTCTTGATTTCTTTGGCAATAATTCTAATGAAGCAGTATTCACTGCCTCAACCAGCTCTGGAGGAGTCCCAGGAATGGAAATTTCATCATCACTTATCATTTTACTTTCGAGAACACCAGCAATTAAATTTATAAGCGTCAAGTTTGACAATTCAACCTCAATACGTTTCCATAGTAACCCAAGTAATTTTATTAGGAATTTCAAAGCACCATTTATTTGGGAATAAAATTATCGCGTTTTTTTTAAATCAATCAATATCTGTCGAATTTTAAACGATTTGCGGAAAAATAGTATGTTTACCTCGTAGGAAAAGCCACATTCCTGGACTCTGTGTTGCTAAGTCTCGGCTTGCGCCTCGACTTAGCAATCTTCACAGTCGTCCAGGAATGTTAAGCTTTTCCTACCCGGTAAACAATGTACTATTACTTACAAGAAACACTATTTCGCAAGATAGACTATCCAGTTTGACTGTTATCGCAATTCATAAAGAACTGTTGAATGAACTTAGGCAGAAGCATTTTTTCTACGAGGATATTATTAATATATTTGCCTCCTTAAAAGACCAAAGGATCGACTTGATTTATAAAAACTATATTAGTTCTATTAGTCTATCTAATACTGCTTTTTGTTGTTTAAGTATCTCTTCATATCGGTTCTAGTATCATCACCATCATCATTCGGCAACCTCTTGCATCCAATTTTGGATATAGGTCTCCTCCATATTCTTACATTGGTCTTTATCTTGTGCCATCTCTATCGAATTTCCAAATGTTTTTCTCAAGTCATCCATCCATCTCTTTGGTGGTCTACCTCAGTGTCTTTTATCTTCTCTAGGTCTCCATTCTATGAGTCTTTTGGTCCACCTATTATCATTTAAACGTGATATATGTTCAGTCCATCTCCATTTGGCTTGTTCAATTTTTCTATGACATCTGTCACTTTAGTCCTCTCTCTCTCTCTCTCTCTCTCTCTCTCTCTCTCTCTTTCTCTCTCTTCCTCTCTCTCTCTCTCTCTCTCTTTCTCTCTCTTCCTCTCTTCCTCTCTCTCTCTCTCTCTCTCTGTCATCCCGTAAGAGGTTGTTGGACCTCCATCGGGCGCCTCCCCAGATGGCGGATAGGGGAATGCCTCCTAGATATAGATGGTACCGGGGAAATGCAATACTCGGGGTGGACCAAAATAAACACTGCAGTGTCTGATCCAGAGTGGTCGGCTGCAATCAGCATCTGACCCAGAGTGGGCGGCTGAATCGAAACTCAACAAACCCATTTTACCAGATGAGGTGTTTTAATCGCCAAAAAACCCTCAATAACATGTCGAAGGTTCAGAATTAAAATACTTCAGGCAAGTAGAACGAATCGTATCTAGTATAAGTGCCCTAAAAAACTGTTTTCAAGTTATTAGAGCCCCAAACTCTATATTTTTTTAACGAATTTTTAATGAGATTTGGGCGCGACGTAGGTATCAAAACTCCTTTTGGTTCCAGCAAGGTTTCCTCGTCTTTACCACTTTTTTAGGCTACGAGCCGCCGCTGGTTGAAAGGCCCTTTCATTTAAACAATTTAAAATTTTGAATTCTGTATTCAGCATTGTTTTCGAAACTAGAGTTAGACTGATGTTCCCGTTTTATGAGCCCAATACTTTGATTATTTGGCTTATATAATTTTTTTAATGAGGCTAATATTATGAGCAGTTAAATATACAAAAATTGACGTATGTAATTACTATCATAGTTACTGATTGTGTCTGGAAGTGGATTAATCAGCAATTTCTGACTATCCCTAAATTGGCGAACTACTACGTTCTACGATTCCGGCTCAAAAGAATTAGTAATTTCGTTTACTAAGCTTTTAAGAGTTTTAAAATGTCCTTTTGTGTTTTTAATTGTTCATGATATTTCTTTATTAACTTCGAATGGGTTTAGTCCTCATTTGCTGTTATTTTTTTTTCTAGTTAAAAAAATGCTTATCTTCTTATTCTACCGGACTCTTCGACGCAAATTGCATATTTACACAAAGATTAGTATCGTCGTTTATATTACCAGGTTGATAATAGGAAAGTTATTTAGAATAGACTTAACCTTTTATTTTAATACTTTAAATATTTTAATAGTACATACCTGAGGCAGCTATGCAATATGAAAAGTTTATCTTGTGTTTAGCTGTAAAATCCATCTTTACTTTCTATTATATCAGTCAAATGGAGCAATTTTGGTATTTTTTTCTCTAAAAATAAACAAAATATTATATTCTTGATTAAATAAATTATGATGTTGATTCTTATTCAAAAAATAATTTGTATATTAAATTTATGTTTACATATTTAACATTAGGCATCTCTTTGTTAATTTTTCTATTAAATAATAAAATTAATTTGAGATAAACTGTATTTATTAATTTTTTCGCCAAAGACTTGTACAAATGAGAGTTAGATCAAAAACTGGACTAGTTTAGTTTTGAGAATATAGATGAAACATATGAACATATAAAATCCTGCATGAAGAAATCAGCAGCGTACCTTAGGTTGCGAAGAGAGAAGAACAAATAGATATCGACAACGTCTATCGGAAAGTACGGAAGAATGTATTAAGCAGAAGAAACAGTTATATCATAAATGTTTAAGTTCAAAAGAACAAGTAGACCTAGAGAGATACAGAGAGAAGAACAGAGAGTAATAACAAAAGATAAAAATAATAACTGGGAATCAACATGTACGAACATCGAACAATACATAGGAGGTACAAAAAACTCAGAATCCTGGAAAGTAATAAAGAGTCTGAAAGAAAACACACAGGAAAAAAACACATTTTACTTTCATAAGCGAAAAACAACGGAATAATTACTACCAAGAACTCCTGACAGAAAAGCGAACAAAATTCGTGGAAAAAGAACAACAATTAACAAATACAAAGGAACAACTAAATTTATCATTGGAAGAAGTAAAAAAAAACATAAAACAAATAAAAAATAATAAGTCTGCAGGCCCCGGAAAGATAGCACCCGAGCTAATTAAATAAGGCTCGGAAAAAATTGTTCGGTATGATATATACCATGTTTCAGAGAGCCTTGGATACCGAACAACAACCTGAAGAGTGGTCGAGAGCCCATATTATCTCTATTTTTAAAAAAGGGGATAGGAGAAAATGTGAAAATTACAGCGGCTTAAGCATTTTACCATTTATAGGAAGATTATATGAAAAAGTAATAAAGGAGAAATAGAAAAACCAATCCAAAATAAAATAGAGGATGACCAGGCAGGTTTTACAGCTAGGAAACCATGTGTTTACTACATCTATACTGTACAACAGCTAATAGAGAAGTAGATGGCAAAGAACAGACCAGTCCTTCTGGCCTTTATTAACCTAAAAAAGGCATACGACTCTGTGCCCAGACAACGACTGTGGGAAGCCATGCAACAAATAGGAGTAGAAGATAAGCTGATCCATGTAGTGAAGTCCATGTACACACATAATATTGTTACAGTCAAGGTACGTAACAAGTTTGGAAAACCATTTAAAACTACGAAAGGTCTCGTACAGCGCTACTCAACTTCACCTACAATCTTTAAAATATTTCTTCAATACGTCCTAAACACATGGAAAACGAAATGTGAGAGAATGGGAGTACCCATAAGGAACGACCATCTGTATACCCTCAGTTTCGCCGACGATCAGGTCATAACAGCACAAGACGAGGAAAATCTAAGTTATATGGTTCGAAAACTAGAAGAAGAATATAATTAAATGGCTTAATATAAACATTAACAAAACAGAATATCTGAACACAATACAAGAACAACAAGAAACCTGGAAGTGAAACGGGCGTGAAATAAAGGGGACCGATAAATTTAAATACCTGGGGTTCATTATATTAAATAAAGGTACTACAGAAGAAGAAATTAAAAATCAAGTGGGTTAAACCAGAAACTCTATAAGACAGCTGAATCCAATCTTATGGGACAGACACATAAAAAAAATAACAAAAAAATAATTTATAACACGATGATTCGCAGCATTCTAACATATGGAGCAGAAAATTGGGTCTTAAACAAAAGCAGCAGAAATAAAATAAGAGCCACAGAAATGGATTACTGGAAAAGAAGCTGCAGAGTTTCCAGAATGGACAAAATAAATAACGACGAAATCAAAAGACGAATTAAGATAAAGAACGAACCTTAAATTACATTGAAGGAAAAAGATTAACGTGGTATCGACATTTGGCATACGATATGCTGATGATGGTGTCTTAATTTGTGACAACATAGTCGATCTTCAACAACTTGTCACTATAATCGGAGAATACAGTGAGCGAATGGGACTAGAGATTAATACCAAAAAAACCAAATTCATGATCATCTCCAGAAACTTGGATGCACTTGAAAACTCCACCATAACACTGAATAGTAAATCCATAGAAAGAGTGAGTAAATTTAAATACCTGGGATCGTGGCTTTTTGAAGACTGGGCATCGGACAGGGAAGTAAAATGTCGCATTGAGCAAGCTCGACAAGCCTTCGTAAAATTCAAGAAGGTACTGACTTGTTCTGAGTTCGATCTTCAACTGAGACTAAGGTTTACTAAGTGCTACATATGGTCAGTGCTGCTATATGGCGTAGAGGGCTGGACACTCAAAACGAGGGATATAAACAGATTGGAAGCTTTCGAAATGTGGCTTTATCGCCGTATCCTAAAAATACCATGGACAGCGAAAATCACAAATATGGATGTCCTTAAAAGAATAAACCAAGAACGCCAACTTTTCGAAACCATCAAGAAAAGGAAAACGGCGTATCTAGGTCACATCATGCGAAATGAAAAATATCAATTCCTCCAACTTATTTATAATCGAGGGTAAAATTGAAGGCAAGAGAGGAATGGGACGCAAGAAAATGTCCTGGCTCCGAAACATAAGGCAATGGACAGGGATTAACGACATACAATCTCTGATACATATTGCAAGAAATAGAGAGTTAATGGAAAATGTGATCGCTAACATCCATTAGTGGATTTGCATCTGAAAAAGAAGAAGGTATGGACATGTCAGACGAACAGACCCACACCGATGAATAGCAAAAATAACAGAGTGGAGCCCCATAGGAAAACGCAAAAGAGACAGACCAAGAAGATTTTTTAGAGATGAGGTAGATGAAGCCATGGAAAGAAGAGGATTGGAAGACGGAGAATGGGAGGGCAAAGAAGAATGTAGAAAATGGTTGAGAGACGGGAGACAGCGACAGCTGTAGAAACCCCTTTCATAAATATGAATATTATTGTGTGGCATTGTGTAAGTTCTAAGAACTTACGAACAAAACTATTCTAAGCTATACTAAATTATTTTAAAATTATTGGGATTAAAAACAAACTTAAGACAAATTGAAGAGTACCACTTATTTTTCTTTTATTTTTAGTTGGTCAGTTATCAATGCTATTTACGATTTTAGGAAATATATTTTAATATGAGTTTGATATGGTTTGTTTTGATTTATTTAACCCTATTTGACGAGTACCTGAGTATCCCAATATATTGCAAACAGCAAAAATACCCTCTTAACTATTAGTAGCGAGGGTAGCTCAAAACGGTTCACATAAGACAAAAAAATCTTAGTAATGCTTAGTTATAGGCCAAAAAACTCGGAAAGCTAGTTTTAGATTCATCAACCATTTCGCTTCCAGTAGGGTATATGCTATTAATATTTAAAAATGTATAATAAATGTGTTTCACAATATTTCAAGCGTTTGCAAAATGATAATTTTAGTCAATCGGGTAGGGTTAAATGATCCTCACTTTTTTTGGAAAAATGGTTAGTTATTATTAAAAATAAAGTTAGATAAAAGAAATTACAACCAGTTTAACCCAAATACAAAAAAAGTAAACTCCTTGTAATAGGCTAAGTAACTCAACATGGATTATATAGTAGAATAATTACAACTATCTAAGAACTCTATCTATCTTAGCATTTTGGAATTTTTAGTACAATAATAGCAGGTTTAAAGGTCACAATCGTTGCCCTCTATTCCATCACTGTCATCATAGGTCACATTAGAACAAATAAAACACTCTTCATCTTCTTTAACACCGGTCTCTTCATCATCTAGTTTTTTCTTTTTTTTTATATTTTTGATTAAACATGGTTTTTAGTTTTTTCTGTTTGCTTTCCATTAAATGCAGCTTTATTTTTTTAATTTAAGAGCTTTTTCTCATTTAGTAGTGCGTAGTGGTTGTGACAAGTTAGGAAATGAGCAAATACCTTTCGAAACAAATAGAAAAAGAGGTCGTCGGTATACATTAGGAGCCAGCGTCAATATGCTGACAAATGGCTGAAGAAAGCCAAAGCTCCTTTTTGTCAAGGTCATCGTTGTCTAAACTGAAATCCTTACGAGAATTTTTTTAACAAGCAGTTGTCTAAACTAAAGTCAAAAGGTCTGTTATATTGAAATTTCCAGTTTGCTGTCTGTTTTCCGGTTCGTCTTGCTCTGCAACTTCAGCAGTGGCGAAATCTACTTTTAAGAAAACATCTGAATTGTAAGGTACGATTTCGGCTTTCTTATACCATTCCAGGGTTGCAGGAATTTTAATAAATCCTACATACCCATTAAAAATACTTAAAATTTTAAATACTGTAACAGCTACTCTCAGGTGAACCGTCAGCTATTTTTTTAGTGCTTGATCATGGTAGTGATTAAGGATATACAGAAAACTAAGATCTAATGGCTGTAGCGTGTGTATAACATGTAAGTGTAACATGGTAACAAAATTACTTCTGACTTTTTTGATGACATCTAAGTTCTTAGTGTGAAAAAGATGAGGGTCAAGAATTAGGAGCACGAGTCTTGTTTCACCACCCTCCTTCGAGAAACAAATAACATAGGTGGAACATATATCAACATCCCGCAGACATACAAATGACTACATTAGTAAATAGACCTCGGTAGAAAGAGACTACTCTAATAACTTGTTTTTGAGACCTGTTTTGGCAAGAATCATATGTTTTTTTTCTGGTACTGCACTTACAGATGTCTTATCTACAATTTATATCCTGAATTGGGTAATAAAGTTTTATTTAATACGGTTTTAGGCAAAGTCAAAAAATTTGCTAAAACAGTTTTGTTAAAAGCGCGAATTCACGAAAGCACGATCGATGTTGCTTCAGAAGATTTCAGTGAAAGTAGAAAACCCTTTAACCATTTTTTTAAGTTAAATATCAAATGCGATTACAGTAAACTGTATACCCAAGTTTAATCAAGCCATTCAGAGCGATGCTGAAAATATTCATATTCCACTATGTATCAATAATTTACCCATATAAATTACTATCATTTTTGTACTCACTGCGTCGAGTAAGGATAGCAACAAAATAACGGTTGCGTTTCGATTTATTTAAATATTTTTTTTCACCAGATTTAATGGACTGCCCAATATTTAGACTTTAAAAGGGGAAACTATGAAAGCGTAATAATGGGGGTTATTCCAGTAAAACAGAACCTGATAAAATGGGGCAGAATAGATCTCGATGGTGTAAATTGTGTAAAGAAATACAGAATAAAGAAAATTTTCTTACTCGCAGAAACTGCCTTATTACCATATCTTGATGATCTGTGGCTTGCTAACAAAGATGTAACAGACGTAGCCCGATACTATGTCAAAAATATATGAATAACATATCCTACAGAAATATACTAAAATTCAAGTAATAATTAAAAACAAACACAAAGAAAACATTTTTCAAAAACAATTCAAAAAACTGGATTAGGTACAAATGTTAGAGAACAAGCATCAAATGAGTGATGTAAAAGATAATAACAATTAATAGTAGAACATAGTAATGTATTAGAAATTATTGCTGATATTTAATAAAGAATAAAATAGAGCTGATTTTTCATATAGTTTATATCATACGAGAAATAATCAAAAAAAAATTATTAAGAAAATCAAATTAGTATGATGATTATTGTCTTGAAGGGTTATTTGCATGTAAGAAAAGTTTAAAAATTAATATTGTAACGATTACGAAACAGCTTTCCAAGAAAAAAGGTCATAACTGAACTATGGTAATTGAAGATAATCGTCCAATACTAATTTTTATAAATTAGTTGTTCAATTATTTAAAGTTGTAAAATTACCCACCATTTAAAATATATTAATAAAATGTTAATTTTTTAACAATTCAATATTATTTTTTTATTTGATGATCCAAAGGGTAATAGTCTAAGTCAATATGGTAAGTAGTAAGTTTGTAAAATTTGTAAAATAATGTTACAATTACGTTGTAATAAGACCATAAAATATTGAAAAAACCGCATGTTATATTATTTACCATGTTCCTAATAATATATGCATTATGACAAACTGGAAATTAATATAACAAAAATTGGTTTATTAAAAGAATTGGTTTATCCAATACTTACCAAATCTCCTCTTTAGACAAAACTACTTATTGCATCTCAAACTTAAGAATCGGCAAGTAATTTTGCAACTGTAAAAATGTTTACTTTTCTTAATAAAGATATTTATTTATACTGATAAGACAAATCTAAGCCTTTTGGTTTCAATTGTTTAACATATATCTGAGTAAATATTATAAATATATGACATAGGAATTTTCCAAATTTTTGGATATAAATATAATAAATAAATAAATGAACTTTACTCAAATAAAACGCAGATATCGAGTATGTTCATAGATTCGTTTTGGAAAAAATGCTGTTGTATTCAATTCGGCCTGCTAAGTCTCCCATAACATCAAATTTATTTTGGAAAAAGTGAATCTTGCAGTTTAAGGCTTCATTGCCTCTCCAAGCAACTTCGATTGAGCAAAGGTGAAAAAACTTTTGTTGTGCTCCATCTGGGGTTTCCTCGTCGTACCTTTTGATGTTTTTTAATAGTTCTTCAGTGGATAATGCTTTTGAACTTCTTCTTCAGTGCCTTATCCGGTCCGAATGTTAGTGATCATCAAGACTATCATGGTTTTGTTGACTGCTCTGCGAAACAGCTCCGCGGAGGTAGTCCCAAACCATTGTCGGAGGTTTTTTAACCACGAGATACGACGGCGTCCTGATCCTCTCCTACCAAATACTTTACCCCGCATAACGAGTTAAAGATATCGTTTTTCTTCGTTCCGCATCACGTACCCGAGGTACTCAAGTTTACGTTATTTTACTAAATTAAGCACTTCTATTTCTTTTCTCGTGCGCTGTAGAACGTTAACGTTGGTGACATGGTTCACATACGATATTTTTAGTATCCTTCTGTACATCCATATCTCGAAGACTTTAATTCGCTTTTCTGTGGCTTGCGTCAGTGTCCAGGCTTCAACTCGATATCAGTGGCGGCTCGTGGCTTTAGAGACAAGGTCGTCAAGGTATTTTTTGTCTCCTCAGATAGGTATACCGTCTATAAAGACTTCAATCAACAACGTGTTCAACAACAATAAACATGTTTATAAATTAACTCTAGTCTACGTTGTTTGGAAGTAGCAAAATGGGTTATAACGTCATCGTAAAATTTATTAGAGTTTTGGAGAGATTTTAAAATTTTTTTCTATTGATATTTGAGGCAAACTTGACATTCTCTCCTATTTCATGGTGTTTTTTCAATACGTTTTGATTCTTTTGAGACAAGAGAAATCTCGTTCATTTGAGGCAGAAGTTGGTGGTAACGAGAGAATTAATGACGATAATGTATTAATCTTGGTAACAGTTTGTTGTAATGAATTGCAGTATATAAAATTATACGTATCTGGTAACTCATCCCACCTTTCGAAAATATTTGGATCAACATATAAAACTTTTAATTCATTTTGTAATTGTATTTTATTAAAGAATGATGGATTATTTTTAATTAACCTGTCTAATAAATATCTTATAAATTCTTTGGCGTAACTTTTAAATTTTGAATCGTCAAAGACGTCAAAAATTTGCAAATTTTTAAAATTTGACTAACGAATATATATTTGCATAATAGTAGTATCCAAAATTTCAAAATATACCCGTTTTTTGAGATCTGTTTCTGTGTCATGTCTTTGTCTTTTATGGGTTGTTCGGAAATATCAAGCGAGTCCAAAACGTCACTGCAGCAATTTGTTATTCTATTTTTGGAATGAATAATGTCAGTTAACTGATTTTGAATAACATTGAATATCAAATCGGTTTGGGTAAACACTTTCTTAAAAATATGTAAAAGTATGTTAAAAGAGTAATCATTTACTGGAGTTTTCAAACCGATTGCTTTACGGATCGAGATATCATCACTTTCAAAATCGTGTCAATTAAGTCCGCTTTACATTTACGAGTACCCGGATCCGAGTTGCTCTACTCGGAGTGCAACTCGGAAGTATAAACGTCTACTCGGAGCCTCTTGTCACTCGAATCCGAGCTCGGATTGAAGTTGAACGCAAACCGAGTAGCAGTACGAGTACCTGTACGAGTGAGCGTCAAAGTGGTGAAAATTCAAAATTAAAAATGGCGGAACTACGATTTTCTGCAGATCAAATGGATTAATTTATCGATCTTTATCGTTCTTTTGAATGTTTATGGAATGTGGAACTAAAGGAGTATCGGGACATTATCAAAGGAAATAATGCTTTAAATTAGATTAAATTAGGTAATCATTAACTTTAACAAACCTCTTGTAAATGTTGTTTCACCCAAATGCTTTTCTTTGTCTTAATTTTTTGTTGTTATTTTTCTCCTTTAAAATGTTTAATAACACTAATGAAACAGCAGCTCGTTTCTTTCTTGATGGCGCCATTTTTAAATTCTCTTTAAAACCACTCTGATCGCTCGGATTTAATGTAAACGATCGCAGTTCCACTCGTAACTAAAATCCGAGCTACTCGGATCCGAGTACTCGTAAATGTAAAGCGGACTTTAATAATAAAATCAAAAACTTCCAAAGACTGTTCACGAAAATCTGCTACAGTGAAAACTAACTGAGATTTAAAATTCCATCACGTTTGACAAACTGTTGGCATTTTTTTTTAAACAAATTGTTCTAAAACATTAGTCGGTTTAGGCAAGTTTGAGAAAAATGAAGTAATCTGCTTAAACTGGCAAAAAAGACATTATTTAATTTTTTTACATGTATTTTGCATAAATAAATTTATTCTATGCGCAAGACAGTGAGTAAATAAAGCTTGCGGTGCAATAGTTTTAACCATGGACGTATAAACACAGATGGACTTAGTTATTTACATAAAATTGTGTAGTGAAAATTATTTGAATAGGTCACATTCTCAGCACCTTCAACTGTTGTCACGTTTTGTTTTAAAATTTATTATTCGCGAGTCGCTGACAATATTACTCCATATTTTATACTCTACAGGTGCTATCAAACCAAAATAATAATTTATTGGTTAGATTAATATATTTAATTGTAATCAAAATATCAATTGTGCACATAGTGTGCATTATCATTTAATAATAGCGTATAATAGATATCAATCAATTATGTTATATGTAGAAGCACTGAAAACTATTTATAAATGGCAACGGTTGTTTACATTTCTCTGTCTTATGGATCTACGTCAAACTTCAAATGCTGTTCCATGTTTGTTTACTTTTTACAGATGAGGAAAAGTTGTTTTTCGATATTTCGGCTGTATTATGAGTGATATTTGTGAAAAGTAAAATAAAATAAACGAAATATTTACATCCCGATCTCTTATTTCATTTGTAAGTACATACAATTTACATTATTTAAGATGAGGAAATGAGGAAGCGTGTTTGTTTACATTTTAATAGGCGTACCATTGGGTTTATTTATGTTCATTAATGTATTGCATAATATATGAGTTCATGAAATAAGTAAACATTTTTAAATTGTAAGTAGACGTCATCTGATTAAAAAAGATCTGTTTAGTACCTTTTTAATTTAATATTTCTCATGGATACAAGTAAATTAGTGAAAAGAATAAAACATTTATTTTTCTATGTAGGTTTCCAAATAATATTGACGATCGAACTATTTGGGTAGCAAATTTAGGAGAAAACATAAAGATTTTTTATTGTAGCATTATTTTGATACCTATTAAAAAATTAACTTGAATTCAACTATATTTAATTGTATTAATTTTAAAGCAAATAAAATTGTATTTTAATTTTGTGTGTTTTATACATTATTACTACTTCCAATTTTTAAAATCTGAATAATTACCGGCGAGTAAAAATTCAAGCACGCTTATGCTCATTGCGGAAGCATCACATTCTATCGAAGCTTCAAAACATTGTGTGTTAAAGGTATCTTATTGCTGTGTCCATCTATGTTTATACGTCCATGGTTTTAACTTTTGCCTGGAGATCATTCAATTCACCAGGCATCACGGTAGCGAAGTTTGCCCTATCAATTTATTTTTGTATCAAAAAATTTTAATCTGTCCATTAAAACACCAAAAATATATTCTGCCTTATGGCTTTTACTCACATCTGTAAAACCTAAAATCCACTCATAAATATTACCACGTAACGCATATCGAACAACAATTGATAATTATGATATATCGGTAGTTTCATCTACTTTTAGTAAAAAGAAAATGGTTTCCTGAATCTCAGATTCAATAAAGTTACTCAAAATGTAACTAATTGATAATATTAATTCATTCTGGATTGTTTTAGATACACCGCTAACTGTCTTCGAATCAGAAAGTAAATTAGAAAATTCCAAATATTAAACATTTTTATTAGTTCTCAATAATTACCTTGATTTAACGAATGCTCCGATTCATCGTGTCCCCTAAATGGTAATTCCTGACAACTTAAAAAAATTACAATATCAATTCAACGACGCGACGTAAAACTGCGTTATTATTTTTTACAATTTCTTTATGTTTAATAGCATTTCCACGTTGGGCATTATCTAATGAAACAGATATTTTGTTTTCTAAATAAATCTAATTTTATCTGGCTGTATGTATGATCTTTCAAAATATCATGATTATGTAAAGCCCTAAATATTCCTTTAAATTATTGTAACCTATGATTCCGTGAACCCGTGATTCACACCACGGATTTTGATGTTTACCCCTATTTGTCGAAAATGACATGCAAGGCCAACAGAAAAGTTTCACTCCCGATAAGCCATGAGTACTTGCTGTACCAATTATCTGAAAATGACCTATTACTTCCTTTACCCGCCGCACTAATATTTATAAGCCAGGACATTTAAGGCAAAGGACGCCCCTTATTTTTAATAACAATTTGTTCTTCGTATTGAATAGATGAAAACCTATTTTGAAAAATTACAATATCAGATTTATCAATACTTAGTTTCTCCCATATGTTTTTAGGTTAATTTACCTGAATTTGCTTACACTTTAATTAAAAAAAAAAACTTCTAATATATCAAAAAACCCTTTAACCTTTAACTATTTACGGCAGACGTAACGTATCACAGTATTACTTTAGAAAATAAAAATTAATCACAGAAAGAATAGCTAGTTCGTGCACTTAATATCACTTTACTACTTTAGTTCTTAAATACTTATCCATCCCGAAAGAACATTTCATCCCGGGCTCGCAAGGTACAGTTCGAGACCAATCACCAATCCAAATGAAGTATCGGCAAATTTAAATTTTCTGTACTTGGTAATTAAATTTATATGGAAAAAAATGTATGTTTGGATGCTCAACAACTAATATTCCGTTGATTTTTACATCTAAAAATGTAAATCGTCAAGCTTGGGATCGGCTTGGCGAAACCCCGAAACATGTCTTTTTAAAATTTCATAGGCGGATGCATGTCTCTGATATCGGATCATTAATTTGAAAAGTGTCTTACGCAGGGATCACTTAATGCTCAGATGGTACGAATTCTTTTAAAGACCAAAAATAAAATTTAGTCTAGTTGAATTCTTTTAAAAATCATGAATAAAATTTAGTCTTTATTATCTCACAGGTATTTTTTTTATTTTACAGAAACAAATGGCATCAACTAATTACCTACCTCAATTAATTATTGAAATACTGATTAAATTAAATATTAAAAAAATCCATAATATCTTAAAAAAATCTATAATATATAAAATCTATAATAAAGGTGTGGGTCGGTACTGCTGACCCTACCGACCCTGACCGGCCGCCACTGCTCCATATAGTAACAGTGGATGAATGCTTTTGAACTGAGTTTTCTTTTTTCTTGAACACTTTAACAGCAGCTGTCTCCGCTTGCTATATCTGGCTAATTTTGCACATTTGAAAGATATATCTGTAAAAGGGTCGATTTATATTCCGTACTCTGTAATAGTATATTACTTTATGAGGCGGAGAAGCATGACTTTTCTTGACGCGCCGATATTACGCGCCGAACGAAGTGAGGCGCGTAATAGAGGGCAAGTCAAGAAAAGTCGCTTCTTTGCCGAATAAAGTATACTATTTTTTCTTCAAACGTAGCAATTTTCAACCATAAATAGTACAATTCATACGCTATTTTTACTCGAAATTAACTGTGACAACTATCAAAGTCGTCTAGATGTTAGAAATTAAAATAATTAAGTCGTCGGTGGGATTTGCGTCTCCCTGGTTACAGTTGTTTGACAGTTGTTTGCAATTATTAAAGACAGCTTATTGTTGTTGCAACCGCAAGCGCAAATTTAGTGCGAAAATGGAAAACCTAAACGAAATTGAGTCCGCGGCTAATGATGCAGTAGCACGTTTGGGCCCTCCAAGTCCGGAATAAAGTATCGGTTAGCGTACAAGCACTTCCAAGAGTGGTGCGATACAAGAGGAGTACGGCAAGTTACCGAAGACGTTTTACTGGCATATTTTAATATAATGGAAAATGAAAATAAATGGAAATCTTCTACAATGTGGTCACGATACTCTATGATAAAATCCGAGTTAGTTATTAGAAAAAATGTGGATATAAGCAAATTTTTAAAGTTACGTGCCTTTCTGAAAAAAACAAGCGAAGGATATACTGCAAAGAAGTCTAAAGTTTTCACTAAAGACGAGTTTGATAAATTTTTGTTTGAAGCGCCAGATAATTGTATTTAGGATTAAAGGTAAAAAAAAATTATATTGCAAAGCATGTAGTATACTCTACTAAATTATAAAAATATTTCAGATTGTTTTGTTAATTGGGGTTACCGGCGCCTGTCGATGCGACGAAATGGTAAAAATGAAGACTGTGGACATTGAGGATAAAGAAAATGTAATAATTATCAAAATCCCAGACAGTAAAACACGACAAATTAGATCTTTTACGATAATTGGTCAAAACTACATTAAACTGTATAAAAAGTATGCATCACTGCGGCCTGAAAATTTCACAGAAAACCGATTTTTTATCAAGTACCAAAATGGAAAGTGTTACCGAAGCGTCATGGGAATACATTCGATCAGCGCAGTAACCCAAAAAGTAGCTAGTTATTTAAATTTAAACGATGCAAGCGCATACACGGGTCACTCTTTACGACGAACTTCAGCAACACTTTTAATTGATGGAGGCGGAAATCTAGAATGCCTCAAACGACATGGGGGCTGGAAATCAAGCACGGTTGCCGAAGGATATATAAAGGATTCAATAAGAAATAAGAACGATAATGCTCAAAAAAATTTAAACCCTCATGATTCGCCAACATCGGGAATGATTGCTGAAAGTTGTTCTCGACCATCAGTATCATCAACAATTACCAATGCGTATCAAGAGTCGGGAACATTTTTGCACGGTTTCAATTTTGAAAATGCCTCATTAACTAATTGTACTTTTAATATTACTATAAATAAAAATGATGTTTAATTGTTGTTAATGACATTTGTATTGTTGCTTTGTGACATGTTTCATATTGTTGCCATGACAACATTTTTCCCTCCGCCGTAAAGAAATGGGAAAAAAAACTGCTGCCGGCGGAGACATCAAACTTTGACAGGATCAAGTTAGATAAGTAATGTCATCATTATTTGACGTTTGAAGAAAAAATATTTTTATTGTACCATTTTTGCTGTAGTATTTTACATTGACTTCACAGACGACTCTTTATTGTCTTCGCCATTGCCTTTTTTCATATTAGAGGCATAATCCTCGAAAATTTTTGCTAGTTCAATTATGGTAGTAGATCTTTCAAGTGTAAAATTTCTCACCCTTAGTTACTCCGAAAATTGGGTTCAACTAAAGCTTTTGGAACTCTGCGTGTTCAATGGGACATTTTCCGAAACCAATGTTGTTAATTCTTCACCTGACTAGCATCCAAATATTGATTTTTTGTCTGGATTCATTATGTCTGTCCAAAATTGATAACGCCTCAATGACGTTTGTCCAACTGACAACAATAGAATTACCAGACATCTTCATGACGAATCTGTCATAATTTTGTCGCTGAAAAATCACGGACAGGGAGGAGTTTTGTCCGTAGAAAACGCATCGAGCAATAAGACAAAAGAGGGAATCTAATCGTTATAAAAAGGAGACCAAAAAAGTGGCCTCTGATGGCGGACACATCCGGAAATGCAAAGGCGCCAAATTTAAATTTTTCGACACTTATCAACAGTAGCTCCATAATATTTTTCAAAATGTGTCTTAGACGAGAAAGTTTTAATTAATTATTAATGATAAGAGTCTAAAATGCGACAATGTTAAAAACTTCAATATAAATAAGATTTCATGTGACATTTGGGACAAACAATAACATAACCCAACTAAATTTGATGTCAAACAAGGAGAGAGACTCTCTATCCTTGTCTAAAGTGGCCTCTCAAGATGGCACTTCCTGTCTATCAATATGTTTACCCCTTCTACCTTTACATTCCCTCTTTTGTCTTATTGCTCGATGAGAAAACGTAGCGTTGCCATGACGTTTTATTAGTAAAAAATAGTTTAGTGAAATAGTCATTTTAACATGACTTGCGAACCATCTAGAAGCTATCCAGAAGAAATGAGTTGTGGTATCTGGTATAAAACAAATAACAGTTAACGTAATAAACTGATAATAGATGCTTAATTTTTACTTAGTTGCGTAGGTTTATAACGGTATATTTAGAATAATCTTAATTTGATAAATAATTCATTTTAAAGTAGGAACTTGAACCTTGACAGATAAGAGATTTGACATTCTACCTTAGTGATAATGAGATATAACGAATTAACAATATTTATCTAATAAATGTAATTAAATAATCTCTTAAAATATTAGAAATCAAACACTCACCATTATAATGAAAAGCATGTAGGTATAAGCACTCGCTATTCACAAGTTTCATACATTTGATATTACGCGAATCGTCGTAACTGCAATGTCAGCTTTGTTATTTTTTATTTGTTTTTTATTAATAACAAAACTTTACAATTCTTTGTATAAATAAAAATATGTGTAAATTAAATAATAAATATTCTATGTGTCTTTGAAAGTAGATAATTACTATCATTAAAATGAAAACAATTTTTTATAATTATGCTTTATAAATAAAGACAGACACGAAAAGGCTTACGAAAAATACCATCGATTCAAAGGTTGCCATCCTTTTTCCAAATTTTCAGAATATTCTTCAAGTTTCCATTGCTTTCGTTTTTTCATTGATTATGATCACATTAAAGGTAGTTCAAGCTGTAGTTGGAGAAGATCCCGAACGGATTCAATCATATAACTTTTTAGCAAACGAGGACACTTTAGGTCCAAGGCGTCTTTTAGCCTGACACCCTTTACATATCGTTGTGCTTTCTTTCTCAGTAAGATTTCTTTACTCAGCCTTATTTCCTTAATAAAATACTTTAGCCTTGACATAACTCATATAAGCTATCCTTTCTGACTACTTTTCTATTCGATTTCTAGACACCTTAGCCTTCTGAAACTCTCATATTAGCACCAGACATGCAGGCTAACTTTTTCTTCTTTAAGCCCTTACGATTCGACTGCTTATTGAGCCTACACTGTCCAGTCAACAACCTCAATACTATCCTGCCAATCCTTCAATTTTGGGTTAGTAGTCGAAGAGCAATCTGGTTGAATGTCACTTAATAACCCTTTAGCTTGTCTTTGTCCTGGTGAGTTTCTTCCCATTGGTGGTTTATGCGCATTTCTTGTTCCATCAGTTTAAGCGCCGTTGTATCATCTACTGCGCAAATTGCTCGATGTAAAGTAGATGTCTCAGCCTGTACCTGAAGACATGTTTATTGACAGCAACCTGTTTATCCACCTATATCCATAAGTACTTTTCTCCCTTGATATCGCGGTAATGTTGTTCTCTCTACTGCACTGCGCGAATGGTGCTTTTGCGCCTTTCTGAGAAGTGTCCTTACTTTCCGCAGAAGACCCTCTATTTTCGTTTTTGACCAATTTACAATACCAAATAATTAGCTCAGCGTGAAATAGGCGTACGTATATAATGTCTTTGACTAATTTTTACTATTAAGATATGACCGATTTAGTTATCTTACTCTTCGTACGAACTCCGAAGTTAGAAGCTAATAATAGTATTATGTATATTATGATTTATTTTTATTTACTTTGTATACGATTGACTTAAACTATTCCTGTATAAATATATGCAAATATTTAACATTACCTCTAACGCATGCGTAGTAGCGGATCTCATGGCTCCTGTAACGCTCAACCAACTTAGCCTTTCTATGCCATCAGGCAGCCAAGTTACTCCAGACTATTGCAATTTAGTCCACGATGCCACTCAACTATATGACTTAAGACCCTTAGATGTATAAACAAAGGTTTCTCTTCTGGTTAACGAACAATGACAAACTCGAACTACTACTGACAATCCCATTGTTTTAGAATCTAAAATTAATAAATATCTTGGAATTATGGTTCTACGGTATATTCGTCTGCCAAGGTTAAAGGTATTGAAGCCATGGCATTAAGGACGGTCACAGAAGCATTTTAAACCATTCCAATGGAACGTTCACAAGAATGCATTTAAATTTCATAAATGCATTTGCTACTAATTTCAGTCCAAACCATTCAAGTCAAAATATATACAAAACATATTCACTTGTTTTAAAAACCAATATTTATTTATTTAGCGTATGGCTACATCACAGGTTCATATATATACATATAATATAAATTATATAAATTACAAACAACAGTAAATACAAAAATATTATTCTACAAACAAACATCTAGATTATAAATATATTCGATTGACTCTTTTGTAGCAGCCAGGAAATCTGAAGGGTTGCCGTTATAGGATCTAATCGGGCATTCCTCTACCATGTGTTTTACTGTTTGCCTTTCGGCGCCGCAGTCGCAATTTGGTGATTGTATTTTTCCCCATCTAAAAAGTGAGTCGGAACATCTGCCACAGTTCGTCCTTATTCTATTGAGTGTGGTCCAAATTCGTCTCGGTTGGTTGAAGCCCTCAGGTTTGCTTGTAATACATGGCATGTTCCAGTTAGCTGGTGCAGCGTTATTCTCCCATTGTTCTCTCCACCGTTCAGTTACATTAAAGTTTTGATCTACTAGCCTTTTTGCTGTTTTTAGAGGCGGGTGTCTTGAACGGAGCCTATTTATGTCTCTGGCGGAAGTTCCGACATGGGAGCGGAGCTCAGGATCAGTATTGATTTTTGTAAATTCTCTGACAAGGGCATGTTCCCGGCGGATGGGTGGTGGAGCTATATGACTCAAAGCTGGTAACCAGTAAGTGGGCGTGGCCTTGATTGTGCCCGATATAGTTCGCATGGCTTGGTTGAGTTGGACATCAACACGGTGAGTATGTGGACTGTTTATCCATACTGGTGCACAGTATTCCGCTACGGGGTATACCAGTCCTAATGCTGTCGATCTAAGTGTGGGTGCTGAGGAGCCCCATGTAGTGCCGCAGAGCTTTTGCAGGATGTTGTTACGAGTTCGGAGTTTTGCAGCAGTCTTAGTAAGATGCTCTTTAAAGTTCAGCGTTCTGTCAAGTGTAACACCTAAGTATTTTGGGTGTTTATTATATTTAAGGAGTCTATCCCCAAAATTGATTTGAGGTTGATAGTTGGCCATCTTGTTGTTCAAATGGAAGCAGGACACTTCTGTCTTAGTTGGATTGGGTTGCAATCTCCATTTGCGGAAATAATTCCCTAGGGCATTTAAATCGTTTGTTAGAATGCGTTCAGTGACCTCGAATTCTTTATGACTTGCGGCAAGCGTCCAGTCGTCTGCGTATCCAAACTTTTTTGATGTGGTTT